>CM076571.1:47629170-47936319 GCA_034641835.2 Pinus albicaulis
AGCAAAGAGGAAGCTCTGGTTAAACCAGAGGAAGTATGTCGAGACTATATTGTAGAGGTGCAATATGCAGGATAGTAAACTAGTGAAGGCTCCTATTCTTGTAGGTGTAAAGTTGTCTGATGAAAATTGCCCCAAGGCACAAGTAGAAGAGGAGGATATGTCTTGTGTTCCATATGAAAGTGCAACGGGTAGCCTGATGTATGAAATGGTATGTACTAGACCAGACATTGCACATGCAGTGGGAGTATTGAGAAGGTTTGTGTCAAAACTAGGGAAGGATCATTGAACAATAGTGAAGCGGGTTTTAAGATATTTGTGTGGCACTAGTGATTATGGATTGTGCTACCACGGAAGATCAGGATTGGACAGAGTTTTGGACATCCATGGTTTTGTTGATGCAGATTGGGTTGGAGATCTAGACCAAATAAGATCTATAAGTGGGTATGTGTTTAGCCTATTTGGAGGTGCAATCAGTTGGATGAGTTAAAGACAGTCTGTAGTGGCACTCTCAACTATAGAGGCAGAATGGTATGGAAGCCACTCATGAAAGCAAGGAAGCAGTTTGGTTGCAAAGATTTTGTTCAAGTATGGGGTTGGTGTAGTGGGATATAAGGATAGAATGTGATAGCCAAAGTGTAATTTTATTGACTAAGAACCCTGCTTATCATTCAAATACAAAGCACATTGATGTTCAATATCACTTTGTGAGAGATATGGTTGAGGATAAAAGGGTGTTGCTGGTAAAGGTGGACACGTTGAAGAATGTTGCATATGCATTGATGAAGTCTATGAGCACTCAGAAGTTCTCTTGGTGTAGAGAAACAATGGGTATTGCAGAGCTGGACTAATGACTAATCTCTACTGTGACCCCCTGCGGAAAGAAAACAAGAAGTGGGAGAATGTTGGGTATGTCTTATATTCTTTCCATGATTAATTGCACGCGTGGGGGGGTCACAGGGGGGGCGGCAACCCCCCTGTTGGGGTTTGGGGCAACACCCTGGGAAAAAAAAGAATGGACCCTATTTTTCGGCGGGCGGACCCACCCATGGTTTTGTGCATGGGTTTGCACATGGTTTTGGGGAATGATGGTTTTTGGCCCCTAGTATTTTGTAGATCTGATCGAGGGAACTACAACTATGTTCTAATCCAGGGTTAATGGATTGGGGTTTATGAATGCTTCGGCATGTATATATATGTGTTGTAACACTAAAAGGAATATAATGAAAAATCAGGTTGGTAGTCCCAATTTGGGATCCAGGGGAGAACCTCCGTGTATATCTGTTTTATGTTTTATGCTCTCGCTATTGTTTATTTTTTGTTTTTAAGATTTTTTTGCAGATAATTTTTGGACAGGGTTAAAACCTACAAACGATACAAATATATATTGCATGGATGTGGCAACCTTTTGAACTAGATTTTCTCTCACATCAACACCATCAACTAGATGTAACAACCTCTTGATATAGTACTTTATTATTATGTAGAGAGCCACTTTCTAAGAAATGAAATCCATGGACATTGACAAGATTTCACTAAAATTAACCAAGATGAGCATAAAAAGGGTCGAAAAGTTATCTAAAAGAATTCTACATGAAAGGAAAATGGAGAAAGAAAAGCTAACAGAAAATAATAATATTACATTGGAAGCTCACTAGATGGGAGGAGATCAAAATGAAAAACTGCTTGAAGCTTAATACTCTATGACATGAATTTGACAATAGCATAAATAAGACCTAATTCACACATCTTGAAATGCCAAACACATATATGGGAACAATCTAATGAGTTGTGGGGAAAACATTTATGTCAGTATGTGGAAATAGGGAAGTAGAAATTGAGGAGCTTTTTCTTCTACCCAATGCAACATAAACATGAAGCATGAAGATAATAAATTTTAATGTCAAACACTAGAAATTGATATTTCACAAAAATTCAATGAGAAATTTAGTTGGAAATGATATGAGAAAAAAAGAAAATAATTGAAAATATCTAATCAATCTAATTGCTTGCCTATAATGTGAAACGACAGGGATCAAATGCAATTGAATAAACAAAGCCCAAGATTTGACGCCATCACCCCACGATATCTAAATATCATATACTTAAACCTCTTAAAAATGACGTAGTCTAACTTATTGAAGAAATAGTCTTTTTCACAGGAATCTAACTATACAATTTCATGCAAGAATGTGATTTTTTGTTGTTTTAAATACATTTTTTACTTCAGAAATGGATTTAGCATCACCCCTAGGGAACTTGAATTTTACATATTAAACAACTTAAACTCAAATTTTTAAAAACCTCTACCAAATTTTGATTAAAAATAAACAAAAAATTATCCAAAAAAATCATTTCATCAATCAATTAAACTATACCCTTAAAAATTACTATATACTTAACTCTCTTAAAAATTCCCACACATAATATTCTATAAATTCAAAAAATATTAATAAAATCAATCTACCAAACCTTATTGAAAAGATATTTACCATATATAATATATAAATGGTAATTTTGTGTAAATTCAAAAATTATTAATAAAATCAATCTACCAAACCTTATTGAAAAGATATTTACCATATATAATATATAAATGGTAAATAATTAGCATATAAAGATTCAAATATATTTCCTTATTACATACCAACGTGTCACACATTGAATTGTTTTACTTCAACTAAAGTAATGCATGAAAATTTGAACAATAATGATTATTTGCTTGTTACGCCGTAAGGCATTATTATTTGAAAACAACTTACCTAGCTGCCTATGTGTACTATAGTTGACCGTCAGATGTCTTGTTAGACGATTGAAGAACGTTGAGCCATAGATATAAAACAGTTAAAAAAACAAAAGGAGGGAGACCTGCAGCAGCGACTAGAACGACCAGCAAGATTGGTAGTTATTAGTTACGTTCTGGTAGTTTTCAGATTTGGTTTTAAATGTCTCTTTTAATTAATTTTTCATCTATCTCATCTGCTGCCAGTGAAGAACTGAAGATCCAGTTAAGAACTGAAGAAATTTGCGTCTGAGTGCTGCTGCTGAGGACTTCCACTGGCAGAAGTGCCATATCTCTTCTGCTGCGTCTGTTCCAAGGAAGAACTGAAAAAATTTGCAAAGCTTCAAATCTGCTGGAGAACACTGCTGGAAGGAAAATTCGTTGCTGCCGGTGTAATCCTCTTAACATTGACTGTTTATACCTCTTTAACACTCCTCTTTACCACTTGTCAAGGGGTCTGCAAATGCTGGTTGTTCATTCATTTTCAAGACCATCCTGCTGCTCTGTTGATACTGTTTTCCCTTGCAACACTGATTATGTAATCCCCTTGCTACAAAGATTTTGAAGTTCTGAATATGCAAGAGAAAGTCCGAAAGATTTTGACTTGACTTGCTCCAAACCCCTTTTTTAAGTGTGCTGGGATTCCACAGATGATATCCTCAATTCGGTGTTGTTCGTTTAGGTGTTATCTTAAAATCTGCTTAGAAAGGATCAGCGGGTTACTTCCATGTATGCGACTTCATTAGCCTTCAAAGCTTCAAATTTGAACAATAATGATTATTTGCTTGTACTATCACATTAACTGTGAATTATAAGACATTGATGAGATTAGGGGAACTTTGCAAATGGAATATTATAATATTGTCCTGATTCCGTGTTCGCTGCACCCATAGTGTAATACGGAATAAAGATGAGGCAGATGCAACGACTACCAACTATTTTTCTTTTCCTACGTTTATATATATATATATATATATATATATATATATATATATATATATATATATATATATATATATAAGCCGCGACAAAATATTTTAATTTTACAATTTTATTTATATTTATATTTTGAATTAGATATAAATAATATAATTAAATTATTAGCTGAATTTTTTCTAAATTTATAATTAATCAAATATTTATATATATAATTAAAACACCATGATTATAAATAAATCAATTTATTTTATATATATATGTTTGTAAGTTTGGCAATGCTAAGGTTACATTATTGAACCAATTACTTAACATTTAAAAGTAATTTGAGAATGCATCTAATCACCATTTATCCAAATCTCCATAAACACCACATAATTGACTAAGCTTAATTAATTTATTCAAATAACTATAATTTTATTTAATTATCTTTACTTAATCAACTCATTAAAGTAATTTACAAATATAATCTATGAATAATGAGTTATCCAAATAAAATAAAATTTCAATTAATAAAGACAAAGCAACTATATAATTAAAATGATAACCTTAACTAATTATATAAATTTCTAAGAATCAATTTAATATCACATTAATTTCAAATCTTACTTTTATTTAATAATTAAAATTAAATTAATAATGATTTAGGTTGTTTGTTAAATTAATTTATATTTATTTATAATTCTAATAAATTTAGATTAATCTAGTAATTAATTTATTATATTAACTTGAAATTGAATTTCAAATAATAAAATATTAACAATATTTATTCAATAATTAAAAATAAATTAATAATTAATTAGATATTTTATTAGTTACATAATTAAATGATTTATAATTTAAAAAAATTTAGGTTAATTTAATACTTAAGTAATAATTTAATTTATTAAATTAAAAACTTTAAATTAGATAGCAAACCTAATTTTTCTATTAATTTTTATCCTTTCATATATTTATACTATAATTTTAGCTTTTTAATACTCTTCAAACTTCTTAAGAAAAATAGCTTTTTGATACTCTTCAAACTTAAGAAAAATCGAGCTTTTTGATACTCTTCAAACTTCTTAAGAAAAATAATGCAAATGAACAGTCTAAAACTTAGAGTTAAAATTCTATTACAAAGCTATTTCACTTGATCTATTACATAACATATTTAATTTATTATTCCATTTACAATAAATAAATTTTAGTATAATTTAATTATTTTAGTTTTTAGTTTTTTTTCATAATTTTTTTTATTAAAAGATATTAAAATGATAAATTTAAATCTCATATATAATAAATACTAAATTTATTTATATTTTTAAAAATATATTTTAATTAATAAAAAAATTATAATTTTATCAATACTTCATTACTAAATTTTAATTACAACAACTCTAACCTATAATATTTAAACACTCCCATAAATTTTTAAATACTCATAGAATTTTAAGTACTCACTCAATAGATTTTAAATGCTCAATAACCAACTTAAAACAGTAAAAGCTTTTAAACTACTTGCGAATGTTATTTTTTCTCCTTAGTGGGATCATTCTCCCATTAATCTCCATATAGTGACATGGATTTTATGAGTCACTATTATTTTCAATATTTTATAATATAATCCATGTGGATTCTAATGTTCTTCGCTTTTATTTTATTTTACCCTCCCTTCATTCAAAATCAAATGTATTGATTCATAATGGCTAAATTTATGGCTCACATTATTATTGTGTATCACAGTGAATTCAATAATAGGCATGGAGTTTTTCTATGAAGAATCTATTTTAGAACGTTGTTTGGTTAGAATGTTTATTAAAAAAATTTAATATTTTAATGGAATAGTTTTTAAGTGTGATTTTTTGGAGTTTATTTAGATTTTTAGTCTAAATTTTGCTAAAAACATTATAGTCAAATCTTAATTTGTGTTATTTAAAATGGTTTTTTTTTACATATATGTATTCAGAATTCTCAAAAACCCAGGGCACTTTAATTGTGAAGAGTTCACCTGTCAAATTTATGATTTCAATGAATCCCTCCCAAATCCTAGACAAATTAAATGAGGAAAATTTTCCAAAAAATCACACTTATATTTTAATAAATATATTTTATACAACTTTAACATTATATATTAATTTTTAAAATATAAGGGCATCGAGCTTGCTGGTGTTCTCATTACTCTTCTCATCTATGCCGATGATATCGTTCTTCTTGCAAAAAACTATGATGACCTTGACAAGCAACTCCAGATTCTTCATAACTACTGCTCCAAGATGGGTATGATAGTTAATACCGACAAGACTAAAGTCATGATCATTAAATCCAAAAATATCACCCGTGGTAGTTTTGTGTATAATAACCAGTGCTTAGAGCAGGTTTCTTCTTATAAGTATTTGGGCATTGACTTCCCTCATCATCTTAACTGGAATTATATCATTGTAAAATGGATTATTGGGGGATGGAAAGCTTATTATGAGCTTGAAAAAAATTGTAAGTCGGTCGAACTTTACATTTGGAGTAAAAAGAGGTTCCTCTTTGAGACCCTTCTCACCCCCTGTTGTCTTATATGGATGTGAAGTTTGGGGTTGCAGTATCTCCAAAGAGTCATGGAGGAAGATTGAGATGATTCAAAAGAAATTCATAACCTGCAACCTTAAGATCAAGGGAAATACTCCCTATCTTATCCTCTTGATCGAATCTGGTTTGTCCCCCATTGAAAGTACAACTATGTTTAGATATTGGATGTATAAGAAGAAGCTTGCAACATGGAACCAAAAAGGCTCCCTAAAATTTCTTCTAAATGTAGTCAAAACTCTCACCTTCGCCTCAAGCACAGGTGGCATAAGGATGCCCTGTCTTGGCTCAACCATTGCGGAATTAAGAAGGAGCTGAGTATGGGAAGCAAAGATAATATCAAAAATACTATTACCTCCATGTTTAAGGACAAGCTGTGGGGGGATCAGGAGTTGGAGGGTAAAAAGAAGCTAAGATACTACAAGGAAGTGATCAACCCCACCCCTGATAATCAGAATTATCTCTCTGTGTTTTCCAACAATAAGAAAAAAATTAACATCGCTAAGATAAGAACTAATTACCATGAGCTTCGAAGTCAGACTGGGCGGTGGTCTATTCCCAAGACACCTTGGAATGATAGAATATTTCAGATTTGCGATTCTAAGAAGGTGGAATATGAAAAACACTTCCTTTTAGACTGCCCCACTCTTACTCAAATTCACTCTCAATTCCCTACCATCTGCCACACTTCCAGCCTTCTTGACCTATTAAGCCAACCCACCTATAGCGATCTTGGAGCACTTATTTCCCTTCTCTTTGACCATATAAACAAGACCACATAATTAGTTAAATAATTATTTCCAACCAATATTTCACTTATTTCCCTTTTCTTTCTCCTTTCTTAAGGTCTGATAGACCACATTGGTCTTAATGGATGACAACCATCATCATCATCATCATCATCATTAATATTGATTTTTTAATAATAATTTAAATATTCATTACATATTTCAATAATTAAAATATTTATTACATATTTTAATAATTTTGCCTTCTTCATCTTGATATTAATTCTCATTCTCGCTACTAAAATTTAAACCAATGTAATTTTAAAATGTTTCTACTTCAAATTTTAGTATGCTTACTATTCTAATAACCCTAAAGAGTCACACGTTTTAATGTTTATCTGATCTCATTTTAAGTGTTTATGATAAATATTCCAAGAAAAATTAATCATTATCGAGAATTGGTTATATTATCCTCTACAACTAACTACCATATAGTGCACGAGATGGCTCCTTTTAACTCACTTCCATCTCAGTAACAATGTAACATAGGTTGCAAGCCCAACATTCTCCTACAATTCCATATAGATTCCAAATTAATTTGGTTAATTATGGCTCCTTCTAACTCACTTCCATTTCAGTAAAATACGTTACAAGCCCAACATTCTTCAACAGTTAACATCATTTTTTTTTGTGACCCTTAGGTTTAGAAAAGGAACCTAATCTTAATTCACATTAGTTGAGAGCTAATATGCTACTCCCATATCCCTATAAAGCTCCACTTTCAAGTCTCAGCATTCCTTGTCCTTTGCAAACTAGTATAACAATTTTTTATGCCAATTAGAATGGAGCAATGGAATTATTTCCATAACAATTTGTCTTCAACCAAGTTAGTGAAGGGTCAAGTATTCTAGAATTAGGTTTCCCAAGATGATCAACCCAAAATTTTATAAGATGACCTGGAAATGGGTCAATAATTGGAGCCTCTATCTAAACTTCTCTTGGCCCTAGGTGTCCAAATTCATACTCCTATATCTATGAGAAGCCTATATAATGAGACCCTTCTAAGGGGGAGAGAGAGAGAAAAAAACACATAAGATATTACCCTTATTCTAGTGGAGTTCTCTAGACCACTAACCTATATTTTTGTGGTGAACCCAATCGGAACAAGTAAGCCAAGGAGTAAGAGAAGCTAAGGAATCTAGTAAGGATCGTAAAAAACCAAGGTCTATGTAAACAGTTCATTTGTTAATGAATATTTTATGAAGTTTTATCCCCAATGTTTATTTCATGTTGTATGATTTGTTGTAAGATTTGAATATTTTCTTATTAGATATATCTCTAACACTAACATATTATTGCTCAAAAATAATTTTTTCTTGTCTCATCTGTGATGTGTGTAATATACTCAGGTTAGTAATGGAAACATGACCTCCAAGAGTTGGAGTGGGATTTTCTAAAGTTGTTCTCGTTAGATCTCTTATCAACAAGAGAAGGAGCAAAGGTACACATTCCCTATTCCTCTCTTTTCATCTATGCAATGCATCTCATGTGGTATATCTAGGAGAATATTATATTATCTTTACATGTATTATTTGGTAGATCTAAGGGAAAGATCTATGAAGCAATAACTCCTTTTCCAAAAAAAAAAATTGCGCAAACACCTACATTTCCATATACTTAGTTATTTTTGTCAACTCATATTCATTTCACATACATTGAGGGTTATGTGGATTCCATGTAGAATCCATATGTTTGTCCTTCAATGGTCATTGGTGGCCATGTAGGCTATGACAATCACACCATGGGTGGAATATATACCAATGGCATCTTGTTGACAATCTCTCATCGCTTAGTTAATGTTATTTTCTTATCAATGTTCATACTTTATTGATGACATCGATATTGCCATGTTAACAAATTTGTTTTTGATGATCACCCTTTGTTGATGACTCTACTAATGGTCATCTAACTTATTACTGATTTTCTTATTGGCCATTCTCTTCATTGGTTGTGTACCTTGATGATGATACCTTGCTATTAATCCACTTATTGGTGAATGCCTTGTCAATAAATTGCTTATCAATCATCCCTTTCTTAATGAATACCTTGTCCACAACTCTTTGTTGTTGATCTACTTGTCATAATTTTTTTGACTATGACACCGTTGTCATTTCCTTGCTCGTAGAAACATTGCTAATCATCTCCTTGTGAATAGACACTTTGTTGACAACTCTCACCATTCATCTCCATGTTGATCATCTCCTTTGCATGCCATCTCCTCCTTCATGAACACCTTGTTGAAAAATCACTACATATTAATCAAGTGTAGTCATTCTTAATGTATTTTTAAGGATGACATGAAGAAGAATTAAAACGGAGGCCAATAAATGATTTTGGATGTGTGCGTGTGTGTGCGTTGAGCATAGGCTAGGGCTAGCTATAATATTGGTTGGAAGAAATTATCTTCCCACCTACGAGATGATGTCACCAAGATTGTGCGAGACTTGGTTGAACCTAACCATCCTTTGTGACAATTTATATCTTCCACAATTGGGCCTTACCCTCAACCCCATAAGTTTAAACTTTAAACCTAAAAAAAATAAACCCCACACAAACTACCTAATTTACATCTCATAAATAAAAACACAAATATATACAATAATTTAAAAAACAAAATGCATCTTATTGTCTTTTTTTTTCCTTCTTTGTCGAGTAAAGTACTACTTTGTAATGATAGATGGAACCTAATACGAAGGATGCAATTTTAGATATTTAGTAGATGCATAGAAATTCATCTCATTGTTTGAAAATGATCTGATGGTAGGTTGGTGAAGTTATAATTGTTGTCGTTTGACATTACATAATAATTTTTGTCATATAAAGGTCTCACATGTTAAGTTTGTTCTCGGTGGGCGTGCCTAAAAGCGGACAAACTTTTAATTAAACAAACACATGATTTAAACAGGAAAATATGGCCGACCATGAAGTATAAAAGGCATGATAAGATATGGAAATTTTATAAAATGAATTTATGTTATTATTATTATTGAGAAAGTCTTGGAAAATGAATTTATATTATTACTATATTTCCGTGTTGGCCACATCGTTTGACTAAGTGGGTAATGCAGATTTTACAAATAATGGAAAGCACTAGTTATTGGGGAACAATGTATGCGCAACGCCAAACGCCATACAACCTCTATTCAAATCATTCTCGTGAAGTGCATTTTCAAAAACTTTAAAAAATAATCCGTATCCAAAATTCTAAAACAAAATAATATCTAGAGAAAAGAAATAGTATTGACTTGGTTTATATATGGTGAACATATCCGATTCAATAGGAGTTTGGTGGATAAGTTTTTTAAATATATTTATTTGATAAAATCCATTGCACTCTTGAATTTATTTTTAATGAATGACTAATCATTATGGAACTTTAATGAATGACTAAGTATGTTGTGTATCACAAACATTAAACTAAGTATGTTGTACTGATATATCACATAATTTCCTTGATCATTAAAATACTACCTACACTTGTAGAGCATGCCAATGCAATATTTTCAAATATAATATAATCAAAGAATTCTCATGAGTGGCAAACAATATGTTTTTCATAAAAGAGTAAAGTCGCGTCACGTTTAATTCAATTCTTTGTAATTAAAATTTAAAATATTTTCTAGTAACACGTAATTTTATGGATGATGATGATTATTAACAATGTAAAACATTTTTGTTTTTGAGTAAATATCTTTATGTTGTTAGATTGAATTATTTTTAGATGGAATCGCGGGTTTAAATTAAGGTGAACAATAAAATATGATGATGTAATAAATGAAATTTACTAATGAAAATAAAATATGGAAATGATTTGGGAAAGATGTATTAGAATAACAGATTTGTAATATTCCTAATTAGCCCAAGCTAATAGGAATATTCAGTTTAAGGAGGATCAATAATAGCTCTTAAATAACAAAATAAATCAATGCTCAATGAGAAACAAGCTAAATCTGAGCTATCTTCATAAACACACTCAAGTGTGAAAGAGGCTTGGTCAACAGGACCAAATCAACAGCGTTGTCTAGGTGCAATGTATCTCTAAAAGGCACAACGCAGTCCATGTTGGAGGGCACTCATGTGAATGAGGCTAATTCATCAAGATGGTTTAGGGTTTGACAAGATTTCCATCTTATAAAAGGAAGAGGAGGACACCAAGAAAGGGGTTGATTATTTGATATTTCAGAAGGTGCTTTCTGTTTAGACAATCCTCATTCTCTGGCTGTTTCACTGAGAATAGTGTTGTTTAGCACTTGGGTGTTCCTGGTTGGGAATCCCACCTCCTTCCTTGAGCACCTCTTGGAGGAGACTTGTTCTATCTTGTCCACTATCACGCTTTGGGCCAAGCTTCATCTTCCAACCACAATTCAGATCCTGTTGAGGGTTTGATTGTTTTTGCAAGCTGCAACAGTGGAAGCTAGATCTATTCAAATCTAGGCAAATCTGGTACCTCTTCTCAGTGAGTGTGTCTTTTAACCTCCTGGAAGAGTGTATTGGATCATTAGAGCTGCACTTTAAGATCTAGGCATTAGGCCTACTCAGTACTAAAGCTAACAATGCAATTTCTCTCTCATAACTGTGTTATCTGCAAGAGGGAAGTTATAGGGTGTTTGAGCAACATTTTGGAGGAGTGATCCCTGGTGTTAAGGGGCTCTCCTTGCACTATGGTGATCTATGGATTGACCATCCAATGCATGTTCATTTCAGATTTGATTTGCATCTGGTTCTATTTACTACAGAATTCCTAAATATTACTGCAGGACTGTGACTTAGATCTCAGATCTACTCACTGTTGTTCATGATTTGCTCAGATCCCCAAGGGGAGTGTATTAAGTAGCCCATCTAGTACACAGATCTATATTGGATCTATATTTTTGTGTACAAATCTGCTCTAGATCTGAAGTGTAATATATATCAGCTGTAGCATCAATAAAATAATGTTGTCAGGCTTTGCAGTCTCATTTTGTTTTTGCAACACCTCAATCTTGAGGGATTCTTCATGTAAATCTTATGTTTATCTATTCTATAGTGTATGGGCCATAATGTAGAACTTATTTCCCGATGTCCATACCATATTTCATCCAACACCTTGAGAAAATCACGTTGTCTGTGCTTCAGTAAATTCTGCAACAATCAAGTCATGGGGATTGGGCATTTGTTTAGCCATATCGGGAGTGGGAGACTTGTTTAACATAGATAGAGTCATTTTTTTTTGCTGAAATTTGGTATGTGAGTCCCTCATGACCTAAGCTACGAGATCCCACCATCACTTGCCCTTATTTTTATGCAAATATTTGAAATTCATCTTTTAGGGCATAAATTGCTGCTTTTCCTCACTTTGGGTGGAAGAAACGAACCATATTGCTTGCTGTTGAACATATTATGGAAAGGAATCTGATTTAACATCTATTAGGAGTTATATGGCTACATATCCACTCCAGATTTTGATGTCTCACTACATGTAGGCATTCCACTTGGGAGGCCACCAGATCTAGAATTGGTGAGAGACGTCTTGTCTCTTGGCTCACCATTCTTGGATTCCAGGGAGGTGAGGAGTTTGGAGGATGACTTTGGCATGAGGGATGTAAAAGTAGCAGGTAGCAGCATGAGGAGAGCTTCATGTGCTAGATCACCAGTGCTGTCTCTTAGGAGGATTGATCCCTATTGGAGGTCTCAACTTTTGGTAGAGTACTCCAAGGATCTTGGTGCATGCATGATTCTTGATGACCCGGATAGAGATGACAAATATATGGTGGATGATATGGTCATCTATTTTATGGCAAAGTCTTCTTGAATAGAGCTTCTAAGCTCAAGGAGTAGCTGCTACATGCAGTACATGAGGACTTCTTTTCCATGCATTTTGATGCATATTTTTCCTTGGTAGAGGAGTTCACTTGGGAGGGCATCCAACATGACATATTTCAGCATATGGAGAGATGCATAGCCCGGGTGGTAATGAAGAGGAGATCACGGTCACTTCCCTACTCATTGGAGGTGAGGGAGAAATTCCAATTGAGCCATTTCAGCTCAAGATCTCAAGTACATGATGGAGAAGGTATAATTTCAAATTTTGTATTGTACTTATTTTCCTTGTTTGAGTAGCATGATGTATCAAGGAGGATTGTTCCTTCTTGTATGATGTATGATGATGTATTTGCAGCTACTCGTAGCATTGATTTTGGCTACCTTAATGGTGGTTTGTGGGGGAAGCCACAGGATTCTTGGTGTGCACCATTGACACCACATTGTAACTTCATATTTCCATCTTATGAGATGACTGTGGCAGCAAAAAAGTGACTGGTGAAGCACTTATTATTTCTTATTTTGATGCAGGCAAGGGATGCACTACGCTGGTTCCATGAGTGGATCTATGATTCACTCTCCAGTTGTCATCTGAAAACTTGTTCTCATTGTATTTTGCTTCCATATATTTCTGATATGATTATGCTCACGGGAAACTTTGATTGGAGAGTGGGCTTGGAGTTGAAAATTCCCATTGGGAGTATGATTCACCCTATTTCACATGATGTATGATTCAAGACAAACAATGGGCACACCATGATTACCATATCACCCCTCTTTCCTCCATGTAAGGGGAGCCATTGGGAGAACATGCGTTATTTGAGGGGGCACTTTATGGTTGATTCATTTTGTGGGGTGGCTTGGGGCAATCTTGGAGGCCATGAAATTTCAGCTCAATATCAGAAACCTCCACATACTTACCACAAATGGAGGGAGAAACTACTTGGATGGGAAAATATAAACTCTCCATTCAGCCCCAACACATTGCATAAATCTGAGGTTGAAGATTCTTATGATGAGCTACCTAGAATGGCTCATTTCATTTGGATGATTGCATGGGTGAATGAGTCACTCATTGGGAATAAGACTTCTCATGTTTTTCATCACTCCTACCTTGAGGAGGCCATTGAACAACAAAGAGATTTCCACTTACATCTTCCATTTTCTCATGATGTACACTTTCCTACTTTACATACTTGGACGAAGACATTGGAGGACAGATTCATTGCATATTATGATGAGTTATGGTGGGGTCTATTGATGAGGAGGACACAAAAAAAGGAAGGGGGGATTTTTCTCTAGCTTGCAGTTGCTTGAGGTCAAGCAACCTTTTGAAGGGGGAGGAATATAATATTCCTAATTAGCCCAAGCTAATAGGAATATTCAGTTTTTGTTTTGTTTCCTGTTTATTGAATAAAATTGTAAAGGAGGATCAATAATAGCTCTTAAATAACAAAATAAATCAATGCTCAATGAGAAACATGCTAAATCTGAGCTATATTCATAAACACACTCAAGTGTGAAAGAGGATGGATCAATTGACTAGGTCAACATGACCAAATCAATAGCGCTGTCTAGGTGCAATGTATCTCCAAAAGGCACAGCGCAGTCCATGTTGGAGGCCACTCATGTGAATGAGGCTAATTCATCAAGATGGTTTAGGGTTTGACAAGATTTCCATCTTATAAAAGGAAGAGGAGGACACCAAGAAAGGGGTTGATTTTTTGATATTTCAGAAGGTGCTATCTATTTAGGCAATCCTCATTCTTTGGTTGTTTAGCTGAGAATAGTGTTGTTTAGCACTTGGGTGTTCCTGGTCGGGAATCCCACCTCCTTCCTTGAGCAGATCTTGGAGGAGACTTGTTCTATCTTGTCCACTATCAAGATTTGGGCCAAGTTTCATCTTCCAACCACAATTCAGATCCTATTGAGGGTTTGATTGTTTTTGCAAGCTGCAGCAGTGGAAGCTAGATCTATTCAGATCTAGGCAAATCTAGTGCCTCTTCTCAGTGAATGTGTCTTTTAACATCTTGGAAGAGTGTATTGGATCATTAGAGCTGCACCTTTAGATCTAGGCATCATGCCTACTTAGTACTGAAGCTAACAACGTAGTTTCTCTCCCATAATTGCGTTATATTCAAGAGGGAAGTTGTAGGCTGTTTGAGCAATGTTTTGGAGGAGTGATCTCTAGTGTTAAGAGGCTCTCCTTGCACTGTGGTGATCCATAGATTGGCCATCCAATACATGTTCATTTCATATCTGATTTTCATCTGGTTTGATTTACTACATAATTTCTGAATATTACTGTAGGACTGCAACTTAGTTCTCAGATCGCCAAGGGTAGTGTATTAAGGAGTCCATCTAGTACACAGATTTGTATTGGATCTATATTTTTGTGTACATATCTGCTCTAGATCTGAAGTGTAATATATATCAGCTGTAGCATCAATAAAATAACATTTTCAGGCTTTGCAATCTCATTTTTTTGTTGCAGCACCTCAATCTTGAGGGATTCTTCATGTAAATATTATGTTTATCTATTGTATAGTGTATGGGCCATAGTGTAGGACTGATTTCCCTATTTCCATACCATATTACATCCAAAACCTTCGAAAAATCACACTGTCTGTGCTTCAGTAAATTCTGCAGTAATCAAGTCATGGGGATTGGGCATTTTTTTAGCCATATCGGGAGTGGGAGACCTGTTTAACATAGCTAGAAACATTTTTTTTTTCTAAAATTTGGTATGTGAGTCCCTCATGACCTAATCTACAAGGTCCCACTGTCACGTGCCCTTATTTTTATGCACATCTCTGAAATTCACCTTTTTAGGGCATAAGTTGTTGCTTTTCCCCACTTTGGGTGGAAGAAATGAACCATATTTCTTGCTGCTGAACATATTATGGAAATAAATCTGATTTAACATCTATGAGGAGTTATATGGATGCATCTCCAACTTCAGAATACCTTAATTTATTCTTATTGTTGTAGAAAATCCCTATTTTGGGATATTACAAGATTCTTGCCAAGATTCGGAATCCAGTGTTGGTGGATGAGATCAAATTAATATTCCCTTAAATAAATCCTAAAAATTTCTAGGAGCTGGTCAAAAAGATTTAATATGACAGGAGAGATAATCTATTAAATCACTCAGTTGTAGAAAAACAATGATTAAGGGTGGAAAAAAGCGCCGTGGGAGAAAAATGTGGAATTTAAAGAAAAAGGAGGAAATACCTTTTTCAAAATAAAAATAAAAATAAAGAAAGCCTAGGCTAGTGGGTTCACAAACCCATGAAAAGCAGGACACCGCTAAGGGAAAATTTGCGAGGGAGGAATTCATAAAATACATTCTCTAGAATCACAAGAGCTTGTTGATTCCACTAGCAAGCATATCTCAACTAAAGGGAACCAAAGGAAATCAGATCATGGTTGAGGATACTGTATCTCCCTAATTTGGTTTCCAGTTACTGATACGATTATAAAATTTGAATACATTTGGTTTTCTTGGTTTATGATTTGTGTATTAAAATAACTACATGCTGACTACATATGAAAAGCTTTAGTTATTAGTCTCTTTGAAATATTAATTTATGTGATATATGGAGAACATGTTAAGTCTCAGTCAATTACTGGTTTGATAAAATTTTAGGATATGACTAAATCTGGTTATCTGTAGGAATTATTATTATAGTCGGTTATAGATTATTTTATACTACATGTAGAGATAGCACGTAAATAGAAAACAAAAATACAAATAAGGGTATGAATTTCTACACTTATAGGAAACTATTGAACTCTGAACTTCCTCCGAAGGATAGGAAGCCTAAAGAAATTATGAGTTAAAGATTAGTTCAAACTCATTTACACATTAAATTAATGGAGAGTCGAAATGTTTTCCCTCAGATCCCGAAATGATTATGAGATTAGATAGTAAAAAAAAGTTGCATTTTACAGACACATATTATTAAGTCGCACCAAGGAATGGGTTATTCTTAAACAAAAACTAAAATATATCATAACTAGCTCGTACAACACGAAAGTGATTGGTAACATATAGTCGAATTTTTGGATGAAAGAAACTAATACTGAGAAATAAATCTTCAAAAAAAAAAAAAACCCATGTTGAATTTTTGTTGGTGGGAAATTGAATGTATTATAAGATAATGGTGTTGACTCCTTTTTAATATGACAATACATGATTCTTATATTTACTATATGTACCATGTAAAATTGCAGAAAGGAGAAACCAAATCTAGGAAATAATATAGTGTTTCATTCTATCAACTATAGAATCTTGTAATATCCCAAATGGAAAAATGACAATAATACAAGCAATAATAGACTGAAATTACAACAATATAGAAAACACATTAAAAACCCCAGAAAATAGCAAAAAACTGTTGAGTCATTTTATTAAATCTGGAGGTGGAAAACAAATACAAAAATGCCAAAAATAGATAGCACTCTAACTGGCTAAAGCTGGCTGGAATGACCCTTAGGTTTTCACACTAAAACACTGCTCTAATGTTGATGATGCTGGACTCTTCCTCTACACTGCCCTGTTGGAAATTTTGCAACTAGTCAACTTCAGACTGCTAGTTGGGATGCTTCCACTACTCAGCAAATTCTAGGAATTTGGGAAGGTGATCCTTGGCCAAAACCCAGAAAAACATTGAAATGGTTTTCTATAATTCCTACTTTTAAAATCTGCCCTTTGTTTCCTAGCTCCTATAAATGTTGGCTAAGTAGGGACTGGGTAAATGGGATGATTTGTTGCTCAAAAAATTCCAGGATTTCAACCATGGAATCTACTCAGAAAACCCAAGAAAACCTAGAAAGCTTTCCCCCAAACTCTAATCTTCACAGCTTGTCCTTTCTATGCTTGACCCTCTTCTAATTTCGATTTTTTTCGGGTATGTAGAGCTATGGGATGAACTACAAGAGAAAATGTCTGCAACTACTCCCCAAAGCTCAAATATTGAAGGGTTGACCCCTTCATTAGATTCCAAGTGCGAATGTTATGGAATTTCACCCTGTCCGGGATCTCTATGTTGCTATACTGCGCAAGTCACTAAGTGATTGTGCTGCTATAGAGGGGATGCAAGTGGTTTGATGCCGGATAATAAAATCAAGTCACAAATGTGTTTGGCCGCTAGTTTTTCATTATTATTATCACTTTTTAACACCTATTTCATCCATTTCTACCATTCTTTATCACATCATTTATCATGGTTTATCATATAATTCCATTTTATAATTATTTATGCTCTTATGGATAAATATTATTTCTTCTCCTTTATTTTTAATAAATTGATGATTATTATGCATGATTTTACCAATGATGGTTTATTAATAAAAATTTTTAACATCACTCACCATTTTAGCCTCCAAGATATTTTCCAGGTTGTAGATTTGATCTATAGCTCATCATTAAATATTCCAACTCAGAAATTCGCTGGAATAATAAGTGACAATTTTTCATTCGACGGTTTGGGCAAATGGAGAAGAATTTGGAAAATCCAAAACGTGGGTTTTGTCTAGAACAGACAGAGTTAACTTTAACAATGAGAAGTGTTCCAAAATTCGGTTCGTATTAAGAGAAACATAAGGTTCTTTGAAGATTATTTTCTCAGATTCACTGTTGCGGCCATTTTCCAAATTATCTCATCTGCAATACCAAATTCGACACGTTCCTGTTGAATGATTGATGGAAAGATATTTTAGATATGATCTTGCTGATCAATTTGTTGTGAACAATCCAATTTTTTTATGGGAATCATTTTGTAATCATCTCTGTTGTAACTTCTCTCTTCTCTCAATGTATTTAAATGAAAAACAGAGATCAAAGAAGCAGATGATTTATGAGAATAATTATGGAATTATTAGGGGATTATTAGATTAGAGATGATAGGAGGACACAACAGAAAGTGGAGAATTTAAATCAGATCGTATCACATATTGTATCATGTCTCTTTCATTTATGTATCATTTTATAATGAAAAAAAAGTAGTTCTGAAAGACAGATTTGTATTGTAATGATTACGATGATTAATACATAGTTTGTGTTGTTGTTCATTCGATTGTTCTGGAGTAACTAAGCAGCATTCATTGGCGGCTAAAGGACCGGTCTCTGGTGAATCTCGCTGCTGTTCTTTGTGCTATACTTTTCCATTTACTGCAAGTATATTATGCTTTTCTTCTTTACAGTGAATTACTTTTGATAGTTTAGATTTTTGTGTTTATTCCCTCGAGTGCGCATTTCCAATTTATTAGTTTCTTGTTAAAAGAATTGGCTTTGATTACTTAAAGCATAAACTGTTATTTCCACTACTTTCATTTTTTTCGATAGTTTAGATCCATCTAAAAGAGCTTGGTTAATGCTTCAGTGCTCTCGGTTGATTGTCCTTTGAATTGGTTGAATTAAGAATGAATCACAGTTCTTGGTTATAATACTCAGTGAATCATTTTCTTTTAAGCTTTAGATTTATGATTGCATCTATATTAAAATGATTGGTTTTACCATTACTCTCTAGGTTTATAGCTTGCACATATTGTGTACACTCTTGAAACAAAAAGACTTACCCAGGTTGATAATTAATGTGAGGAAATTAAGAGTTTTAAAAGACACCTTTTAGCACCCAACATAAGGATAGTAGGAATCCTCTCCTAAAGCTCTGTGTAACTCCTGAATGAAGTCTCCTAAAAAAATCCTCTCATGAGCGGGAATTCTAAGGCCCCCAAGGATGAGGTTGGGATCTCTTCTTGGAGACACCCATGTGCTAAACAACAATCCAGACTCAGCTAAAAAGCTCAAGCGTGCTAAATTTGTAAAGACTAGAAAATTAGAATGATCAAGAATGATTTGTATGGCTGCCCTCATGCCCTTCTTATACTTGTGAAACCCCAAAAAACTTGGGTCCACTCATTAACTGCGCTATCACTTGGCCCCTTGGCATTCACACATGTTGTGTTTCTTTCTTCGCCTCTTGGCCCCACAATATGCTACGTTGTTCACACTCGCTCTGGAAAATAGGTTTTATTCAAATTGTTGGGTTTATGGGTTCCTTCACCCTTTTATTCACTTACTAAACCTAAATTTAATATTCTTAATAGCTATAAGCTAATTAGGAATATTACAGTCCTCCACGCCAAAAATTTCTTTGTAGAAATTTATAAACACAATAATTTATTTTAGGATTCTCCTAATCTAACAATTTAATCTTATGTTAAATACATAATCCTTCCACTTACTTCTTTGCGGAAATTAAATCGCCAATTGCAAACATATGAAAAAAAATCAATCGCACATAGCAATATGTTTTACCAGGAAAGCTTAAAGCTAAAAACCCCAAATATCACATATTATGTATATCAATAAAACATGTAACAATATCATACAAAGCTCAGCTCATAGAGTTCTGAGTACAATATACAATCATCACACATTGTCATACAAAAATTGGTTCACAGATGCACCAATTTACTGCCTCCTGACAGCCTGCCTCCACTGCGCAATCCCTACTGAAGAAGATCCCTGAATGAATTCGATCTTGCCTTGATTGAACTATGAAATCCTCATTGGCATCTCCAATGTGTGTGTAGATGCATTTAATGCATCAGGATAGTCAAAACTGATAGTCAAACACACCCTTTCACCTATCTCTCCATTATATCTCCACTGGATTTGACATGCAAGTAGTTAACTTCTGTATTTCTTCAGTTGCAAGTAAAAAAGTACTTGTGAATTAATTTAATAATTAATTCACTCATCTTTCACTAGTGTATATTTAGTTACAACTAGCACAACTGAGTTTAACTCACTTAACTGAGTTAAACTAAATAGCAACTCCCATAACTACTCTTCCAACTCTGTTACAACTTGCCACAATCAGTTATAACAAAGTCCTCCATGCATGAATCACCAACCACCCTAGGAATTGTGTAATTCCTTCAGCCCACTGATGTGCCACATCTGTTAACTGAAATCAAGTGCTCCAAGAGAATAATTTACAATTTATTTTCTGATTATTATTAAGGGCTAATAATAATCGACATGCATTCTATTTTTAGATTAACGATTTATAAATAGACTTCGCCCATCTTCTAAAAATAGAAATTCATCCAAAGATATAATTTTCTCAACCATCTAGAATCAACATCCTGCTAATTTTAGAATATTCTCACCATTCTAAAAATAGACATACTTCTAAAAATAGCATGCAGGCGCCACCTAGTTAAGGTGCTTAATTTTCACTAGGATCATCATCCTGATGAATCTCAACACTCACTCTCAACAAGAAACAAATTATCCTTCACCCCGATCCTGTCTCTATGGTATTAAAAATTTTCTCCTGGTGAGCGCCTTCGTCAGAATATCTGCATCTTGATCTTTCGTAGGAATGTACTGAAGCAACATGATCTTCCGCTACACACAATCTCTGATATGATGATACCAGATATCTATATGCTTTGATCTATCATGAAACACAGGATTAATCGAGAGTTTAATGCAACTCTAATTATCACAATGAATCACTGTGGGATCTAAATGAGAACCAAAAAAACTGACCAGGATCTTCCTCATCCAGATAGCCTCACATGCAGCTTGACTTGCTGCCATGTATTCCACTTCCATTGAATTGAGTGCCACAGATTTCTGTTTCCTAATGTACCAAGGACCAACTGTAGATTTGATACTAAAAACACCTCCTGATGTGCTCTTTCTATCGTTGGGCTGCCTGCCCAATCCGAATCTGTGAGGCCATGCAACTTCACCTCATCCGTCTATCTGTATCGTAAGACATACTCAGATGTGCCCCCGAGATATCTGAGGAGATGCTTGCTCACCTTCCAAAAGAAATTGGTAGGCTTAACCATCACTTGACTAATCCGGTTCACCGCATAGCATATGTCCATTCTTGTAATAACTAAGTACATGAGCGAACCTACCAACTGTCGATAGATAGTAGAATCTACTACCTTTGCCGATGTAGCATCCTCTTTCCTCCAATTTCATGGAAGAGGAGTATCTATGGGTTTGAAATCTTCCATGTTAAACTGATCGAGTATCTCCCGAGCATACTTGCCTTGAGACACAAATATTTAACCTTCTCGCTTACATATTTCCAATCCAAGGAAATAATGAAAGAGACCATATCCTTCATCTCAAACTGCTTTGCAAGGTCCTCCTTTTATGAGTGTATCAGCTGCTCATCACTAGTCAGTACTAAATCATCAACATAAAGAACAATGATTAAAATATTACCCTCCACCATAATCTGTGATCTAAAAATGGTCTGGATAAATTTTATGTATTTCAATAACCTCCCACTCAGTTTAACAATTAAATGATCTAGCTTGTACTTGACAATTTGCGGAATCTATGCTTGAAAGTGGTATATGATTTTTAACTATTCATGTGTCTTAAGTTTATTTTTTCTTGCTGAAATTTAACATTTATAACAACAACATAATGCAACAATAAAACATTTAAACAAAACAACAAAATTAATCTAGGAGTTCATCCGAATCTCATGGGCTACGTCTCCTTTGAGCTTTGTCATCTTGACTCGGATCTTTGGGATTATGGTAAGGTTTCTTTTACAAGTTCCAAAATTAACTCCAATGGATACTAAACTGATCCAAAGGGTTGATAATACCATCTATATCCCTCTCATGGCTGTCCAAACTCTGCAAACAGCTTTAGGCACCCTTTGACATGATTCCTTCTATCAGTGCTCTGAGCTACTCTGAGCTTCTAAATGGCACAAACTCTCTCATAATTCTATTTCTGTCACTAAAACCACTACTAATGTATCTAGCAAAAATAAGACACCAAATATCAACTGATAAATTGCTCAAATTGAGTAGTGCATCCCCAAACTAGGCTATCCTCCACGGTTTGCCCAGGGCTGCCAAAAACTTCACATCAGCCTCTCAAGCTCTAGAAGTTCTCAAAATGTTCTAAAACCACATTAATTGGTTCCAAAATTTCTAAGTTAATCAATATAGACTATTCATTCATCAAAAATGACCTCTGGCTGCTCCGATTTTGCCTCCAACACCTATTGGCACCCCTGGCACTAGGGTCACTAAAAAATTCTCTACTGGTTTTTTGACCTCTATAAGTCCTCAAAAATTTCTGAAACCTCTTCCATTAGATTCCAAATTATTTTTACAGTAAATAATGACTACTGGTTCGCTGCATATGGCCTCTAGCTGCTCTTGCTAGGCCCTGCACTATTGCTGGCAAAAGCTGGCACTAATGGCCCCTGGAACTTTACTAAAGCTTTTCAGCTTTATAAATTTCTCTATAGGCTCTAAAAACCATCTCATCATATTCATAGCCTCTGAAATATCCAATTTTGACTATTGGATCTCTGGATAAGGCCTCTAGCTCCCCTGGCTAGGCCTCAAACTGATTCTGCCTCCTGGTGGCCCCTTGAACTTAGTTAAAGAAAAATAATGCTTTTAAGCTCTCTGATAGATCTGAAACATAATCCATTGAGTCCAGAAGGTCTGATATAGTCAAAATTGACTATTTTGGCACTCAATTTGGTTCAATAATTAAGGAGTTATGGATTTTTTTTTTTCCCAATATCCCTAAAAAACCTCCTCCAAAAATGGAGGAACTCTAGTTAGGAGCGCTAAGTTTGGCGAAATTCTGAAAATGGCAGAACGTGCTCCAAATATGGTGGTGATTGTTGGTGGTTAAATTAAATACTGGGGAATAGTGGTCACATGTAATTTCTGGCGGAAAACCTGGGCAGTTACCGCCACATAACCGTGAACTTAAATATTAAATCGCCCACATTAAATGTTGGCATCATGATCTGGCACATGCTACGGATTTTAAACCATTTTTTTCGGTAAATAATGTTTATTTGGATTAGCTCCCGATTGCAATGGGGAGGTCACGTGGAGTCGAGTCTGGCCCTAAGGGCTAGTCCTTTTTTTTCCACTGAAATCCATTGCAAAGAACAAAATGTACCAGCGCCCAATTGCAATTAAGAACTATTGTGAGCGCGGGCCGGTCGGGCCCGTGGGCTTGCAACCCAAAGACCCGAGGTCGAATCCTGTCACCATACAATAATTTTATAATTCCAATTTTCCACTGGCTTGGGGCCACGTGGCGGCCTCTGGGCTTTCCATGTGGCATCCTTTGATTGGCCAATAAAAAATGAAGTCAAACCAACCGAAAATCAGACTTTGCCACTTGTCCACAAATGATTCACCCTCCAGGGGATATTTTGGGGAATATTATGAGGAATATTAGAATAATATTTTTTTATTTTTTCCCAAATTTTATAAAGTCAAGCTTGGTCAACATATTTTGGAGTTTACTGGGCTTTTCAAACCTCAATAACTTCTGCATATGACCTCGGTTTTGAGAACAATTCACGGTGGAAAATTTGCAGCAACGAGACCTTTCCAGTCATTTAGGTTGCAAACATTTCTAAGAACTTTAATTTTTGAGAATTTTTTAAAACTTGGACATGATCTCCTGATCACACATCCCCACTGGGAATCTTTTGGATCCCAGAAGACTGATATACTGATCTTTAGAGTAGATGAGAGTACAACACTCTCTTCTCTTTAGCCTCCAAACACTTTCCTTGCATGGCTAGTGACTTTGAACCACCACTAGAAAGAAATTGACACTTCCATTCCTGGATGTGCTTGTACTCCTGTCTAGAACTGTCTTTCTTTCACTCACTCAGAAATTTATGGCGAGAAATTTGCAGAAGGAAACTGAACATCACTGCCTTGATCAATGATCCAAGGTGACTCAAACAAACGAGAGATGACAGCATAAAATACATGCATACAACCGAAAATTTGCATATGTACAAAGGAGTATGTATTACTGTGTTAAGAAGTCCATCCACTACTTACCAAGTCACTTCCATGGTGACTTTTGCTACTGCAAATCTTCATCATGTGTAACTTCCATTTTCACATCAATAATGGAACCCTTGGTTCCACCTTTGCCAGTCTTTCTGTCCTCTTGCTGCATGTTCTTGGGATGACTAGTTGGATGCAAAGTCCAACAATGGGAAACAACATGTCCCCTCTTCTGGAAATATGTGAAAATATTATGCACCTTCTTTGAAAGTTGCCTTTGCCTCATCTTCTTCCTGTATTCTTTCTTCCTCATCCAACATCTCGAAACATCATTTTTAAATCGACCACAATATGTACAACAAATATTTCTTCCATTTAAGCATGCAAAATTATCATGCCCTGCAGAAACACAATCAAATTGATCATGGGGAGATTTATACCTCTTGTGTTGCTTTGCATTTTCATCCTTTTTGGCTTCCTGAGGAGATGAACTAGTAGAGGCTCCAGCTTTCATTTGCAGAATAACATCATTGTTCTTGTCTTGAAAACTGTCTAAACTCGCATGCTCGCCATAAGCTACATGTCTACCATATTCTTGCTGCAAAAAAGGCTTAAAGCAATGGAAATAATATTTGAAACAAATTTGACATATTTGCATCTTAGAATTTGGAACAAAA
Source organism: Pinus albicaulis (assembly GCA_034641835.2). NCBI lineage: Eukaryota > Viridiplantae > Streptophyta > Pinopsida > Pinales > Pinaceae > Pinus > Pinus albicaulis. Next base: position 47,654,550 of record CM076571.1, read on the forward strand.
GTTCTCTTTGAAGTAGCCTCACATGCCTTCATGGCTTTGGAGTCTTTGCCATTAAACTGCACATAATCAAGACCAAGATTCTTGGGTCGTTCCTCAACCAAAATAGGATCAACCATGCCTTGTGCATGCTTTCCTAAATCCTTGCCTTCATAGCTCATTTTAATCATTAACTAGGACCCTATACCTCTCGTATGCCTTTTGAAAGAACCAACACATCTTTATAAAGAGGAAACTGGAGACAAATTAGAGTGGATTACCTATTCCTCACGCATTTTCTTGGTCAAAGCCTCTTGGGATTGATGGAGATGCATCTCCATATCATGAAATATTTGAAGAATTTCTTCCTTCTCTTGCTTCATGGAAAAAAATTGCTCACGAAGTTTTGTGCTTTCTCTTCTATCCTCAAACAGAATCTACACCATGTCCTTCAATATAATAAATTCACGCTTCATACCTTCATCGGAGAATATTGTGAAGGAGAAAACCTCACTTGTAGAAGTTTTCATTATGATGTCAATGAAAAAAAGTAACTTCAACAAAGTTCACAAAGATTTCAAAAAAAATGACAAATATTTTTTAAACCAAATGGCTGTAGAGACGAATTCTTATTCAAGCAGCCAAACAACAAACAAACACCAAGAGCTCCTTAACAAACAATCGTCAAGAGGGTTTATGTTCCAAGGGTGTCCTTGAGGTCCTTTTGGGTAAGGAAGATGACTTCAACCCTTTCTTATTTTTTTGTCCTCTCCAGGACTTAGCTAATCAATAGCTATCCCTTCACCTCCATAAAACTCAAACAACAGTCAATTTGCAAACAATAAAATAGTCAATCTTTTGCACTATTTAAACACCTTTCAAGATATACAACCAAGCTATTTCTATGTCAATCAAGCAACTAAGTGCTTTGATACCAACCTGATAAAAAAAAATTTCTGGATAAATTTTTATGTATTTCAAGAACCTCCCACTTAGTTTAACAATTAAATGATCTAGCTTGTCCTTGAAAATTTGCGGAATTTATGCTTGAAAGTGGTGTATGATTTTTAATTGTTTATGTGTCTTAAGTTCATTTTTTCTTGCTAAAATTTAACATGTATAACAGCAACATAATGCAGCAATAAAATATTTAAACACAACAGTAAAATTAATCTAGAAGTTCACTCGAATCTCGTGGGCTACGTCTCCTTTGAGCTTTGTCATCTTGACTCGACTCTTTAGGTTTATGGTAAGGTTTCTTTTACAAGTTCCACACTTAACTCAAATGGATACTAAACTGATCCAAAGGGCTTATAATACCATCTATATCCCTCTCATGGCTGTCCAAACTCTACAAACAGCTTTAGGCTCCCTTTGACACGATTCCTTCTGTCGGTGCTCTGAGCTACTCCAAGCTTCTAAATGGCACAAAATCCCTCAGAATTCTGTTTTTGTCTCTGAAACTGCTCCTTATGTATCTATCACAAATAATAACCAAATATCAACTGATAAATTTCTCAAATCGAGCATTGCATCCCCAAACTATGCTATTCTCCACGGTTTGCCCAGGGCTACCCAAAACTTCACATCAGCTTCTTGAGCTCTATAGGTTCTCAAAATTCTCTAAAACCACTTTAATTTGTTCCAAAATTTCTGAATTAGTCAATATAGACTATTCATTCATCAAAAATGGACTCCGGTTGCTTCGGTTTCGCCTCCAACACCTGTTGGCACCCGCTGGCACTAGGGTCACTGAAAACTTCTCTGCTGGGTTTTCGACCTCTAGAAGTCCTCAAAATTTTTTGAAACCTCTGCCATTAGATTAAAAATTATATTTACAATCAATAATGACTATTTTTTCGCTACATATGGTCTCTAGCGGCTCTGGCTAGGCCCTGTACTGTTGTTGGCAAAATATGGCACTAATGGCCCCTGGAACTTTACTGAAGCTTTTCAGCTTTATAAAGTTTTCTACTAGATCTGAAAACCATCTCATCAGATTAATAACATCTTAAATATCCAATTTTGACTATTGTATCTCTATATAATGCCTCTAGCTCCCCTGGCTAGGCCTCAAACTGATTCTGCCTCCTGGTGGCCCTAGTGGCCCCTTGAACTTCATTGAAGAAAAATATTAGTTAGAAGCTCTCTGATGGCTCTAAAAAATATTCCATTGAGTCCATAAGGTCTGAGATAGTCAAAATTGACTATTTTTTCACTCAATTTGGTTCAATAATGAAGGCGTTATGGCAAAAACAAATGTTTCCCAATATCCCTAAAAAACCTCCTCCAAAAATGGAGGAACTCCAGTTAGGAGCGCTAAGTTTGGTGAAATTCCAAAAATGGTGGAACACGCTCCAAATATGGTGGTAGCTGTTGGTGGTTAATTTAAATGCCGGGGAATAGTGGTCACATGTAACTGCTGGCGGAAAACCTGGGAGGTTACCGCCACATAACTGTGAACTTAAATATTAAACTGCCTGCATTAAATGTTGGCATCGTGCTCTGGTACATGCTATGATTTTTAAACTGTTTGTTTTAGCGGATAAGGTTTGTTTGGAGTAGCTCCCGATCACAATGGAGAGGTCACGTGGAGTTTTGGTTGGCCCTCACAGCTAGCCCCTTTTCTTTTTCCGTTGAAATCAATTGCAAAGAAAAAAATGTACCAGCGCCCAATTACAGTTAAGAACTACTACGAGGGTGGGCCAGTTAGGCCTGTAGGTTGGAAACTAAGAGACTCAAGGTCAAATATTTTTACCACACAAGAATTTTATAATGCCAATTTTCCACTGGCTTGGGGTGACGTGGCAGCCTCCAGGCTTACCACGTGGCAACCTTTGATTGGCCAATAACAAATGAAGCAAAACCAACCACAAATCGGATTCTGCCACTTGTCCACAAATGATTCGCCCTCTAGGGAATATTCTGGGGAATATTCTGAGGAATATTCTCGAAATATTCTTTTTTCAATTTTTCCCAAATTTTATAAAGTCAAACTTGGTCAACATATTTTGGAGTTTACTAGGCTTTTCAAACCTCAATAACTTTTGCATATGACCTTAGTTTTGAGAACCATTCACAGCACCATAGTCGCAACGATGAGGCCTTTCTGGTCATTCAGGTTGAAAAAATGTCTGAGAACTTTAATTTTTGAGCATTTTTAAAAACTTGGACATGATCTCCTAATCAATATGGTATAAGTTTTCATCCACCTCACTCTTGGTGAAGCCAAGTCCAGTGAAATAGCTGTCAATCCGAGTGTACCAAGCACGTGGTGCTTGCTTTAGCCCATACAATGATATTTTGAGTCTGCACACATGAGACTCACTACTGAAGATCTAAAATCCTTCAGGCTGCTCAATGTACAATTCTTCCTCAATGATCCCATTAAGGAACATAATCTCCAGATCCATTTGAGAACCCATCTGCACTGAGAGAGAAAGGATGGTCCTTATGGAAGAATACCGTGCGACAGGTCTAAAGGTTTATTCATAATCAATCCCCTCAATCTGTGAGAAGCCCTGGGAAAAAAATCTTGCCTTATACTTCTCGATGCTCCAATCAGCAGCTTGCTTTACCTTGTAGATCCATCTTGAACCTACAACTGATTTACCAACCGACTTTGGAACAATCTCCCAAGCACTATTTCTGACAATGGAGTCATACTCCTCCACCATGGCATCTACCCATGTGGGATCCTGTGCTACTTCGTGAAAAGAAGATGGCTCTGTCACAATACATTTTCTCATGAGAGCCATCTATCCAGTATATCAGTCAGGAGACTGTCTTTTTCTGTGTTGTGAAGTAGGGACTCCTAAATTCTATGTTGCATCAACCTTCATCCTCTCAGCTTTTGTGGTATGCCTTCTTCCAATTTTGATGTTTGGCTCTGCGTGAGTGGACTCCTCCACTCCATGATCCTCCTCCTATGGGTTATCCACATCTGGAGGGTCATCTTTGGGAACAAGTAGTGTAATGTTCCCAATTAGCCATTGCTACTTGGAACATTATAATTGCTCCATTTTTGAAATAAGAAGTAATAAACACAATAAAATATATCCCAGTGTGAAAGGGGATTGAGGTAGGAGGATAAAATAAAGCCTCTTGAGTGTGAAGATGAGAAAAATCAAGGAGCTAGCTATAGTTGAGCAAGTCAACAACGCTGTCACAAGGGAGGGAAAGCCACTAGGGTAGCACAATTTTGAAGGAGGAAGCTTCTCAAAGAAGCAAAATCACCAATGAGTGGGGCCTGCGATGGAGGAGCTCACTTAGGATAAAAAGAAAGGAATAGCAGCAAAAGGATTCATTCATTCATACTTCTTGTTTCAGTATTATGACTGATTGTAAGCTTCAGATGTTTAGTTGGAGTTGTAGCACTGTTTAGTGAAAGAGTTCTCATGTGGGAATTCTAGTTTCATTATTGTTGTAGCTGATTGGGAGATCCAAGGAGGAGGTCTTGAGTTCCATTCTCATCAAGTAACTTGAGGAAATCCATCCTCTAACCCTGATAGCATAGTCACTTCCAGGGAGTGCGTTATTTCTATAGCAGCTGCAGTAGCTGGGGTTGTATCTATCCATTTGTGCTTATTTCAGAAGAGGAGGAGGTGATTTCCACTCCAGGAGTTATATTGAGGGAGGCCTTGAGCCAATTATTGTATTGTGTGTCCCTATTTGATCATATCAGATATTTATCAATACAGAGTTGCTGGGTACAACATTATTTTCTGTAGTGCTGTATCTTGTGTTGTTATTTTGCCGAAAACTCTTGCCGGGGGGTCCTAATGTGTTTGTAAAAGAGGTCAATACTCTCATTTCTGATATGATAATGAATGAAAGCTTTATATATATGTTATTCCATCTATTTATATAGTTTTCATAATAAAAATAATGATGTTGCTGCCTTCGGCATTTCTATTTTATGATGTACTGGGTTTGTGATGCTTTTTAGCATATCTGAGTTGTGGAGATCTGTTTAATGTAGCTAGAGTTATTTTTTTCTGATGCCATTCTATATTTAAGCTACATAAATTATATTTTAGAGGATCCAAGCCCTGGACTGCGTTATTTTTACACTGGTTTTCTTATACAGTGTCCTCATTGGAGATATTGCTGAAATTCCTGAAAAGGAATATTACAAGTAGTTCCTCCTTTGCATGCAAGTCTAGCTCCCTCTCATGCATAGCTCGTGCAAAACCTAAAATAGTTCTGTTCTTCCTCTCCACAACCCAATTCTGCTGTGGGTTATGAGGTGCTATGAGTTCTCTTCAAATTCCTTCTTTGCTATAGAAGTATTTGAATTTGTTCGAGATATATTCACCACCATTATCGCTCAACAGAGCCTTCACTTTATTCCCTGAATATTTCTCCACCAATGCTTTAAACTCACAGAACTTTGAGAATGTTTGATCCTTCTTTTGCGTGAAGAAGATCCATCATCTACGAGAATAGTCATAAAAAAAAAATAACATAATACCTGTGTTTTGCTGTTGAAGCAACCGAGAATGGTCCACACATGTCTGTGTGAATTCTCTCTAGGATAACCGAAGTATGGTTTTCCTTTTCATGAAAGGTGGTCTTCACAAACTTACCCATATTACATCCCTTGCACTGATCTATTTGCGCAAGTGTACCCTTGGGAAGTCCAATAGAAATCTGCTGCAAAATATTCAAGGTGCCATGGTGAAGATGGCCCAATCTCCTGTGCCATAATTCGCCCTCATCCCGACTCACCATTATTCTTCTTTTCCCACCATTGCAACACATCCATCTACCTCTAGCTTGTAGAGATTCTTAACTTGAATCCATATCCTCTTGGTTTGACCCATTTTTTTATGTCGCAGGAAAGATTTTCCATCGTTGAAAACAACATCATAACTTCTGTCCTCCAACATCGCGACCCAGATTAAATTTTTCTTCAAACCAGGAACATGCATAACATGTTTTAACAGAAATGGTTTACCTAATTCCCTCTCAAAGGTAATGGTACCAATATTGGTTGCACTGTATCATCCTTTGTCACCCATCTCTATATGCATTTAGAGATATTTCTCCTCCAAGTCACTGAAAAACTCCTTATCTCCTGTCATGTGGAAGGAAGAACCACTATCAAGATACCACACCGATCCCATTGTGATTGTAACCAAGCATGTGATCAAAGAGAAATCAAGTTCAAATTGCGAGGCAAGGGCCTCACCAACTACAGCTCCAACAACCTTCTTGTTATTATTTTTCTATGGGTAGTTAGTGGCAAGATGACCATGTTCATGACAATGAAAACACTTCACCTTGGACAAATCCAACTTCTTGCCTTTAGCCTCAGATTTTGAATGGAATTTATTCCCCTTCCCTTTCCTCACTTTAGCAGCCAAAGCATAATCCTTTTCATCATAATGATTTGATGAAGAGCCATCCCTGGTATTCTTCCTTATCTCCTCCTGCACTAGATCCGACCAAAGTCGCTCCCAATCCGACAGTTTCTCCTGTCCATTGACAAAGTCTTGATAACCATGCCAACTCTTCAGAAGTCTAAGGAGAGCCAAGCTCACCAAGTCATCATCTGCAGCTGTAATTCCCACACTCCCCGTCTCATCCTTACATTGGAAAAAATTCGTGAGATACTTTGGAATACTGTCACCCTTCTCCATTTTCATTTTTCTGAGTTTATGTTTCAGTTCCAGCTTCTTATGGTCGCCACTGCTTTGGAAAATATATGTCAAAGTATTCCACATTGCAAATGGAGTGGATTTCTGGTGAAGGCTTGACAAAATATGGTCTTTCACAACTTCCAACATAATTATTCTTGTCTTTGCTACTTTCTTTTGCCAGGCATCAAGTAATGCATCATCCGTCGAAGTGGGCTTAGGAACATCGCTATCTATGAACTCCTTCAGACCATTATATTCAAGCACTGCCTCCATCCTATCCTTTCATGCTATGTTGTTCGAGCTTCCCTCGAGTGCATACTCCAACCACAACCCATTGAAAGCCATTTCAATGTTTACTCAACTATCGCACCAAGAAATTCTTGCAGCAAATTCGAATTGTCCACCAGCACAAAACTTAGTACCACTTCAATATTGCAATATCCAGTGATTAACACAGCTCTGATACCATGAAGAAATTTATAAACACAATAATGTATTTTCGGATTCTCCTGATCTAACAATTTAATATTATGTTAAATCCTTCCACTTAATTCTTTGCGGGAATGAAATTTCCAATTGCAAACATATGAAGAAAAATCAATCGCACATAACAAGATGTTTTACTGGGAAAGATTAAATCTAAAAAACCCAAATATCACATATTATGTATATCAATGGAACATGTAATAATATCATACAAAAATCAACTCATAGAGCTCTCAGTACAATATAAAATTGTCACACATAGGCATACAAAAATTGGTTCACACATGCACCAATTTACTGCCTCCTAACAACCTTCCTCCACTACACAATCCCTACTGAAGAAGATCCCTGAATGAATTAGATCTTTCCTTGCTTGTACTGTGAAATCCTCATTGGCATCTCCAATGTGTGTGTAGATGCATTAAATGCATCATTATAGTCACAATTCATAGTCAAACACACCCTTTCACCTATCTCTCTACTGGCTCTCCACTCGATCTGACATGAAAGTAGTTAACTATTGTATTTCTTCAGTTGCAAGTAAGACACTACTTGTGAGTTAATTAAATAATTAATTCACTCATCTTTCACTAGTGTATCTTTAGTTACAGCTAGAACAACTGAGTTTAACTCACTTAACCGAGTTAAACTAAATAACAACTCCCATAACTACTCTTCCAACTCTGTTACAAATTGCCACAATCAGTTATAATGAAGTCCTCCATGCATGAGTCACCAACCACCCTAGGAAATTCATAATTCCTTCAGCCGATTGATGTGCCACATTTGCTCACTGAAATCAAGTGCTCTAAGAGAATAAGTTACTATTTATTGTCTGATTATTATTACGAGATAATAATAATTGACATGCATTCTATTTTTATATTAGTGATCTATAAATAGACTTCGCCCATATTCTAGAAATAGAAATTCATCCAAAGATAGAATTTTATCAACCATCTAGAATCATCATCCTGCTAATTTTAGAATATGCTCACCATTCTAAAAATAGACATACACCTAAAAATCCTGTGGGCCCCACCTAGTGAAGGTGCTTAATTTTCACTAGGATCATCATCTTTTTGAATCTCAACATGCTTGTCCTTAAGAAATTCCTAAACAAGCATCCTCTTTGGTTGACACTCCCCCATAATTACTGCAATTTGTTTGAGGATCCCATATGTGCCACTGTATCATCCCTGGTCTTTGCATCGCCCTAATATGAAGAGATCTCTTAATACACGGATCCCAAGCTATCCTAATCAATGTGAAGCACACCTTTCTCCACTCGCTATCCAACTGGATACAGGTACCATAAGCCTTCTACATACCACTAGTAAATAGAGCATCATAATCATATAAAGTACTATATGTCTCCATGTACTACTTCTCTACTAAGTCATCCATCTCGTGTAATCCAAGGGTGAGAACCTGAAATATGATTCATGTGGAAATAAATTTTTCTGTGCACAAGCTTCTCATGAACTCCCTCTGCTAATCATCACTCCATGGTGGTGAAGTCCCCCATGCCAACAAATAATCACTAAATCCCACTGGAAGATCTAAATGATCTTCCCCTGTAAGAACCAGATCACCCCTAAGGGTAGCTGAACTGTGAAATCCAGTGATGCCTGGATTCCATTCCAGTCTCATAAGGGTGCCACCATGTTGACGCTGCACCACTATGACTATGAAATATTTCCCATCATGCAAATATTGCATCCTCTTCTCTTGGAACTTGATGCTAAGAAATATATGAATGCCAAGCTCATCTTGCCCTAACATCTCCATGATATAGATGTCTGTCCATCTACTGTCAACATTGGTCCAGAGCAGTAACAAGGAAAACTGGCCTTGGCATGTGATGTAGGCCTTAGTTCTCCTCCATATGTCAAACCAAGAGTGATATGAGTCACTCTTTGTTCTAATCCCACTCATCACAATAAAAAGTGTCCCATCAACCAACTGTCTCATACCATCCTCCTGGGTATTTTTTGTTGTGTAACCAGCTCCAAAAATAGAAGAAAAGAGATATCAACGCCTTAGAAATGAGCCTCTTCGAGAGGGAAACCTCCAATACATTACATAAATGAACAATTCTTGGATGATACAGTTTACAAAACCTCCTTTCTATATATAGGAGTCCATGGGGCCATAATGTAATCCTAGTGGGCCACAATGTAATCCTAGCCGACCTAAAAATAATAATTTAAGGGCACAATAATAACAAAATGGGGGTTACAAGGGTACAATAATAACAATAAGGGGGTTACACTAACAACAATAAGGGACTATACTAGTCATATAGGGACCTAACATTTTTTCTCATGATGTGAGCATCAAGAGATGATATCCAAGTCCCCTGTGTCAATGTGCAATGCTGGAGAGTGATAAATAGAAGTTCAAAATCAGCGTTGTGGTCAACTCGCTCTCCAAATATGACTGTTCCAAACCCAATAGTGTGCCTAATCTCCTCTTCCAAGGATATCTCTACCGGAAACACTGCAACCACCTGTCGTGCATCATCATCCTCTACTACACTCAAATACGTATCCCTACACTCTTCTACATAGCACTGAACTCCATTGCACAACTCCATGCACCATTGGATGCCAATGCCACCATGTACCATAGGGAATCCCATATGTGCCCATGCATCCACCACTCTGCTAGTGCATCCACCATGATGTGATCTACACATCTTCATCTTCTGAGGCACACCTAAGTGGCCCAACTCCTCACATGCAATAAGGAATAACACTACCATGTATAACCTTAGTAGTTCTAAGGCCCAATGCATCAATTAGAGAGAATTGTCTCCATATAATGCTTTGTCCATAAGCACCGTTGGAGACAACGCTTCAAGAGCCCAATGTGTCACACCATATGCCACTGCATACCACCAAGTGTCCTTGTACTCAACGAAATTCCACTGTGCCTTGTGGCCTATCCATATACACCACGGGATACCTCATGCCATTGTTGGACCATCATGTATCGTCTCATATCCTGCCTGTGTCACTATACCAAGCACTCCCTGCGTGTACTCAGTGTGATGGGAGTCTCTCCTCCTGCTCCAAAACGCACCCCAACATGCTACAACAAACAACCATTCATCTCTGTGCTGCACTATAGGCCACTGCTTGTTAACGTATGCTCCTACCCATCCCTAGATGTGGTGGCACAAATCTAAGACAATATGCGTTAGTCCCTGACCGAATGCCATCATCACCTCTACCTTTGCATCATCATACCCTCTGATGAATGGATCTCCCCTCCAAATCCTCCTAGAGGGACCCAAGAAGTCAATCTCCCTAGGTACGAGTAGTGATGTCACCATTTCTATTCTCCTCCATGTCCTTTGTGCCCCACATAACTATGGAGAATCCAAAACCTTATACAACGCACTGTCTGGTGGCTAAACAATGCCACCTCCTCCAACAATCTCCTGCCAAAGTGTTCTGATTATCTCATGACTCCATGCATACAAAACAAAACCCAATGACCCATGGAGTTCCCTTGAAAACTGACTAGCCATTGATGCTGACTGAAACCTCCCTAGAAAATGTGTGCGCTTAGTCAATCTGCATATACGACAAATGGTATGTATTCTTGCCTAGATCCCAATGCCACCCTGGGGCCCCAGTATCTTCGCTGCTTGAGCATGGCTGCTGACTCTCACTCTGGCCTATAACTGAATCCATTAGCCTAGCCCACTCCATAGGGTACCAACTCAGAATCTTCTGCCATCCAACCCCGATAGAGGGATCGAATGCATGAACAAAAATACACAAAACAAGTCCTCCATCCCACAAGTGTTTCACCCTACGAAACTCGTGTCACCCCATCTCACTAGTTTGGCCAATCCATGTAATATGCCTAGGTAACACAACCTCTCTCTCACTAGTATGCAGAGGTGGCCCAATAATGCCGCAAGCCCCATCGACGTATACCTGAAGGGGAATTCCATATAAAAGTATGACATCACTGTTACTACCGAGCATATGACTGCTCCTCTTCTATAGATGACTCTAAGGATGGTTTCTCATCATCCTCCACCATGGGCTCAACATGAAGCACTAACTGTACCTCCAAAGATATCTCCTCATGCATAGCATCCTTAACAATCAACGATAGGTAGCTACTGCCTGGGAACTCTATCACATATATAAATGCCTCTGCACCTATCAACTCCTCATCAATGGTGGATATGTCGCCTGAAACTTCATCAACCTCTTGTGTGCTACAATCACCTGGAAACTCTAACAGAGCCCTAAAAACCTCATCAATGGATCCCTCAACAATGGGCAACACCTCATCCATGGGTGGCACCTCATTAATAGATGGCACTATGAGTTTAATCTCTATTCTCTCCATTAAGGCATCAACCGAAGCTACCAAAGTGGTCTCCAACAAGGGTGACTCCTGCATCACACTAGGTATATCCACATGCTCCCCATGATCCTATGTGCCCTATGCCTCCAAGTGCAAGTCAACCATTCTGATGACTGCCCCCTATGTTATTCGGTTAAGTTGGAAATAGGTATCCATCCTTTCCACCTAATCTCAAGTTGTGCACTTGGTGGACCCATCATACTTGAAAAAAGGTACCCTCTTAATGGTATGACGTAACTCTGAGCTCTGTGTGCTATTACCCCTTCCTCGGTTCTGGATGCGGGGTCTATGGTTATCCTTCAATTGGAAAAATTATTGGAAGGTTAGATGATCTTTGAAATCTTGCATATCAGATTGGTACTCCACAAAATAATCATTGAAATCCTCCTGCTCTTGAGGTCCTCTTGTCCTCACTGCTAAGAAAGTCGGCATGGTGGAATGCTGTGAGGTCCATGGCACCACTAGTTGGTCAGACCAATGGTGAGAAGTACCCGATCCTTCTCCATTCAGAAACCCCCGTAGGATTTTCCTCTGTATGTATACTCTCATCTCCTTTATTTCCCTGGTGAGCTCCTATACTGATTTGAGGAGGAGGCTACCAAACTGCTTCTTTCCATTCTCTACTACCATTGGTGCCTTCCCTTTATTCTGGGTTTGTCATAGAATGAATGGTTTACCACAAGCTGGGCCAAGATTACACGGTGATACCACTGTAATATACCAAATGGAAAAATGACAGTAATACAAGCCAACTTCAGACTGCTGGTTGGGCTACTTCCACTACTCAAAAAATTCTAGGAATTTGGGAAGGTGATCATTGCCCAAAACCTAGAAAAACCCTAAAATGGTTTTCTCTAATTCCAACTTTCAAAATCTGCCCTTTTTTGCCTAACTCCTATAAATGCTGGCTGAGTAGGGACTGCGTAAATGGGCTAATCTTATGCTCATAAAATTCAAGGATTTTAACCACGGAATCTAATAAAAAAAACCTGAAAAACCCAGAAAAATTTCCCCCAAACTCCAATCTTCAAAATTTGGCCTTTCTATGCTTTCCCTTCTTCTAATTTTGAATTCTGCTAGGTATGCAGAGCTATGGTCTGAAATGCAAGAGAAAATATTTGGGTATACCCCTTCACTAGATTCCAAGTGGGAATGCTATTGAATTTCACCCTCTCCTGTATCTCTTGGCTACTGGACTGCATAAGTCATTGAGTGACTGTGCTGTTATAGAGGGGCTGCAAGTGGAATGATGCTGGATAATAAAATAAGCTCACGGTAGATAGTAGGAATCATCTCCTGAAGCTTTGTGAAACTCATGAATGAATTCTCCTCAAAAACTCCTCTCTTGAGTGGGAACTCGAAGTCCCTCAAGGATGAGGTTGGGATCTCTGATCGAAGACTGCTAAACAACAATGCAGACTCGACTAAACATATCAAGTGTGCTCAGGTCGTAAAGACCAACAAATCAGAATAATCAAGAATGATTTCCATGGTTGCCCTCACCCCCTTCTTATTCTTCTGAAACCCCAACAACCTTGGGTCCACTCATTAATTGCACTATCACTTGGCCCCTTGGCATTCACACATGCTGTGCTTCTTTCTTTGCCTCTTGGCTCCACAAGATGATACGTCGTTCACACTAGCTCTGGAAAAGAGGTTTTATTCAAACTATTGGGTTTATGGGCCCCTTCACCCTTTCATTCACTTACTAAACTTAAGAATTTTTTTTTGGAAAAATTGGATATTCTTAATTAGCTATCAAGGAGTATTACAAAGCTAGAAGGAAAAGTTAGAATGTTTAGAAATTAAACAAGAACAATATTCCACAACCTGAGAAATAAGTATAACTCAAAACATAGCATGCATAATGTTGTTCCTTGGGAGAAAATCTCTGGCTGTAAGTAGATCAGTGCCCATGACATTTACTGTCAATTGTAAATAAAATTATTTGTAGTCTCTTCATATTGTAACCCCATAATTTATACCTTAAAATATTTAATATTTACAGATAACAAAACTCCTCAAAGTTCTCTTAAATGATAAATGTGCATGAGAAGGAGAAGGTGAAATTTTAGTGAAAAATCATTAACAATATGCCGCAAATCACATAAACTATTATCTTTGGTTTTAAAAGAAAATGGTTGCCAGAAATGATTTCATAATAAAGGAGCACATTATTAAGGAAATTTACTTGAACTCACATATGTAAATTAGACACCAACAACTACATTACTTTATTCCAATAGAAGAGACATACATAACATGGAACAAGAAAAACTCATCACATTCATTAATTGATAGAAAATCATCTGAAAAGCTTTATTAATATCATAAAAGACAAAGTAAAAAAATTGCCAAAAGTTCTGAGGCCCAAAGTCCAAAAACACATAGCTCTTTCGAAAAAGTCTTTAATAAAATATTACAAAATGGAAAGTTATGAAATTGTTAACTTCCTAAACTATTTCCTTCAGTCATTACATAGAAAAATAGGGGTGCTATAACTAGGTTTCTTCACCCTAAGAGAGATTTGGAATTTTGTGGGTGCCTTGAGAGCCCAAATAGCCTTAGTAGACCTCCGTGATAATGACCTTAACTAGTAAATCCTTTATAGATAGATTTAGGTCAAGGATGGAGATTACCATGCACAAGTTATCACATCGATCATAAATTAAGTACTAATCCTTAACACCTCAGATCAAATCTTTATATCTTCATATGTATCCAATAAGAAACCATATAAACACAATCACAGTAGTGCAAAACATCTAAGTGCAGACAGTTCATAAATTGGAAACAAGATACATCAACATTCATAACATAACCAATATATGCATAAAGGACTCAGATATCCGCAACAATACTTCTTTATTACTAAACCAATTCAGATCCTTCATACAACCCTTTAACAACCCATGCACATAGCTAGCGGGGTCTGCACAGAGTAGGACTAAGGTCTTCGTGCACACAGCCAGCAAGAGCCTTCTACCCAAACCATCCGCCACCAATTATCACCCAAAATACAGATCTATTATCCACGTTTAGTATTATCCAAAAACATACTTCTTAGACTCAACCGACTCAGTTTTTTATACTATTTAGCCTCAATATCCTATGGTCCACAAACCATGGTTTGCGGCCCCTTGATCTACCCTTTTGACCCATTAAAATTTGTGTGGGGTTTTTACCCGCCCCAAAACCCCTGCGCAAGACTAAATCATTACAAAATATGGAAAAATTGTTGGACTTAGGGGACCCTGCTCCAACACACAGGTCTACATTTGAGCTGGAACAATTTGCAAGCTTGACATGAGCCATCCCTAACTTTATGATACTAGAATATGAGGGTTTTTCTAAAACCAATGTTTTGATCATCCATAATAGGTGAAAGTATTTATGCAGATAATTCACAATAGTGGCTCCCTTTAGGCTAGCAGTCTTCTCATGTGTATTTCCAATTTTACTATTTTCCTCTACCAACAATCTTTCATATGTCTCCCAAGGAAGAATATTTCCTTGCTAGTCCCAACAGGATGGAAAGCCAACCCTGGTTATTTTATCAAACAACATAATAAATCTTACCACTACTTCTTTAAATTCCTTCAGCTTTTTCTTTGTAGTCTTCTTGTTTGAATTCTTCATGATCATCTTATTAAGCTCCATCACACATTCAGTCCTGTCTTCGATTCCAAAATCCTTTAGTTCTTGTGCAGTTTTGGAATTAATAAAATCAATCAACCTCTTGGCATACAAGGCCATGTTCTGCAATTTCTATTTATTTTCCAAAATGACATTTTCTAGGTCTCTCACAATGCCCTTTTCTTCCCCAACAATAATAAGCAGATTCCATATATTCTTGATAACATAAATAATTTCATTCCAAATAGTCTCCCTAGCCCGTATAAGGGACATATTTCCCTTCACTTTCTCTTTCAGATCTTTGATTTCCTGATAGGCATTCTCACAGTCTTGCCTATACTTCTCTGCACTATCCTTTTTCATTTGTAATTCCTAATCAATAGCTCTTATTACTTAATAAGCACTTTCTAGGTCCCTCTACTTTTTCTTCAAATCAATTTCTACCATTCTTAATTCAGTAGAGACTTGAGTTAATTGGGCAGCAAGGTATTCTGAATTTAATGAAACAGCAATAATGTAGACATGGGAGTCTATCTTCTTCTGTAACATGTCATTAACCTCTTTCAGCTTAGTTATCTCATCATCTTTGGCTAGCAGATCTTGCAATGATTACTCTTTCTCTGTCTCAACTTGGGCTACTTCAGTAGCCATATGATGCTCACCAGTAGGAAGCTTAAGCTTCTTATTCAAAGTTTGGATTTCGGATTCAACACTTTGCAACACTTTTTGAATTTTTGATCTATCTTCAGGATCAACACCAATATTGACAATTATTTTCTTTAAATCCTCATTTTGTGTGGAGTAAGATCTATAGTTTTCTTTCTCCAACTTCAATTCTTTTATTACTTTATTCAACATATTTTCAGCTTTGGCAGGAGCTGAAGTGGTCTTATTTAAATCATTAAAAATTAGTTGTCTTGTTTGCATATGCAAGTTAATATAATCAGGAAGAGGAATATTTTTTGCATCCACTGTTAGATTAACAATTTTGAAAGAAGTAGTAGATGACACATTTGTTGGAAATACTGAGGGGGGGTGGTGAATCAATATTCCTTTCAATTAGAGAATTAGTTAATCTTCAATTATTATCAGTTTTGTACAATGATAATAGTAAACAAAAGGAACACAAATGCACACATTTTTTAAGGTGGACACCTACTCCAGGACAAAAACCACCTAATTCTTTAATATTCAACTCCAATTGAAAATAAAGCTCCAACTTCATAGAATCTAGAAAAGCATTCTTCTCCAGCTCCCATTGGATGGACGCTCCAACGCCCGAGATTCTTCAGTAGTCAAATGAATGGATGCCCCAACACCCAATGAGCTACAACTCACCCTAGCACAACTATACCACCCTATAGAAGAATAAAAGAAGAATGGACTCTCATACCAGGGAAAATGGTCCACTTTAAAATGATATAGAATGATGTAGAAGAAGAAGACACACTAGTCCATAAACCCAACTATGACACAACCACCTAATGATGATCCTAGGCCTCCCGACACTACCTCTTCAAGTCTTGGTAGATAGACACTAGAACAATTTTTACAATAATGTATTTACAATGACTTAGTACAATGATACCTTTACAGTGATTGTATGCAGTGCTGCCCACTTGAAGAATTCATGTGATGAACTTCTTGTTGTTTTTCTTCACCTTGGTTGCTTCTCTTGTCATGCTACCCCATGCTACACCTTGATTTTCTTTGCTGCCCTAGTAAGTATGGCCCTTTGCAGCCCTTGACAACACATGATCTAGCTTTTTCTTGCCTTCTAGGAGCTCGATATTGAATCTCGTGTATCTCTGTTATTTCAAATCCCCAATATGTGATTTTTGGTCCTGTAGTATTCCTCTAAGTCATATTTCTAATGCCATAGGTCTGACCCAATTTGGATTCTTCAAGGGAGAGTTATGCCCAATCTCTCACAATGCCCTAATTATGGACTGTTTCAGTAGAGTGAACTTGTACGGCATTCCACGTGTCACTGTTTCTTCATTCAGCTGTGAAATTGATAGAGGGAAAACTAAATTCCATGCAATATCTACCAATTGTTATAGAATTCAAATCCGATACTCAGAGAGAGAGTTATGAAGATTTTCCCAAGGTCAATTCTTCGAGATGAATTTCAGGAGCCAACAAAAACACTGACTTCCACAGATCATATCTCCGAAAATATTGTGCACCTTGAACTGAAATTTTTACAGGAGCTTCCTCAGGATTTCAGATTTGCCTCATAAAAATTTCAGCTTCTAA
Organism: Pinus albicaulis; assembly: GCA_034641835.2. Taxonomy (NCBI): domain Eukaryota; kingdom Viridiplantae; phylum Streptophyta; class Pinopsida; order Pinales; family Pinaceae; genus Pinus; species Pinus albicaulis. Next base: position 47,671,946 of record CM076571.1, read on the forward strand.
ACCTTCGTAGAAAAAAACGTTAGAGCGAAAATTCCACGATGAACTGTTTCAGATAGCAAAATCCCTTACATAAGGAGGATATGAGGATCAAAATTTATATAAATGCTTAGGTTGAGAGGGGCTTCAAAAAGTGAACGTGGGAGGGATTTTAGGAGCTTAAAAAATATTAAATATGAATTTTCAATGACCCATGACACAACCCCATGGGGTTTTAGCCCACTAACTGGGGTTACAAACTTCAAACATGAATATCTCTCAAATCGTGAAGAATTACGTGGTGTGCCATATATCAACGGAAACATCTCGATAAGTAGAAACCATGAAAAGCATTCTTGACCCAAATATATTAATTTGGTAGGTCAAAATTCCAATGCAATATTTGGGTTTCCCCTGGTGCTACTTGGGTTGAAATCAATGACAACCGCTGATCAAAAATCTCCCCCTTTGGCATTTATGGCAACACAAGTACTCCCCCTGCGATCATGACACCTCTTCCTACAAAATTATCTCCCCCTTTGACATCAATGGTAAAGGGTAACTCCCCTTGACACACAACCATCCTGCGGACCTACACACACTTCCACTCCCCCTTTATATTCTGAATAAGAAAAATATAATGAGAACTTGGGAGAATCCCAAGCTTCTGGAAAATATTTTCAAATGCTTCATGAGGTAAGGGTTTAGTGAAGATATCAATGATTTGTTATTTTTTACCAACATACTCAAGTTTGATATTCTTTTTAGTGACTTGTTCTCTAACAAAATGATATTTGATCTGAATGTGTTTTGTTTTTGAATGCATGAAATGATTCTTGGAGATGCTGATGGCACTAGTGTTATCGCATAATATGGGAATATGCTCACTAAATTGTACTTGAAGATCTTGCAATGTTTGTTTCATCCAAAGGACTTGAGTACAACATGCTGCCACTATAGTGTATTATTCTTCTACTGTAGATAACGAGATTGAGGTTTGCATTTTGCTCAACCATGATACGAGACAACCACCTAGATAGAATGCTGCTCCACTAGTACTCTTACGATCATGAATGCTTCCTGCCCAATATGCATCTATAAAGGCTTGAATAATGAGATTGTTACCCTTGGGATATCACAAGCCATATTATTCTGTGCCCTTTAGATATCGAAGAATTCTTTTGAAAATAATAATATGCAATTATTTTGGTGCTGCTTGGAATCTTGCTACTTGTACAACTACTTGCATAACATCTGGGCGGGAAGATGTTACATATAGAAGAATACCAATCATAGATCTATACAAACTTTGATCCACATCCTTAGATGAGTCGTCTATGCTTAATTTGAAACTTGTTACCATCGGAGTAAGGATGGGTTTGCAATCTTCGATTTTGAATTTCTTGAGCATTTCCTTGATGTACTTGGCTTGACATATAAATATGCCTTTCTCTTGCAGAGATATTTGAAGCCCTAAGAAGTATGTCAGCTCACCAAGTAAAGACATATCAAACTCACTTTGCATATTTGTAGAAAATTTCTTACTTAGTTGATCATCATTGCTACGAAATATTATATCATCCACATATACCTCAATGATTGTTAAATTATCTTTATCTATTTGTACATAAATATTGCTATCAACAATACCTTTCTTGAACCCTCGTTGACATAGATATCCATCAAGACAATCATACCATGCTCTAGGCGCCTGCTTAAGACCATATGGAGCGTTCTTTAACCTGCAAACATGGTCTTCTTTTTCTGATAGTAGAAAACCTTTAGGTTGTTTGATGTAAACTTCTTCTTCTAATTCTCCATTAAGAAATTTTGACTTAACATCTATTTAGTAGACTTTGATTTTTCTTGAACATGCATAGGTTAGAAACATTCAGATGGCTTCAATTCTGGCAACTGGCGCAAATATTTCGTTGAAATCAATTCCTTCCACTTGTGCATAGCCTTTGCAAACCAATATTGCTTTGTTTCTGGTAACTTGTGTTAGTCATCAGTATTTTTCACCTGTTGTTGATGACTAGATTCCTAGTTGAGTTTTCTAGCAGCCGATCTCAAATTTGTCAAATTTGCCAGCTGGAAAACACCCATAAACATTTTTCTCCCTCCTAACCTTTTTAATCAGCCCATGACGAGATAAAACCTCATTGTCAAGCCCTATCTAGCCTCATCCATACTAGCTTGTTCATCAGCTCCAAGGAAAACAATCCAAATCTGTCCAAGAAGTCTCCCCTAAGTTAGGTAGTGGCGCTTTAGGCATTTCTCCCTTGGAAAACTATCCTAAAGCCAAAGAACCTCTATCTATTATCAACCAGTCCTAACAGACCTTCCTATTCTGCAAATAAAGTTTGGTTACACCCTTAAGTCGTGCAACTAACAAGCCTTGAAGTCTCAACAATTCATATGCCATAGGTCAGACTGATTTTAGGTAGTTTTACAATGTTTCAATGGATCTTTAAAGAGAAGAAGTGTACCAATATTACAGAAGACAATATTTAACTCAACATGAGAAGACAACTGCTTCTCATGTGGTTTTGAGCCTGGGATGCAACTACAGGGAAAAAAGTTGTTTCATTAAGCTCCTGCAATCACAGTCAAAGGTAGTGAGTTATAAATGACAATAAATTCTTTGCAGATACTAGCCAAATTACTTGTGATGTCTAAAGAGGTGCAAAGGTATTTGGAAAGAAAAATTACATCTCTCAGAAAAATGCCCATCATGACTTATTATCAATTTTCCATCTTCATTTGCTTAAGCATGAATAGGCAGTGAAAGGAAATATAACATTATTTAAAAGCTGATGAAATGGCATCAGTGAGAAAACCTCCTTAATTTTACAAGCAGAGGGTTGAAGACTGAGAAAACCTCCTTCATTTTACAAGCAGAGGGTTTGGCACTGTGATAATGGCCTCCTTCATCTAATAAGCAGAGGGCCTGATACATAGATTGATTTTAGGGTTTTCACTGATTGAAAGGAAAATTTTAAGAACAGTAGGAGACAATTGAAGGCTTATGAACAGAGAAATGGTGTTAAAAACAAAGAGAAAGCAGGGGTACTGTAATGATCAAAGAAGCTGACTTATCTTCTATCAGAGTTTTCCTCCAAAGGTAATCTGAAGACAAAATGAAAAAATTCTGCTGAGGTATGTGATTTCATCAAAAGTTTCCAGAGTTTTTCTCCTTGATCAATAGGCATGAAATCTAGCCATGATTTTCCTTCAGAAAATAGAGTTGAAATTAGTGGAAATCCATTCAAGGTTTATAAGTGGGAAGCTGGGTCAAACATAAGCCAAAGAGTGATGCTAATACTCAAATAAGGTTTGTTCTTCCTGTTCATGAAGGTATTTGTCAAAAAACTCATCAAATGGACAAGAAGGTAACCTAAGCCTAATTTCTGAAGAAGGCTTTGCAAATAGACACATAGGTTCATAAAAGTGAAGAAAGGATATGGCAAGTGTTTCAATTTCAGGAAACAATAATTAAAGAAATGAAGCATGATGCTTTCACAAACAAAGGACTTTTGAAACATATGAAGATACCTAGCTATTGCATATAATTGCAGGAGAAGCCTTTAGAGGGGTCTTATTTTTAATAAGCATATGTTTGTCAAACCTAGGAAAATGAAGCTAAGTTTCCCCTAGTCAAAAAGTAGTGTCATTCAAAAGGCACATCTGCAGTCATTCACATGGCTTGGAGCAGAGTTTTCCTCTACAAAATAGATATAAACAAAGGAAACAAAGTTTCATCCCTTAATGAGAAATAGTGGAAAGTTTTTGACTCTTAAAAAGGCTTCTTTACTTCAAAAAAGAAGTCATGCCTATAAAAGAAGTTGTTCATGCCACTATGTCATTTATTTGAGAAAAGATGAGTCTCTGTTATATTTTAAAAGGAACATTTTCTTTATGTGTAGTTATGATCGAGAAAGCCTTCTCAAAAGGACCTCCAAAAACCTCACAAAGCAACCTCAAGGGTAATCGGCTCTTTCGACTTTAAGAGGTTAAAAGGACCGTTGCAAGCCCATTTGTGAGTTTCAAAAATGCAAACAAGCACTCACCATCACTCTCCTAGCCACCCATTAAATAAAGAGAGAATTCAAGCAAAATTTGCAGAGTTTTAAGCTTTTAAACCCGCGCGGCGCACCTGGAAAAGCGCGTGGCACGTTCAGGAGAAAAAATACACGGAGGTTGCACTACTGTGTGGTGCACCTGTAGGCGCCAGTCACAACCGCCTGAAGGCCGACCTCACACCCCTGTTTCTATGAGATGCTTTTCCTTTTGAACGTGCCACGCCTGTTGAGCAATCAAAACGCCTTCAAAAGCATCTCTCAAGCTGCCAAGTGATCAACGAAAGCCCGTGAAAGTTTGCAACGTATTCTTCATTTGCTCCTTGCTAGCTTTTTGAAAATCTGAAGGGGGTGACAGAGTGATTTTCTCCAAGGGAGAAACAGTGATAAGGAGGGTTGGGTGTTTGATAAAAATCCAGGGTTTTTATTGCTATGATTTCCCAAGGTTAATACAGTGAAAGTGGTGTGTTCATATTAGTTTCAAAAGGCCTAAAAACTGCCCTCAAAACAATGATAAACCATAACACTACTTGCAAGTCAAATAAAACACAATGTTATAGGTTTTCAAATGGTTAAAGGTGTCCTGACATTGATAAGACAAAACTAACCTCTATCAGCAAAGTCTAAAGTGGCAAACAATGTTATAAGGTGGAAACAGTCCTTGACGGGAAAACATAGTGTTTGAAAGGTGATATCAGTGAGCCTATTTTGACAACAATGATCAAGTCTAAAATACTCTATCACTTCAAAAGTGACCTCTCTGTAAGGTTAAAAGAAAAACTAGTGCTGCCTCCTTTGTTCTATGAAACAGAGTGTGTTATGAAAAGCTTTTAAATCAATTTGAAAGTGTTCTTTTCTACCTGTGCATGTGAAACAGTGAAATACAAGAAGAGTGTTTTTGATTAGGAGGGGTGTTTTTTTTTTTACAAGGTTGTCTTGTTTATACCAAAACACAAAGGATCCTTGTGACCTTACCCAAACACAGTAACAATTTGACTGTGTGCTTGTTATTTTGATAACTATTTATTGACTGGCATAAAAAGAAACAAAACAGTGATTTGTAAGGAGCAGAAGGTTGGTGTTGGGAGAATATTTCACAAAGCATTTGAAGCAGTTGTATTGGTCAAATAGTGACTGATAGGTAGTACAGAGGTGTGTAATTGAGAAAAAATTCCCAAAGGCCATTTGAGACAGCTTGGTGTTGCATAGAGCATTCAAAACAATATGCCTCCCAGGAAAGACAGTAGGAGTGGCCTACACAAGAGATTTGAGCCTGTTTCCACTGAAGAAGTGAATGCCCACCCATCAGTCTTGTTCAATTTCCATGAGGTTGGGTGTCTATATTTTTTCCAAAGAGTGCAAGAGGTGAAGAGCTATTCCCATTTAACACACCTTTTTTCTTTGAGGTTTCGAGAAAAGCATTTTCAACTAGCATGCATAGATTTCAAATTCTCTCCAATTTCCATCTCCAAGGCCACTAAAATCCCTTATGTCGGGGAGAAGTGGTTTAAACAAAGGCACCTAGACTCAGAAGAATACAAGGCCTTTCTGAAGTCTGAGCACAGAGATTCATGTCCATCCATTTTCCCCTTCTCATATCTTTTGACTAGCTATGCCCCCCTCATGAAGATCATCATGAAATACTTCACTTGTGAGGGAATATTATCCCAAGTCTATGCCTATCACATTCAATTTCTCATGCATTTCACGAAGGGAAAATTGCTAAATCTCCCTTTCTTCCTACATAGAAGCATTGAGAAAATGGCCTCCATTGTTTAGAAAAGGCCTCCTTCACAGCAGAAATCTTGCCTCTTCCATCACTCCCTCATCAAAGTCATCATTCTTCATCAACTTGAGAAGAGGGAGGTCTCTTGGGATACTTTCATCACCCATCTGGATTTCTCCACTGTCCCTCCAATTCATACATCTCCTACACCTCCTACTCACCATCCTTCACCTTCTTCTAGCAAACTTATTCCCAAGAAGCTTAAGTTTACCATAGAACAAACAAAAGAGCATGATGAGGGAGAAGAGCATGAGAAAGAAGAGGAAAGTGATGATGAGCAACAACATGATGAAACAGGGCAACAAGAGCATGATGAGGAAGATGATTACGTGCAGCATCACAGTGAGGCAGAATAGCAAGGGGAAGAAGGGCATGATGATGAGCAACATCACAGTGAGGTAGAACAACAGAATCCTGGGCATGGTGAAAAGGAACACAGTGAAGGTGAGCAGTCTCATGAAAATAATGAATAGAGGCAGCCACAGCATGATGAACAGTAGCCTCATGATGATGAACAGAGGCAGCTACAAGATGAGGAACAACAGCCTCATAAAAAGGAATAACAGCCTCATGAAGAAGAAGGGAAGCATGATAAACAAGTGCACCACAATGAGGAGGAAAACCCTCAAAAGGAAATGCAAAAATACAGCCAAGGCATCCATGAAGAAATCCAAGACAGTGGCAAAAATGAGGAGCAAAGTGACAAGGGTAAAGAGCCCATGGAGCATGTGTTAGCTGCCTCTCCTAGGCAAGGGGCCATGCTATCTTCTTCGAAAGTGGCCAAGCCCCAGACATCAAGGAAAAGGGTGCCTAGAGTTGTAACTCCAAATGTGACTAGGGCCCTCTGAAGCAAGGGAAAATTGCCCAAGAAGCCCATGGTCAAATTTCCCAAGAGGAAGAAGACTAAAAGAGCCACCTAAAGCAAAGAGAAGGACAAGGAAGAAAGCAGTCATGAATAGGAAAGGGAATTCGACATCATCCAAATCCAAAGTGACGATAGTGATAATGAAGCCCAGATCCTAGAGAATCTCTTGATCCATAGAGAAAACCAAATTGATGCTTTGAGGACTGATCTTGATAGGGCTAGGAACTTCAATCACTTTTTGCAAGTTCAAAACAAGCAGATGAGTGTCCATATGGCTGTATATGAGACAGGGGCCATCAAATACAAAAGGAGGCCTCCAAAGCACAAGTGAGATTGGAAGAAATCATGGGTGAGTTCGATGAAAGTGAAGGCAAAGATCAGCCCAGGTGAAAGAGGTCAAGAACCATGGGGCTCAAAAAGGCCCTTGAGAAACAAAGGAAGAAGAAGATTCCCTTCTCCAATCTACCCCTCTCACTGCATTGTTCGAACAAGAGATAGAGAAAAATCGGGAAGAATGGCTTGAGAGATTGAATGATCACTTGGAGAATAAATTGGAGAAGGCAAATAGGGACTTGGACCTTCAACGGAGGATGACCGGGCATTATAAAAAGCTCAAGCAGTTTGCTCGGTGGAAGTTGAAGGTTGCTTAGGAAAAACTCAAGGAGGCTAAAGGGAAGCGCCCAACACCAAAATTGAGGAAAGACACTTCAAGGATCCAAATTTTGGCCTTAGCTTCACAACATGTTTTTGAAAACCCTTGAGGGTCATGCTCGCCAAGTTTGGGCGAAATTCGACATGTTTTGGTTTTTTGTCATTTTTGGGGTTTTGGCCAAAACTCATGGGCATCGCCATTTCAGTTTGGGGCATCATAAAAGGATGAAAATGGTATCATTGGATGCCATAATTTTAGGGGCACATACTCAGCGATTTTCAGAACAATTGAAAATCATTTTCTCCCCCAAAATGGCGAAAAACACTCGTTTTTTTACACTCTGCCCCGTTTATCAGCAAGGCCTATTTTTTGGTTTTTTACACACAGGTCTATTTTTGGAGGACTTCTAGTGGTCATTTGGGAGAAAAATAAACATTTTCAGAAAGTAGACACTCAGAGCTTTCCGAAAAGTCATCATGAACCTCGTTTCAACATCGGGAAGGCCTCCAAAAGTTGCCGGCAAGTCAGGGGACCTTTTGCTGATGTATTTTTTGAGTATTTTTGTAAAAAATGAACCTTTCTAAAGTGACTTTTCTTCATGTGCGTTTAGCTATTTTTGTAGATGATAAGTTATGAAAAGTCAATATATTTCCATTTTTTAGTATTTTTGAGATATTTTATTAGATATTTTGTGCCTTGGGCTTTGCAAAGCCTCAAGGACAAAATCAGATATTTTGGATAGGCCAATGAGATTGCAGGTTGAACTAAGAGGTTTTCCTCACTTTGGCCTATATATTCTAAAGGATTTCATTATAAACAGGGCTTAACTTGATGAATAGAAGCAATATATGGTCATATAAGCTTTGGAAGAAATACTTGTCTCATCCTTTTGGATAGTTTCTTGGATGTTCTTGGATGATGAAAGAGGATTATTGTTGGATTCCATGACTTGGTAGAATGGTATAGTCTCTCTCTCTCTGTTTTGTTTCTTAGTTTTCATTCATAAATCCATATTCTTTATTTCTATAAGAAAACAGAGAAAAATTTTGAGACATGCCCTTGAAGGCACCTCAAATTTCCTGTTTCTTTATAGCTTCCATGTTTTCTTCATTCTTAGTCACATTAAAGAATTCTTGTTTGCTCTTTAATAAGTTAAGAATATTGTTTTCTTGTTTCATTCATGGTTTTATGCATGCTAAGTATGATTTACGGTATGCCCTGCTTACTCATGGCTAGGCATAGCTCCACCTATGAAACTCCTCTTTGATTGATTAGATTGTCATTTGTTGAACCAAGGAGGTCTTGTTCTGATCTTGCCCTTTGCCTAAAACTATGCAATCTTGTTTTCAAAGTGCCCAATAGCTTGAAGTACTATGTTTAGGCATTCCAAAATAGTGATTTGAGTTGTTTTTCTGTCTTAAATGTGTTTCCCCAAAGTATGATAGCCATTTCCTAAAGTTAGAGAGTTATATATGTCTATGCATGGCTTGAATGTTTATTTCTCTGCATCGATTAGTTTACAGTTACATTTCTCATGATTAATGGTTTGACCTACCATGTTTATGTCAGCTATTAAACTATTTGTGCTTGAAATCCTTTGCTATTCACAAAATTGATGTCCATCTCTGAACTCCATTTTGCCCAAAGATCCATTTTACCTCAAATCAAATCGGCCCTTCAACAACCTTATATCACCATCCGAAAGCTTTCTTTACCTTTTCGACCCCATATCCCAGTTGATATAACATCGTTTTACCTATCTTATGTCTTTGATCACTTCAGCCCTCACAACCTTGTTATATAACAATTTGTCACTGTCCCTGCAATTTCCTGTCTTGCACATTGGAGGGCTTATTCCGTGACCTATGAGCAGTGACATGATTTGAAAACACTTTCATGGCATTCCCCTAGACATGGACTTTCATTCCCCTGAAGACATCTCCTTGTGAAAAACCCTAAAAATAGCCTTTTCATCCTTGGCGCGACTAGCTAGTGTTATACCCGCGCCAACGGGGGAAATCCTTCAAAGAGGGCACGCCAATTGGCGCTCTATCTCAGAGTCGCACTCGTGACAGGATTAATAAAGGGTGTTTTTTAAAAATAAATGGAAGAAGATTGACTCCAACTAATTCCTAAACTGGTCTCTAAATTGAGTTGGGACGTTTGGCTCCGGATTTCCATGTAGAGGAAGTAGTTTTCCACCTCTCATGGAAGCTTCCTTGAGGATAGGACCAATCCCATGATTGTATGGATCCCACCTCCCCTTCCACCATCTATATAAGCTTGCCATTTCCCTTTGCAAGCTAGTGTCGAAGAATCTCCAAGAGCCTTCATAGCCTAAAGAATGCTGTAAGAGCTTTGATGGTCCTCATAGTGCCAAATCCATAGCAAGGAGATTGACGATCGAAGAGAGAGGCTTGTCCCTATTCCCGACAAGCTTTACCGAGACATATTCCGTTGACGACCCACCGAAGGAGGATTTCAGTGTCAGAGCCAAGTTGTATCATCCTTTGTTTCATTAATATAAGTGACTACGATTATAGTTCCACTTGTATTGTTCATGCTTGTTTATGAGTTGTGTCCTCTCTGACTGACACATAATTGCAATTATATGGTTTTACGCTCGTATGTTCATCTTGTTTCTTGTATGTGCAGGTGTTCGATCCCGTCAAGTGGTGGAATGTGACCTGTCAGAGCAAGGGATCGAGAGCACTATCCTCTCCACAACGATAACAACGTTGGACCTAAGGTAGGCCTCCTATCGCGCTTTGATTTTTGCAATTAGGAGCTTGCATTGTAGCGTGTTTGATTGTTGCTCGACCTGATCTGGGCTAGTAGGGATCGCCTCTATCAGCAGAGGGGATTTACCTCTACAACAAATTGGCGACTCCGCTGGGGAGTTAGCTTGTTGTTTGCTTTATAGACTACAGACGGAGCCTGATGTTAGCCAGATAGCCTTCAAAACGCTCTTGCTCTGCATTAGCGAAGTAGATCAATGCTGCTTCAGTCAATCTCTGGTTTAGTTTATGAACTGAACACTTGGAGTATTGTCTTGTCTTTCGGTCGATTCTTGACTTTGCTTGCTTGATCAGCTCTTTTGGCTGGCTCTTTTCGTGAGTTTGGAATTTGGTTTAAGCTCCACCATCACTGGTCTGCTTCTTGGATTTCTTATTTTTTATTTTTCCTTAGTAAACTCGGCTGGCGCACTTTTCAGTGTGATAGTCACGCCCAGTGGCACATGTTGTTAGTGTATTACACGCGCCAATTCCATTCTGGCACAAGTTTCAACCTTACAGTCACGCTAATCCTGTAAAGTGCTAGGGTTTACTGGGTTTTGAGCCTTCTGAGACTGATCTGGGTGTTTGGTCTTTTTTTTTTGACTGCTTGAGTGTTTTGGGGCCTTGTTTGATTGACTGTGACCTTCTTCCTTTGGTTGTTTTCCCATTTCTATCGATTTTAAATTTTAGCCCTAGGGCATCTAGGTGCTATTGTGCGTCGAGCCTCCCTTGGGAGTTTTTGGTTTCTATCTATTCAGTCAGCTTTGTGATTGCTTCTTTGCACTCGTTTGGTGGTTGTTTATCATTTTATTGCGTTATTTGAGTGATCTAATTCTTCTTCATTCAAATTCCGCTTTGTCTCGTTTTGAGCCTAGATTACATGGTTCAATTGAGTCTTTGGGTGTCTTTTGATTTGAGGGAATTTTTATCGATTTGAGATCTGATTGTAGGCTTGCATTGAGTGAAATTTGATTGTTTTTATTTTGCTTTTGCTTCTTAGTTTCTTGTCTCATTAGTTTTCATCTTGTTTAGTGCTCTTTCTCTTAAACATTGAAAATAAAAAAATCTCTTTTGCGTTGAATTAGTTGGTGTGAATTAGATCTTTTCGGTGTTATTAGTGATTAGTAACTTTGAACGAAAAGATTTTAGTTTCCATTAGCTGCATTAGAGATATCATTGGTTTTTTTCTGATCATTTTGTTTTTGTGTGAAAAGCTCTTAACTCTCCTGTAACTAGCTTTCATCGAATGAAATGATATACTGTGGCATGTAGTGTGCATTTAGGAGATTTTGAGACATTACATTCGCCAGGGCCTGAAAACTGAAACATAATTGAAGATAAACATTAAAATTTATTCAATTTACATTAAGGCAGCATTGAAACATTAACGAAATATTTATAGGTCTAGGCTAGAGACGTGTTCTGACGTCTTTAAACCTAGTAGCTTTCGTTCACCTCTTGGCTTTAGACAGCACTAGTACAGACTTTTGCTCCCCGTACCGTCGCTTATATAAAGGGAGACCCCACTAGGTTTCTATCCTTTATCCATAGGAAGTCGAGTCTGCTGCCCTATACCCATGATACACCGGACACATCATTCGGGGAGATTTCCTGCATGTACGTTAAGTCCTTGGTTGATTTCTCTTTCATTTTGAAACCAAGGTGTATATTGTAGTTCACGGTTATTTGGTACACCCTTTGCCTAGCATTCCTGAGCAGTCATTTTGATCTTATCTGAATCCTTAAATTTGAAAATATCACCAAGCACTTGTCCTTTCACGCTTGCTTCAAAACTGAAAGAGATAGAGTCATCTTTCATCCGTTTCTCGACTCTTAAAACATGAAGCGGTGAAGTTTCTAAGTTTCAATGTGGCAAAATAAATCACCTACGATCACACGCCCTGTTAGGATTTGGTTGTTGGCCATTTGATTGTGTGCCTTGGTTTTTAGCCCGTGTGCGGTTTTGAGTTGTTGATGGCAACTTTTCCAGAATACACCAACCAAGGAATCCCCTTCGATGGGAATCCAGGTCTTTTTCCTCCTTTTGGGAATGTTGGTGCTCCTTATATGGCAACGTTGTCCCTTCCTGGGTTAACTGTTGGGTTGCCTATTTGGTTGTTCTCAACCTTTGTGGTCTTGAATGTCCCGGCTACTGGTCAATCAGTTCCTCCTCCTGAACAACATCATGTTGATTCCAAGGTGGACCTCTCCCCTTCTTTGCCTGTTTCTGTGTCTTCCTCTTCTACTTCGCCTAGTGAAAGTCTGGATTCAAGTAACCAGGTGGCTAAGAAGAAGAAGAAGTTCGATAAAGGAGAGGTTAGCTCTGCGGCTATTGCACCTAAGAAGCCTTCCATTGATAAACTTCCCAACCCTCCACGGAAAGTCAATTTCCCTTGCATGTTGTGCACGGGAGACCATCTTCTTCGAGACTACCCTGGCATTCCCAAGGTGCTCGAAGTATGGTCCAATGGTCACCCGTCGTTGCCTTTGGCTTCTGGGAGTCAGGTTGGGGGCACGTCTTCAACCAGTGCTGGTAAAACTCTTAAGAAACAAGGTAAGCTTGCCAATCCCTGTAAGTTGTGTGAAGGGCACCATGCCATTCACCTTTGTCCGTATATGGATGAAGCCAAGAGAGTTTTGGACAACTCGGTTGTTTCTGCTCCGTGCCTTCTGGCTGGTTATAAACGACTTTCTTTGATTCCTCCACCAGTTGATTCAACAATTGGTCAAGAGTCATCCTTGGTCAATCCTGCTCCCTCAGAAATTCAAATTCAAGAATCCATTCCCGACCAACCATTGGTCGTGGGATCGGTTGAGCTGGCCCCATCTGCGGTGCAACAGGTCTTTTCTGTTGAGAGTGGACCTCACATCCCTCAGGTTCTTGTTTCTTCAGATTCTTCAGACTTGGAGAAATATTCTCCTGTCCTTATATCTCAAGAAGCTGCTCCTCCACCTCCCATGATGGAGGTCCCGGAAGATAATCCTCCTGCCTTTGAGATGGAGGTCATGGAGGATGCTCTTTCTTCTTCCGTAACACCAGGGGAAGACCTTCTCGGTTCGATTGTAGCCCATCCGAGTAGTTTGGTCACTTCCTTTGATTGGAATCGATTTACAAGATACCGCCTTCCGTCTTATGTGCCTTTCGAGATCACAGTACAGGCTTTTGGTCTGGTCATACCTAGCACCGTTATAGATGAAGGCGCGTCTGTTAGTGTTCTATCCTCAACTACTTGGCAAGCTTTTAGCTCGCCGCCGCTTGCGCCTGTTACACAAAATATGTTGGCATTTAACAAAAGAACTAGTCAACCATTAGGGATCCGTCCAAGGTTACCTGTTACATTGGGAGGTAATACCATCCATATGGATGTGATGGTTGTTCCAGGCCCCTTGGATTTAAATCTGCTTTTGGGGTGCGATTACACCTATGCCATGGGAGCGCTTGTCTCCTCCCTTTTTCATGTGGTCTGTTTTCCACATGAAGGATGGATCGTGACCATTGATCAGCTTTTGTTCTTTGATCCTGAAGTGGCAGCTGGCCCACCATCATCCCTTCCTAGTTTTTATCCACTCGTTATATCTGCCCCACCGCAGGTCAACTATGTGGCTACCTACCCCATGCCTGTACCTAGTGATAGTGTTGTTGTGCATCAGGTGCTGGGGGCATTAGGTCCAGACTTCCAGGATGTTTTCCTTCCATCAGGATTGGAACTCTTGGAAGCGATGACTTCCTGTTCATTATGATGAGGTCGGTCGGAGCATGGTTCTTTTCCTATGTCAAGCTCCTTAAAAAATGAAACTGGGTTTGGTCGGAGCACAATTTGTTTCCTTGTGTCAAGCTCCTTAAAAAATGAAACAAGATTGTCAGAGCACAGTTTGTTTCCTTGTGTCAAGCTCCTTAAAAAATGAAACAACCCGGTTAGAGCAGAGTTCCTTGTCTTGTCTCAAGCTCCTTAAAAAATGAAACAAGGTTGTCGGAGCAGAGTTCCTTGTCTTGTGCCAAGCTCCTTAAACCATGAAACAAGGTGTCTTGAGGATAGTTCTTTTAATGTGTCAACCTCGTTAAAATAATGAAACACTTTCCTGTTCAATTCGAGTCTTTGATAAGATCTCGTAAAATCCTAGTCAAGTCGGTCTCTTGACCTCGTAACTTGAACCTTCACTCCATCTACCTTTCATATGGACTGAAGCTTGGGGGGCATGTACCTCAAATTGAGTCACCATGCTGGGGGCATGCTTAATTTTTCAAGCATAGTTTGTTTCCGTTTCAAGCTTGTGTAAAAATGAAACCGGTTTCAAGCATAGTTTATCTTTATTTCAAGCTTGTGTAAAAATGAAACCAACTTCAAGCAAAGTTTCCTGATTTCAAGCTTGTGTAAAAATGAAACCATTCCCATTTTACCCCTTGTGATTGCCATTTTATCAGCCTGTTTTTGCTAGATGAGCCTTGGTTTTCTCACTCGATTGTCACTATCTGCTTGGCCGATCATATGCCTTCACTTGGTTGTTTTACCTGTTCCTGAGGAACCGCTGCGATGAGTGGCCTTGTTAGCCAACCTCTTAACCTTCACTTGTTCTAAGGAGTTCCACCATTATTGGAACCAGTTGCTACCCTTTATACCACTCGTTCCTCCAGGAGGAGTCAAATTTCAGCTCTTTTTTGACTCTTAAAAATTGAAAATATTTCCGAGTCCCTTGTCGTTTCTATCTCGTTAAAGTGGACACAAAATGACATCTACCCAGTATACGTTTACCCCTTTTTTGGGCTGGGATAGATTATTTATGAAAAAGGAATACCCTAGCCTATCGTGACTAGGAGGTTTTCTCAGACATAGTTTTCTACCTTTTCGGATCTGAGGAACTATTTATGAAAAGGGACTTTTGGAGTTTACTTTTCGCTGTCTTTTCAAACTCTCTAAATATGAAAAGATGTCGAGTTCTTCCTTTGTCAGACTTGTTAAACCATGATGACATTGGATTCAGTCTTAATGATGATATTCGAGTTCCTCCTTCCTAGGGCTCGTTAAATGTACTAGGATGGATTCTCCCAAAGGAGGAACTTATATGACAAGCATATGCTATCCCCTTCAAGCTTGTTTTCAAAAATAATTGGGGTACTTGCCGGAAATGGTGGGGAAAAATAGAACCAACATCATTGTCGTGTTGGCTGTATGTTGCTCTTGAACATGGCACTTGTCTGCATTCGTGTCAGGTTGGGGACATCTCATCTCGTTTTTCACTTGCCTCCGTGGGTTTGGGTGATCCCTTTTGACCTCTCATCTGCTCTTTGCCTCGTCTTTTGATGTCAAATAATGCCAAATCCACTGTCATGCCGCCAATATGTTCAAGAGAAGTTGACCTCTGCAAATTTCAACCTTCCTCTGATTCTCGCCTGATCTTGATTCACAAAAACAAATATATTCCTCTGTCTCGTGTCGATGATGTGGGAAACACTATGGCCCAACTTCGATCAAGGTCACTTCCTGTCGACTTCATCTCATTATCCAGGAAGATGATCTAGAGACTCCCTTCTGGTACCTTGGAGCCTGCATGCCTCAATGGCAGGTTCTTCGCGTTCGACGAGAGGTTTTCATCATTGGCCTCCGATCGAGTGACTCTACGGGTGTTCGACGTCAGCTCATTGATTCACATGCCGTAGATTGTACCTATAGTACCTTGAGGGCCATTGTCATTATTGGTGGTAGCTCTCACGCCTATTAACAACTTTCATCATTGGCTGGTAATCAGGCAATGTTCTTGCATGTTCGACTTCAACTCACTTATTTGCATGCTTGAACTTGTACTGTGTTCGGGTCGAGATGGAGCGCAAGACCCTGGATTTTGTCTGTTGGAATCCATCCTGTGATTTTGTGGATTATTATGATTGGTTACATGACTCACTGATTGGATGGTTGTGACCATACCTGAGTCTATTTATCAATCCTCATTGGATGGCTGTGTCCATACCTTGGATCTGGATTATTGTATACTATGTTATGGATGGCTGCACCCATACCACATATATCATGTATTTGAGATATCAGTTGTACTTCTCTATGCAGGTTTTTCGACGACGGTGTTTTCGGTTGGACACGTTCTCATAAAGCATTTCACCCCTCTCTCTCTTTCAGACCTCATGCTTTAGGGGGCATCTGTTACACAACAATTTGTCACCGTCCCTGCAATTTCCCATCCCACACATTGGAGGGCTTATTCCGTGACCTGTGAGAAGTGACATGATCTGAAAAAACTTTCATGGAATTCCCCTGGACATGGACTTTCATTCCCCTGAAGACATCTCCTTGTGAAAAACCCTAAAAATAGCCTTTTCATCCTTGGCGCGACTAGCCAATGTTATACCCACGCCAATGGGGGAAATCCTTCAAAGAGGGCGCGCCAATTGGCGCTCTGTCTCAGAGTCGCACTCACGCCAGGCTTAATAAAGGGTGTTTTAAAAAAATAAATGGCAGAAGATTGACTCCAACAAATTCCTAAACTGGTCTCTAAATTGAGTTGGGACGTTTGGCTCCGGATTTCCATGTAGAGGAAGTAGTTTTCCACTTCTCATGGAAGTTTCCTTGAGGATAGGACCAATCCCATGATTGTAGGGATCCCAACTCCCCTTCCACCATCTATATAAGCTTGCCATTTCCCTTTGCAAGCTAGTCTCGAAGAATCTCCAAGAGCCTTCATAGCCTAAAGAATGCTTCAAGAGCTTTGATGGTCCTCATAGTGCCAAATCCATAGCAAGGAGATTGATGGTCGAAGAGAGAAGCTTGTCCCTATTCCCGACAAACTTTACCGAGACATATTCCGCTGACGACCCACCGAAGGAGGATTTCAGCTTCAGAGCCAGGTTGTATCATCCTTTGTTTCACTAATATAAGCGACTACGATTATAATTCCACTCGTATTGTTCATGCTTGTTTATGAGTTGTGTCCTCTCTGAATGACACATAATTGCAATTATATGGTTTTATGCTCGTATGTTCATCGTGTTTCTTGTATGTGTAGGTGTTCGATCGCGTCAAGTGGTGCAATTGTGACCTGTCAGAGCAAGGGATCGAGAGCACTGTCATCTCCGCAACGACAACAGTGTTGGACCTGAGGTAGGCCTCCTATCGCGCTTTGATTTTTGCAATCAGGGGCTTGCGTTGTAGCGTGTTTGATTATTGCTAGACCTGATCTGGGCTAGTAGGGATCGCCTCTGTCCGCAAAGGGGATTTACCTCTACAACAAACCTAAAAACAAAAACCAAAAACCCACTTCATAACTAGCCTAAAATCAGAACACAATAAGCAAACACACATATATCCCTCACACAAATAGAGAGAGCCCTCTCAGAGTCCAGGAAGGCTAGGTCCTTGGGCTCCAAATATTGGTTTGATGTTACACTGTCATTTGGCTTGCCAATCAGCCAAATCATGGGACCCTAACAACCTATGCATCTTCATTCAATTTGCTCATGAATACCCATTTAGTCCCAATGACATTTTTATCTTTTGGTCGTGGAACAAATTCCCAGGTGTTATTCTTCTCGATTTGATCCAATTATTCATTCATAGCTACTACCCAATGTTCATTCTCGCTGGCTTCCTCCAAACTACTAGGCTCAAAGGTTGCTAGAAAAGCAATGTGAGCTTGTTGTGACGAACGAAGTTGTCGACCTTGATTTATGTCACCAATGATTTGATTTCATGGATGGTTCTTTTTAATCCATTATTTTTTTCTATTTGGAGGAGCTTCTTATTGTTGTTCTGGTATATCTTAATGATCATTATTTACTTCTTCCTGGTTAATAGTTGCTTCTTGTTCTATAATTTTAAGTGTCTTTTTCAGCCTCTGTCTCAAGTTTCGAAGATTCTAGATCCTCACCATTATTTTTTAGAACACCATCTTCATAAAATGTAACATTTATGCTATCCACTATCTATTTTAGTCTTAGATTATAACATTTATAGGCCTTTCTTTTGCGTGAGTAACCAAAAAAGATACCTTCATCAACACGTGATTCAAACTTACCCAAATTTTGATCTTCTCTTTTGATATAACATTTGCTTCTAAAGATTCTGAAATATTTTACATTAGCTGGTTTTCCTTTCCATCATTCATATGGGTTCTTGTTGCAATTATTTCTGAGAAGACTTCAGTTGATAATGAAGACTATTGTATCAATTGCTTGAAACCATAATTTTTCATCCAATTTAGAGTCCTTCAACATTATTATACCCATTTTCTGTACGATTCTATTCTTTCTTTTAGCAACTCCATTTTGCTGAGGTGTTCATGGTGTTGAAAATTGTCTTTTTATTCCATTTTCGTCACAGTATTGCTGAAATAATTTGGAAGTGAATTCTCCACCATTATATTATCTTAGACACTTTATTTTCAAATCAATTTCATTTTCGACCAACTCCTTGTAGATCTTAAAGCACTCAAATGATTCAAGTATTTTCTTTAGGAAACTGACTGTTGTCATCCTGGTATAGTCATCTTTCATTAACATGAAATATAATTCTCCATCTAAGCCTTTTGTTCTCACAGAACCACATACATTAGTATGTATCAATTCCAATTGATGTGATGCAAATTGTTCTTTTGTTTTAAATTTGACTTTTGTTTTCTTTCCGTGCCGACAGGCCTCATATAGTGTGTTGAAAGGTTTTGAGATTTTCGGCATTTCTCGTACTGCTTCCTTTTTTCTTATCCTGACAAGACTGTCAAAGTTTATGTGACCCATTCGTTTGTTCCATAACCAACTTTCATCTTATTTAGCTAGTATACATGCTTTAGTTGCTTCATCTAGAACATATATGTCGTTCAGAGCTCGACTTTCTATAGCCACAATTTTACCATACTTGTCTTTCCTGTTTACACATTTTTTGGAGTTGAATAGAATTGTGTGTCCTTGATCACACATTTTTCCAACACTGAGCATATTTTGATTCATGTTTTCAACCAACATAACATTCTTGGCTATAAAATCTTTGCTTCCGAGAGTGAGGGTACCTGATCCTATAACATTTGAAGATCCATCTTTTCCAAGGGATATGGTTCCATCCTTCTTCTCTTTTAGAGATACAATTTCCTTCTATATCCAGTCATATGCGTTGAGTGACCGCTATCAACATACCACACATATTATTTTTTTTGAGCCTTGAGAGCGAGAGCACAATTATTAGTCTTCTTCTCCTTTCATGTGCGTTCATTCTGTGGCTTCAAAGATTCTTCTCGAGGATTTTCAAGTCTATAGTCTCTGGCTATGTGTCCAAAGTTCTGAAATTTGTAACATTCCATATTATTTCTTAAATGTTCAAATCTATTGATGTTTTGTTGAGCCCTGGGAGGTTCATATTTGAAGGATCTCCTGGAATTGTATTGGTTCCTAGGGTATGTGTGAGATTCTACAACTTTATGACCAAAATTTCCACATGAATAACAATAGCCATAAAACATATGTTGGTACTTGGATGTAAATGTTGGGCCTCTATTTTTCCTTGCTTTATATCACCTTTTACTTGAAATAACTCATACTTTTGTTTGGCTTGAATAGTCATTTTCATGGTTTTGTGCATTCTCAGAGATAATAAGTAATTATTCGCTATTCCTTTGTTTTAATGAGATTTAAACATTAAAGGCATATTTAATAATAGTTTGTGTGTTTGCAGGTTTACAAAGTTGGTTATATGCCTATTCTGATAAAGGTGAAGTTACTGCACCACACATTCTTGCACTAGTACCTGTAGAGTTCCTGCATAACACATTCCTACACCAACATTGAAAATTAATAAGTCTGCTCAAAATCTGCATAATTTCTAAATGGCCAAGTTTGACGTCAGTTTTTATGCAAATGGAGGTGAATTATGGAAATCCGAGCAAATGGTTTTTTCACAAATATAACCAATTACCCATAACCGAAACCATTTCCTGAGATTTCAAGTATTCCAAAAGTTACGAACAAGTGTTTGAAGCACTTTTATAAAAAAGACTATTTTTTCCAAAATTCTAGAAAACACAGTTAATAAGTTTCCAGACTGCCAACTTCTGCTTCAGTTTTTGTGCAGATGAAGGTAAATAAAGAAATTCCGCAACATGGATTTTTTTCCTAGTATAGGAAATTTAGTAAGAAGTGGGAGGTTTTCCAAAATACGTAATGGTTGAAGAGATACGAAGGGCGCTTTGGAGGCAATTTGTTAAAATTACCAGATTTTCCATAATTCTAGAAAAATCCCAGAATGGGAAAATTCCTATTAAATCTCTATTCTTTTAATAGGGGAACGGTTGTACTGTTAAACTATGAAATTAGAATTGGTTAGGATTCAATCCCCATATTCCTTGCAAAGGAATGGCTGTTTTTAATCATTATGAAAGATTATAAAGGGGGGGGCGGTGGAGGAGCGATGCTACGATAGTGTTGTTGTAACTTTGTTTTGCTGGTATTGCCCAAATCTAGGCTAGACTCTGTATTTCATGATGTACTTTGACTTTGTGAATTAATAGGAAGAAGGAGCTCCACCTCATGCTTTTCCAATCCTATTTGTTCCTTTAAACATATGAGTCTGATTTGAGTTACTGAGCAGCGTTTCTACTTGAAAGGGAAATGCGCTGGTTGGATAGGGCCCAGCCAACCCAGCACGTTTACCCTATTTTCTGTTTTTTGTAATGCGTGTTTAAATTATTAAAGTGTGATTTAATTTTCATCACATGTATTCTTGCCTTATTGAAAATGGATCCGTCGTGTGAAGTAGTTACATTCTCTTTCCATGTAATTTACTTTCCTGCATTTAATTTCAGATTGGATTTCCCTGCCTAGTACAAATAGGAGAAGAAAACCTGCACCAATGCACATTGGTGTGATATTTCTTTTTCCTGCACTTATATTTATTTGGATTTCCCCGCCTGGTACAAGCAGGAGAAGTGACCCTGCACCAGTGCATGTTGGTGTGATATTTCTTTTTCCTGCAGTTATGTTTATTTAGTTCTCCACTGCTTGGTACAAGCAGTAGAAGCAAATCTGCACTAGTGCACGTTGGTGTGATATTTATTTTTCCTGCAGTTCTGTTTATTTTGCTTTCCACTACCTCGTACAAGCAGGAGAAATGAACCTGCACCAGTGCACATTGGTGTGATGCAGCAAGTTTTCTTAATCTACTTTCCACGATTTTCTTTCTTTCTTTAAACACTTACAATAGGATAAATGATTGTTTCTTTACTTCTGCATTTTATTAAAATAATAAACATTCACTTTTATGTGTGAAATTTGATTTGATAGTAAAATAACACTTACAATAATTGAACACTTGTTTTAAGGATTAAAAACTAAGTGCTGGAAACTCTGATATGGTGCAAGAACTAGTTTCTTGCCATGGGATTTGAGTGCTTTGAACCTGGAAAAGATAAAGCCCTTGCATGAAGTAAAAATAATTTGGTAAAGACACCATTTATACCTCCTGCATAAACCTTTCTTCCTGCACTAGTGCAAGAAAACTGCGATAGTGCAGGATAGATTAGTGCAAGAAGGAAATCTCTAAAGAAGAAGGCTTAAGGGCCCATTCTACGAGACTGCCAAGTGTCTCTGCTAAAGAAAAAAAAATAACACATACTCAGTAATTAAAAATTGATAAGTTGTAATGATTTCCTTTTATTTTGATTCATTTGCAAATGCATTCTTTTTTGTTCCAGCACTAGATTACTTTGATGATTTAGTTATATTTTCTGCAAGATTTTATTTAAAGTAGGAATTTCTTTCAGGAAAATTCATACCATCTCTGGCATTGCTTGTGCTTCGTCTCTAAGTTTACGGATCCCTCGGGTTGACAATTAATTGTTGAGGAGTTTGCTTAAGTGCACTTCCTACACCCAACATTTTGGTGCTGTTGCCGGGGAGGCGAATTGATTTGGTAAGAATTTTCTGTTGTTGCAATAGGGGTAAGTCTGCCTTTATCTTTTTGTATTTTTTTTATGCAAGTGTGGTGAGCTTTATTTCAACCAATAAATTTTAAAATCAATTATCTTTAGATCCCAATCTTTAATGTTATATCATTTTTGGGGTGTTGTGAGAACCCCTGTTACTAATATGTGTGTGGAGACAGGGACTATCAATCAACTAGATGGACTTGAAGATGATAAATATGAAGGACCTCTCACAAGCCCTAGTAGCTCCAGGGATCTTGACCTCTACCTCTCAGGAAGAGAAATTTTTGACTATATTCAAGAACTTGTCCATTTCTCCACTACCACAAGAGGATTTGGAAGTCTCTTTTGATTTCCATGACCAGTCATCTAAGGAGACAAATAAATCATGCACTATAATCAATGGAGACCATCCACTGGAACCTGAGATCGAGGAGTTCTTGAGATGTCTATCAGCAGATCCAGAATGTAATCAATAGACTACTCACCCTACGGAGAACAATCAACATGACATGCAAGAAGAGGATGAGTAGCATGGGCCAAATCAATGGGCCAAATCAAGAAATGGACCAAGAATACCATGATCATATCAAACATTGGTTCCTAACAATGACTCAAGTGAGGGAGTATTCTTCTCTTTTAAAACTCTTGTTGTCATATCAAGTACATTGGTTGGTTCTTCATTCTCATGTACACTTTCAAGTTTGTATGATAAATTTGAGCATGAATATATATTTTCACCTGATCCGCACATGGCTTCATTGGAAGTACTTCTATACATAAAAGGAAGTCTGCCACCTCTTAGGTAAAGTAGGGTAGGTGAATAAAATGCTATTAGGGTTTTTTATTTTTAAAATGTAGTCACTAAAACTACTTTTGATCCGCATTGGTTGCTAACACACACATCTGTGACACATCTTATTGAGTATGATTCGCTCTAATACCTCATGATTTTTCAAATTAACTATGACTAATCACTCTAAGAAGTTGTCATCTGATATATATAAGTTCAGTTTACCTTAGAAGGTACTCTTGGAAACGCCCTATGGATGACTAATCTTGTTAAGATCATATTAAGCTATTCATGAGGACACTAGCATTCTTAATTAAAGGAGTCTTTTAATCATTATCTGGGATATATTTAATAATTCTTTGGGGCAGGGGAGCTAGTCAGTAATGATTAGTCATTAAAAAATTTTCACGTCATCCTGTACTGTTAAGGAGTAGATCTGTCTCCCCACTTATTAAGTAACCTTTTAGGTTGATCATAATCAGAGTATACAAAATATTTAGGGGAGGATAGGAGGTCTTGTGATGAGCCGACCTACCACAATCATGAAACCTAGCATGCATGACATTACTGCTTCTGGTCACCAAGCTGGAGTAATGGCTTTCAACAGAAAAGTTGGAAGACATGAGGTCTCATCACGAGCTGACTTGTTCATCCATGTTACTTCTTGTGAGGCACTGCCATTCGTTGGTTACCAAGCCAGAGCAATGACCTTCATATAAAATTAAAATAAGATAAATCTGAATCCATGTCTAGTAAGTGGGACATAGACATTTCAATGGGTCAAAATACACCCCTCCCGAGGTTATGGACACCTGCGGGCAGCAGGGCTATGTATGTGGTATTAAAGTTAATTGCATACTATGATTTTCTTGGCTATCTTTCTCTTCCCCTAAAATTATCCTTTTTTTTTCTTTGACAATGGTTTTAAAGAAAATTTGAACATGATGCTTTGAGTTATATCTTTCACAAATCACGAATCTTTAAGGATGCGGTACCCTTAGTAAAGGTTATTCTTTGTGCTATTTTAAGAGGAAATTTAGTTTGAATATGGATGACAACAGAATTTAGAGTGTTCAATAAAGAGGTTGCTAATTAATATCATAACTCATTTTGACTTTCATGGTATTTAGAGTGATAAATTACTCAATGATGACTGCTCACAAGATGTTGGTTGGTAGCAATGTGTATTTATGGTGGTTGCCTCTAAATATCCACTGCATAATCTAGAAACAAAACAAGGAATTCATTTGGGACAAGGTAACATGATCTACTGGAGAAAGAGAAAAAGGATATGCTCAGAAGCATCAAATAAATGGCAAAGCAAAACTTCCGTATGATTGAGGAAGTCATGTTAAAGTCCAGCCCACGTTTTACCAAAATTCCCTGTTTTTTTCTTTAGCAGTAAAGCAACACAATTTAGGTGGTGTAAGAAAATCAGTGCAAGCATGCACCATCCTTGCAATTTGGTATTTTTTTGTGATAAATTTTCTTGAAATTAGTATAAATAATCAAAGAGTCCAACAAATACTCTGTTCTTGAAATAAGCTTTATCTAGTGTAGGAAATGTGATCACATAGAATTGCAGGAAACATCATTATGAATGCCCATAAATGTTTTTAATCTTGCCTTTTGCAAGGGAGAAACAACGCGACAATTGATTTCCTTGCATGAGGACATGCAAGAAGGTCAGTATGGGGGGATGTTGGGCCTTTGTTTTGCCTTTCTTTATATCACCTTTTACACGAAATCACTCATGCTTTTGTTTGGCTTGAATAGTCATTGTCATGGTTTTGTGCATTCTCGGAGATAATAAGTAAGTATTTGCTATTCCTTTGTTTTAATGAGATTTAAAAATTAAAGACATATTTAATAATAGTTTGTGTGTTTGCAGGTTTAGAAAGTTGGTTATATGCCTATTCTGATAGAGGTGAAGTTCCTGCACCACACATTCTTGCACTAGTACCGGTAGAGTTCCTATAGAACACATTCCTGCACCAGCATTGCAAATTAATAAGTCTACTCAAAATCCGCATAATTTTTAAATGGCCAATTTTGACCTCAGTTTTTATGAAAATGGAGGTGAATTATGGAAATCCGAGCAAATATGTTTTTAAAAAATATAACCAATTACCCATAACCGAAACTGTTTCTTGAGATTCAAATTATTCCAAAAGTTACGAACAGGTCTTTGAAGCACTTTTAAAAAAAAGACTGTTCTTTCCAGAATTCTAGAAAACACAGTCAACAAGTTTCCAGACTACCAACTTTTGCCTCGGTTTCTGTGCAGATGAAGGTAAATAAAGAAATTCCGCGACATGGGTTTTTTTTCCCAATATAGGAACTTGAGTAAGATGTGGGAATTTTTCCAAAATATGTAATGGTTGAAGATATAAGAAGGGCGCTTTGGAGGTATTTTGTTAAAATTACCAGATTTTCCAGAATTTTAGAAAAATCCCAGAATTGGAAAATTCGTATTAAATATCTATTATTTTAATAGGGGAACGATTGTACTGTTATACTATGCAATTATAATTGGTTAGGATTCAATCCCCATATTCCTTGCAAAGGAACAACTTGTTTTAATCATTATGAAATATTACAAGGGGGGGGGGGGTGGAGGAGCGATGCTACGATAGTGTTGTAACTTTGTTTTGCTGGTATTGCCCAAATCTGGGTTGGAATCTATATTTCATGATGTACTTTGGCTTTGTGAATTAATAGGAAGAAGGAGCTCCACCTCATGCTTTTCCAATCTTATTTGTTCCTTTAAACATATGAGTCTGATCTGAGTTACTGAGCAGCATTTCTACTTGAAAGGGACACACGCTAGTTGGCTAAGGCCCAACCAACTCAGCACGTCTACTGCTATAGGGTAAAATTCTTGGGTTGTTGGTTCTCGAATATCCCTCTCAGGGCTTTCCAATGTCCGAGGTAAACAGTAAGATTAGCTGTATAGTTCAAAAAGAGGATGCATACACGTTCATATCAACTTAAAACTTGACGGAATAAGATGGAAGATTACCTCTTGTATGATCCTGAAGTGTTTTGGAGAGCACTAAGCAGCGAAGCAGGGATCCTCCTTCACCCGCTCCAAATCTCGACCCTGTGATCAATCAAAGCACTCGTGTAATCTCTACCACAATATACATTTCCTATCAATTAAGTTAATATATGATAAACATTAAACAATGTACATCTAAGCCATTCATCTCATGCTATATAAGTAATTGAAGAACAATAACAATATCGACGCATAGAATGGAAAAAAAAATAACAGTTATATTGATTTATAAAAAGGAGGATTACAACCGTCGGTTGCACCAAGCCCTCCTCAGCCTTCCAATCTCTCTATCCCTCAATGTGGTGATGTCTTGATCAACAAGTTCTCAATGAACCTCTTTGATCTTTGAAAATCACACCACAAAAATAATGAACTGCTTCAGATGTATTCAAAAAACTTTGACAAACCTTCGACCTTGAACTAAGAGCTTACAACTCCATTTTATAGGAGATGGAGAGAGCAATCATTGCCTTTCTCCTTCCACCAGTTCTAAATAGAAAAAACCAATATTTTTCCTCAACTTCCCATGCTTTTGCCTTCCTTGAGAGTTCAGTTGTTTACGGCAAGGCCTAATAAGAGACTAGTGCTTTGAAGTTTCTATTTTGTATTGACTCTCTTATGAGAAAAATCTGGAAATTAAGATCATTCTCCACGGGTTTTTCCTATTTCAAACTCAAAACACGGGTAACGCTGCCCTCTAGTCTAAATAGAGCGTTGCCCTAGCCACTACCATGACATTTTCATTGATCAGGTGTGTTATAACGCTCTCTGGCTATTATAGGGGTGTGTTACCTTGGTAGAAGTAGGTTTAGTTTAGGTCTCTGTATTCCTTCCGTATTTATATTCCCCTATGAGTTGATGAGGAGGTTATTTGACCTGTAACAGATGCCCCCTAAAGTGTGAGGTCAGAGATGAAGACGATGGCCAAAATACTTTATAATGTGTGTAGTAGAGATAAAGAGATTGAAGGACTGAGGAAAACCTGAAACAACAACATATGTCAGAAAATATAGTATCTGTCTTGAGTCGGGCATTCCCATGCTCAGTAGCTAATCAACATGATTTCTCTAGTACAGAGATATGAAGAATCTGTCCATCGATAAGCATAGTGTGGAAGTGTCTATCATAACAGGATCAGGCTGAACAAGCTGTCTCCGTAAACAATATCGCAACTTGGGGAAGGGAACATAGCTATAATGATGTAACCTTTGCCCCAAGGTCTTGACCGCCGCTTCACTTAAACTGCATTTTTCTCAACATGTGAATGAAGAAGCTATCATTGAAAATGTGAGAAATTATCTAATTACCAGTCGATAATGAAAACTGTTAACAGACACGAAGGTGGCCACCGATAATGATGATGGTCCCTAAGATGCACAATACAATCTAGTGAGTGTGAATAAAAAGAATTGAAGTCAAACACTCATAGAATCATTTGATCAGGAGCCAATGATGAAGAATCCTAATCAAACACAAGATTACCAACCATTGATGTCTACAAGTATCTGGGTACTGATGGGTTTCTGGATCAACTTCCTAGATAAGATGTTGAAGTCGATAGGAAGAGATCTGTTGAAAGGTAGGCACTGAGGCGTTCCACATCATTCAACAAAAAACAGGAAACAAATGATTTTTTTTTGATGGAAATAATGAAGAGAAAATGGGGATAAATGACGACAAATAATTTCTAGCATAATGAGCGGTTTTCTTGATAAGAGGAGTAGTAGATAGTGATATCTACTTGAACAATAGAAGGCACTGTGACAGGGTACTAGGTAGCTGAGGCTTAATGAACACCAAAGAGTTAATTAGGATTTTACCAGTGTAGGAACACTGGGAGATGAAGGCTAATAATCATAGATGGTAGGGTTTGGCTAACTTTGAAAGTGTTTTCTGGGAAGTGCCATGTTCAATATTTTTGCTGCCAAATCGACCTTTCTGAAATGTAACAGAGGTAGTATCTGCTTTGTCAAAAATTTTCCCCATCTAATTAGGTTTAATGAGTCCAGACGAGTAGACTCGGTGAATTTTTCATATTTAAAGAGTCTGAAAAATGTCGTAAAAGACAACTCCATTCCCTGTCTGATTAGGGTTAACGAGTCCAGACGAGTAAACTCGGTGAATTTTTCATGTTTAGATAGTCTGAAAATTTTCGTAAAAGACAACTCCATGGGGTACCTTTGTCATGTCCTGATAACCGGGCATGGCAAAGGGGGAATAGTAAGCCCGAAATAGTTCATTTTCCATGAGTTACTCCATCGAAGCTAGAAAAGTGAGAAATCTATGTTCGATGGATGTCTACCTCATTTTGTTATGAGTACAAGGAGACGAAGTAAACTCAGTACTCTTTGTAAAAAATTTTAATGAGTCCAAAAAAGAAAAACTCGGTGCTCTCCGTGAAATTTTAACAAGTCACGTGGAGAAAACTCGGTCATCATATGATTATGAAAATGGGATCCATGATCTCTTACAATAGATATGGGTACGCTGAACCGACAGATTACCTTATTGAATAGGAAGAGAGTGGTGGTTTCGTCATCATCCTTAAAGGTGGGAATCGCTTCCACCCATTTCGTGAATTAGTCGACCTCAACCACGATGTAGTTGTGTCCATTTTCCGAAATGGGATTGCAGGTGACGAAGTCAATTCCCCATTTGGCGAAAGGACTAATGGAGATAACTAGATGAAGGGGGGCGGGATGAGCACCCATTTTCTTCATGAAAATTTGACATGGATGGCACTTCTGGACCGTTGCAATGCAGTATTTAAGCAAAGTGGGCCAATAACAACCTGCCCGTAGTATTTTTTGGACAGTAGCTATGCCCGAAAGATGACCACCACACGCCCCTCCGAGGCAGTCATTCAAAACACATTCCACTTCATTGAAAATGAGACAATGCCAGAGAATAGTATCGATACCACGACAATATAATGTATCATTCAGCACAAGGTAGTGCTTTGCATGGTGGCGAATACGACGACGGTCATCGGACGTGAGATTTGGGTGGAAGCATTGGATTTTTAGGTAGACCAGAATGTCTCCATACCATGGGTCCGAAGAATTGACCAAGTATACAGATTCATCAGGAAATGGATAGTGAGCTACTTCTCCTGGGTCGATTCTGGGAAGGTCTGATAGTAATTCGATGAAGACGAGAGATTTCTTTGCTTTGGCAGCTATGAAGACCAAATAAAATTGTTGGAGGATGATGATCCATTTGGAATATTTTCCTCCAATAATTTTTCGAGACAGGATGTGTCGCATGGGATTCTCCAAAGCAATAACAGTAGTCTATCACAACAATATATAGTGTCGGAGTCGGGTGACGGCAAAAACTACCGCCAGAGAAAGTTTCTCCACATGTGAATAACATAGTTTGGGTCCAATTAGACCTTTTAACAAGTATTATATCACATGTTCACTATCGTCATTGTGAACCTGAACCAGAACCATTCCAAGTGAGGATGGTGAGGCTGCCAGGTAGAGGATAAAGTCGCGTGAGTAGTCAGGGGCACTAAGGAATGCGGCTGAAACAAGTGCATGTTTTAAAGCATCAAATGACCGTTGAGCTTGGTCATCCCACAAATATAATGTTCCCTTCTTCAATAATCGCATAAATCCTTTCGTCATCTTGGCATAGTTAAAAATGAATCGATGTAAAATTTTTGCCTTCCCTTGCAAACATTGGAGTTGAAGGATGGATTGTGGTGCCGAAAATTCAACAATTGCTTTAACCTTATTAGGATCAACCATAATCTCGTGCTTGGAGACAATGAAACCTAATAGATGCCTGGACTTTGTTAGGAATCTGTAATTTTAGCAGATTGGTGAGACTAAAACTGCAGAAGCAACATTATTTCAACCAACTTTGGGATTATAGGATCTAGCCCTCCTGAATCCAGAGAGGGATCTCTCCAATAAGTGCAAAGATGGATTTG
Source organism: Pinus albicaulis (assembly GCA_034641835.2). Classification (NCBI taxonomy): domain Eukaryota; kingdom Viridiplantae; phylum Streptophyta; class Pinopsida; order Pinales; family Pinaceae; genus Pinus; species Pinus albicaulis. Next base: position 47,701,785 of record CM076571.1, read on the forward strand.
TCTTTGAAGTTTGGGGTTATGAGATTATGCTAGTTATGAAGGCCAAGGGTTTTTTTTTGTTTTTTGGATGGTTGAGCATGAATATTACTTGAGGGGAAAGTTCTAAGTGTAAAAAGTTTCAAAGGTGAGAAGTTGCAAGTGAATAGAATAGCTAGGCTAAAAATATAGATATAATGCTCGTTTTTAATCCATTGGGCTATGGAGTCATAATAGGGCTTTAATTGAGCAACAAAATCAAGAGTGATCCAAGGGGAAAGTCATCTATATCACAAGATTATTGAGATTAGAGTGATGGAATGGAAACACTAAAGTCTTGGAGGGGTGGAAACTGATAATAATTTCACAAGGGATTTATAGTTAGTCCAAACAAGAAAAGCCTCTTAAGTAACTGTTTAAAACCAACCAAGTGTAGGGATAAACATTGACTTCTTGGGCAAGTTTTTATTAAAGAAGCTTAATTGACAAACAATCCAGTAATCCACATAATTACCTTTAGAAAGTATGAAAACATATAAGGGAAACGAAGTGTAACTTAAGATCAGATAAAGTACTTTTAAACTTAGTCTGCTTTCAGTTAACACCAAGGGAAACTTTCAAAATTTGCCTTTGGAGAATAGAAGCTAGAAACAGGGCAAGCCATCACTTTTCTAGTCTAACTTTAATAAGCAAATAAGGAAAATAACTTTCAAGAAATAATGTTTAAAGCAAACAGTAGGACGAGGGAACTCCAACATTCCTAACTGCTTAAACTATATTAAATCATTATTAAATAAACAAATTAGAGGAAAACATTGAGATAAATCTTTTCAGTCAAAGAAGGTTACTGATATACAGTAGGTCCTAACTCCATAAATGCTGCTCTTTATCAGAGAATAGTGAACAATATGACATACATAGAAGGAAAAACAATAACAAAGAAAGGGGCACTTCACCAGTGATATAGAACATGATCCCAAGAAACAGCTTGTTATTGATGTCAAACTAGTTACAGTACTCAGGTCCAATGTTTCATTTAAGCAATAATCTTCACTATTCAGCCTAACTAATCTATCACAAGCAGAGCTCCAAGGGCCAGTGAACACTATTTACAATCAGAAGTTTAAGCTCAAGTGTATTTCAAAGTTCTACGACCAACCCCTCACTCATTTTCTGCAGAAGTATATATAGAAGAATGAGGAGGTGAGATCTGATAAAAGATATCCAATTACAATTAATACAGATTTAATGGATTCTTGGCCTTTGAGGGGCTCAATGAAGAAACTTACATGGGTGCACTCTGTATTAAATGTTTTACATAAATTTTAAGCTCGGTGGGAGCTTCTGTTGACCTTTGAGGCTCTCTGTGGCGTCGAAGTAACTCTGTAGAAGTTGGTCATTAATTTCCTTGGCAGAGTTTCCACTTTGGCTGTGTTTTGAGACAAATATCTGATCCTGATCAATAAATTCATCCTCTGATTGAATACTTTGAGGCACAGGTGGCATCGTGGTAGCTAGAGGGATCAATTTGTCTCAATTGCGGTGGTGGAGGTTTTCCTGTCAGTAAAACACTTCAGATTTTCTTTAAAATATGTTTTAAATCGGGGATTAGGCTTTTGATAAACATTCTTAGCCGTGATCCCTGTGAAATCTATCTTTAATCCTCTGTTTTGATAAATTTTGTCCTTCGTCACTGATACTCTCTAACTGTGCCCGATTCATGGTTTTTCTGATATACAGGGCTGCGCAGGGTTATGTGGCATCAATGTTTCATGAATGATTAATGAACATGTGTTTTTAACACCCTGTGATGATTTTCTTCGGAGAATCGAAGGCAGGAAGATCGTCATCCTCTGCCTTCAAATTTTCTTCAAAAATGGCGAGAAAACCATTTAAACCCTGCAAAATACAAACAAATATTAAAAAATCCTACATATATAGGTTTATTGCTGCGGAGGACATGTGGAGGAAGCGTAGCCATTGGATGGAATCATCCAACGGTCAGGATTGATCAAGAGAAGGCATAGTGAAGGCGGAAGAAAATTTTGAATCAGGGCCGTCGATCATACAGAGATCGACGGTCGGGAGCGGAAAATGGAAAGTCAAAACGAGAAATGTTGACTGGGCGACGTAAGTGGGTGATGAAATATGAACCATCAATCTATAGATCAGATCGATGGCGGAAATTAACTGAATGCTGCACCGTAGCTCGATTAACCGTCGGGCATCTTCGGTGAGCGATAGCCGTCGGATGGGCGGCCTCAGATCGGATGGCACGCATCAATATCGCGCAGGGTTCACGTCCGAACATTAACGCGCGATGGACGACGGTTTTATGAACAGTGCCCAGGACCCGTGTCAACCGTTGAATGGAATCGCTGCCAATCGGGAAAAAACCTCCCTCGCCCAAAGGCGATGCGATGAATACCGCACGGTTTTTTGGAATAGGTTAGTGGATGGCGGGGACCACCGGGGTGACAGGCTCCGCGCCGTCGATCTACAGATCATATCGACGGTGGAGATTGACTAGGGTTTTTTAAGCAGCAGAAAAGTTTATAACATAATAAAAATCGAAAAATTCATATAACCAAAGGTTTTATATATATTTATAATGCGGCTTGGCGCCCGACTGCGGGGCCGAGGGTTATATGAAGGGTAATACGACCGGGGTTAAAAAAGGAGGGGCTAAAGACTAAAATACATATAAAACATGCATTTCAATGGTTTAGAGGGATTCCGATAAGGCAAAGAAGGAGTCTTTAAACCTTATCAAAGGGTTTTGATGAAGGGGAAAGGGAAAATTCATGAAAATGAGGGATTTTCATGGGAAATAGAGGGATAGAAAATAAGGTTATCTTTGGAAAAGTGGAAAAGGGGGAAAAGGGCCTTGCAGTAGTATTCTTTCTTGGGAATCAATAGGATTCTGAAAGGGGAATAGGCACAGTAGTGAAGATTTGAGGACAGAGGCAGGAGGCCTTCAAGAGTCTTCAAGAGCCAACACTTTTTAGTAATAAAATTTTTTCCTTGAAGGCTCAAATTTTTTTTTAGCCAGCATTTGATATAAAATTTTTTATAGCTGGCTAACAGTGGCTCCAATTGGGGATGATGCCTTCTTGAAGGCATCAAGAACTTTCAGACTTGGATTCTCTGGGAGGCTGATCAGTTGCCTCATCCATTGGATTGCCTTTCCTTTCCTGAGATGACTTTCTCTGAAAACATATTAGCAACCATACAAATAATGGATCTTTATGAATACAAGCTTCTACCTACCCAATCCTACTGATCTAACATTTTTTATTCATTGGAGTGCACTTGGATTGGAAAAATCTTTTACAACATTTTATTCTTTTGAAAGCATAAAACTAATCTAATTCTACTCCTTATTTCTCCCTGAACTCAAATTAAACAGTTGAGTTCAGATGCTTCTCTACCTATTCTACTATCTGTTGGGATTAAACTGTCAAACAGATTCTTATTCTCTAAATTCTAAAACATAAATTTAAAAAAATTCAAGTCAAGATTAAACTGTTTGACTTGCTGTGATCTATGGCATAAAACAAGCTGCACATAGACATTTATTTTGCAGAAAATTTAAAACAAAAATGGAAGGCTTAAGATCTAAAAATTCAAAGCACTTCCTTCATCTTTTTTACAGTTCTGTCTTAACTTTTGCTTTGAGTTGTTCCTTCTTTGTTCTCTGGTTCAGATTTTGAGTTAATTAGAACCAGATTTACATGTTTTTTGACTCAGAAAATGAAACAGATTTGAGTCATCTCTTTTTGGAAACTTAGGTTCGGATTTTGATCATGTTTGAACCTTTAATTTCTATCCTAAACTATCTACTGATAAGCCAAGATTAAACATTTTGGAAAATCGATTTCACTATCCTATCAGCAGAAAATTTAAAGCTAATTAGTCAAGATTAGACAGTTTGACTAACTAGAAGTGTGTTTTGTAGGAGTGGAATTTAAGCTTGCACACTTTCAGAATTTGTTTCTCTTTTTTGGTATGGGGCTATACCTTTCTTGTTTTCACAATCTTCCCTCTTTTCTTTCTTTTCATTGTTTTTGTATTTTTGATTTTTACAACTTTGAATGTAATGGTGGATGAAATATTTATAGTGGAAAAAAGATAAAAAGGTTTTTGGAACATAACATGGATCAAGAGAAGTAATGCTTAAGCATCCTACCATTGACATGACCCCCAAACAATTATGCTCCATTCAACTCCTGCAAAAAAAAATGCATTGTTACCAACAGCTGAGTGAATAGAGTAAGGGCCAAGCTATAAGTTGTCAAATTTTCCATGCTTTCCCTTTTCTTCCCTTCTTGAATCCCACTTTAAAACTTGGTCCCCAATTTTGAAATTGCTGGCCTTTTTTCTTCTGTCAAAAATCTTTTTAATTCTGATCTGTTTCTGCAATGCTTTGTTATAAAATTCCTCTCTGGTTTGCTGAAGATGGATGGTCTAATTTATTCTTCTGATCATGTCATTATCTTCAGTTTGTAACTCTTGAATCAACTTCATTATTGGTACACCAAGGCTGTTTGGAAAAATTTCATCAGTACCATACACCAGCTGAAAAGGTGACATGCCAATGGATTTCTTCAAAGTCAATCTGTCAGCCCATAGTGCATGAACTCGCTTTGTGTGCCAAGACTTTTTTTTGTCCTCCAACAATTTCTTGATTATGTTCACTAAAATTTTGTTTGAGGATTCCGCAAGTCCATTACCTTGGGGGTAATAGGCCATGGAATGCCCAATGTTATCTAATATCTGTGACAGAAATCAACCATCTTGTTTGATCTGAATGCTGCTGCATTATCAGTGATAATCTTGGTAGGACAGCCAAATATGGAGAGAACGTTAGTCTCCATAAATTTTATGATAACTAAATCATTGGCCTGCCTACAAGGTATGGCTTCTATCCACTTAGTGAAATAGTCTGTGGCAGTGAGAATCCATATATGATGGGCAGAATATGGGGGATGGATTTCTCCTATGAAGTCAAGTCCCCACTGTTGAAATGGGGCTTCAACCGTGATTGGATGCAGAGGTAGGGGTAGCAGTTTTCTTTTACCTTCAAAAATTTGACATTTATGACAGGCTAGGATCATCTTGTGCACATCATGAAAAAGAGTAGGCCAATAGAAACCAACCCTCAAAATTTTGTTGGTTGTTGTCTTCCATTACAAATGACCTCCACACTCTCCTTCATGGAACTGGTATTTAACCTTCTCTGCAGCAAACTCAGGCAAACATTTAAGTAATACACCACTTGCATTTTTCAAATAAATACATCTATCTATAATGCAATAGTTTACAACTTTTTACTTCAGGAACCTTGCCTTTGTTTTTGTCAAACCAGGAAGTGTATTCAATTTAAGCAAAACATAAATAATATTAGCATACCAAGGAGAATTCATAAAATGATCTTCAACTATAGGATTTTAGAATTCTTCTTGGTCATCCAAAGCATTAATCATATTAATATCAAGAACTTCAAAATTTGATTCAGCCATTAATCTAGATAGACCTTGGCCTTTGATGAGTTTAGTGGGTTTTATCTCTAAATCGTATTCAAGGATAACAACAATCCACTTACCTCTCTTACCATCTGGGTCCTGTGTTAGAATGTCTTTAACAACTGAGTTTGGGACAAAGGAAATGATGTGTGAGTGAAGGATGTACACTCTGAAGTCTTTCAAAGCTTTAACCAAAGAAAAATCTTGCTTTTCCATAATGTTATACTTCAAAGGGGCATCTCTCAGTGCCTTGCTAAAGAATGCAATAGGATGTCTCGTCCTTGTGGATTTTTCTGCAAGAGGACAACAGCTATGGTATGTTCTGATGCAAATGAAAAAACATACAAATATTTTGAAAAATCAGGATTTATAAGAACCGGTGTTTTGGTTAACGCTTGTTTCACCAGTTCAAAGGACTTCTTTGCTTCCAAGGTCCATTTTACCCCTTGCTCCTTTTTCAATATGTTTGTGATATTCCTAAGGAGCTCAGCCAAGTTGGGGATGAACCTTCTCAAAAATTAATCTTTCCAGTGAAAGATTGCAACTCTTTGATGTTCCGAGGATGGGAGATTTGCAATATGGCCTCAATCCTCTTTGGATCTATCTTTATACCCTCCTCAGAAATAATGTGCTCAAGAAGTTTACCTTCTTGGAGACCGAAAAGTGTCTTCTTAGGGTTTAAAGATATTCCAAACTTTCTGCATTTCTTGAAAACTTTTCTCAAATGTTCTAAGTGCTCTTCATCTGTTTTTGAAAACACAGTGACATCATCAAGGTATATAATGATGAAGAAGCCCAGTTCTTCTGAGAATGCTATGTCCATGGCTCTTTGAAAAGTTGCTCCAACATTCATTAGACCAAAAGGCATTTTCACATACATGAAAGTGCCCCATGGTGTAGTAAAGGTTGTCTTTAATTGATCAGCAGGGTGAACTAAGATCTGATTGTACCCTGAATAGCCATCCAACAAAGAAATTCTTCTAGACCCTACCACCCTTTGTAAAATATGGTCCATCTTAGGTAAAGGGTAGTTGTCTTTCAATGAAGCTTTGTTTAAGTCTCTAAAGTCTATACAAAGCCTAATTTCTCTAGTTTTCCTCCTAACTAACACCAGATTAGACACCCATTCAGAATATCTAATAGGGACAATAATACCAGCATCGTACATTTTCATGATCTCCTTCTGAACCAAAGGCAACTAAACAGGGTTTATTCTGCGCAGTTTCTGTTTGAATGGTTTTTGGTTTTCTTTGAGGGGAATTTTGTGCTGTATTATTTCAGTGTCATAGGATTTAAGATCTTCGTAACTCCATGCAAAAACATCAGAAAATTATTTAAACAACTCTATGTATTTGAGTTTAATGTGAGCTAGTAAAGTTTTAGATATTTTAATCATCATAGGTTTAAGTTCACTGGTTATATTGCACTCTTCCACTTCAGTCTCTACAGGTTCCAGTTTTGGTTTATTCACCACATCGTTAAAATCGAACAACTCTTCTAAAGGGGCCAGACCCTTAGGCAAACTTTCATCTTTAGAGTGTAGAGTTTCTAACTCCTCTGTTTCTAACTCTGCATTCAATTCTGTTTCGTTTTCAAGTTTGCTAGATAACAGGTTTATATTAGTAGGTTCAGGAGACAGTTCTTCTTCATCAAGAAAATTTTCTTCACTACAGTCTGTATCATAATCTGAGTCCGAACTATTTAGTTTGAATTCATTTCTAAATTGCATGAAGTCTTCTATTTTTTTTCATTTTCAAACACCTGCCAATATTTATCATTATCAGGAACAACTGGTCTAAATTTTATCTGAGTTGTGTAGTCTTGGGTGTTATATGGCATTAAGCATGTTCTAGCTGCAAAGGCTAAATTGTGGGCCGCAATATTTCTTTTTCTTGGGTCAAAAAACAGTTTGGACTCCTCGAATGTTTTCAAAAGGTCCATGACATTGTTTCGGTAGGCTCTAAGTCTGGGATGATTTGCGTTATATTCCCCATTGACTTGCCTAATGACTAACTCTGAATCCCCATACACATTGATTCTTCTATCTCCTAACTTTTTCAATAGGTGTAAGCCTAAGAGAAGGGATTCATATTCTGCTATGTTATTGGAACACTGAAAGTTTAGTTTGCAAGAAATGCTTTCTATGTGGTTATTTTCAGTGTTAGTAATCCAAACACCTACTCTAGCATTGTTCTTAGTGCAGGATCCATCAAAATACATACTCCACAAAGGACTAGTTTTAATTTTGTCTGTTTGGTGAATGTCTTCTTCAACTACTATGCTTAAAGGTTGTTGTGGAAACTCAGCACTTATTTGTATTTGTTTTGATTCCCCAATATTTGCATTTGTTTGAGGGTTGTTTTCTTGATTGTGAATGTTTAAGAGCAAAGGACATCTACCCTGTAGCTCAAGACCTTTTCTTAGTTTGCTATATTTTACAGGTTCAGAAAACTGTTTAGACACACCTACATTGTGTTCCTCTTCCTCCCCGTTGGCCATTAATCCTGATAAAGTGACTTGTTCACCAAGTGTTTCATCATTAAACATAATAAAAGAATCAAGACCTGTATTTATAGAATACAGGGGAGAGTTTTGTGGTTTGTCTTGACTTGTAACTGTGAATTTCATATGGGATTCCCTATAAAGTCTTCTAGTTTGATTGAAAATAGGGATAGTCGCATAGGTCATGTCCATTTGCATAGTCCCCTATAACTTAGCCCCCCAAGATCTTGATAGTAACATTCCATACTTTGGGGGCACATCAGCCACAACAATATCCATGACTAAACATTTGGCTAGAATTTGGGCTAAGTTAACACAGAGGTCTTTGATTAATCCTAAACATTTTACTCTGCTGGAATCAAAGGAGTAAAGGTCTTTGTAAGGTCTGGTGATTTCTAGACCCAGGCTCTCCATTACAGCTTTTGGCATTAAATTATGAGAAGCCCCAGAATCATGCATAGCGTTGTGCAAAATTTTGTCATGAACGTTTAAACTCACATAAAAGGGAGGAACAGGTCCCTCTTGATATCTACCTTCAATCTTAGGACCAAAAATCAGCTCGGGCTGGTCATCATTAAGATTGACTGTGTCCTCATTTTCTTCTATTTTTAAAGCCTTCAAAATTTGGGTTCTATATACATGTTTGGCAGCTAACTCAGTCAAGGAAACAAATATTTTGATTTTTGAAAATTCCTGCTCAAGGCTGAAGGGAATTTGGTTCTTTGAAGAACTTGTTTCATCCTTATTAGCTGTCATTCTATCAGCAATATCAACTTGCTGATTTGTTTTATTTATACTTGAAAAAATTGTTTTCACAGGAGTACTAGCTAAAGTGTTAGCACTACTAAGGTCTGCACTCTATTTTTCATTGTTTTGAGTGCCTTTCTCTTTTCCATTGTCAGAATTCACAACAACTGTTTTATCCTTTTGTTTGACAACTCTAGGCTTGGTTGTAGTGTTGTTTTGTGAAGATTTGTCAGAGGTTTTTTTGTTGGGGGTCTGTTGACTAGTTTTTCTTCTAAGGTCATATTCTTTTTTAGATTCTATGATGACATTTTCCATGTCTTGATAATAATTTTCATCATCATCTCTTCTGTCATCATAAGGTGTGTATAGACCTTGTTTTCTATCATAATGAATCTCAAAGTCATCATTGTCTATCCCCAGCATGTTGATATCATCCTCCTCTACTATTTCATCTGTTTCCTCATACTCACTTACACAGTTTTGCTGAAAGGGAGGAGTGATCTGCTGATCATATTCCCTAGGTCTGTTTGGAGGTTGGTTCCTTCTAAAATTCTGATTCTAGTTCTGATTTTTATTTTGAGGAGCAGTTTGGTTTTGGCTTGCTTGTGCTCTCTTAATTATGCTCATTTCTTTCATAATTTCTTCCATCATTTTTTCCATCTTTGAGTTTGAAGTAGAAGGTGTGGATTCCTCTCTAAAAGACACTCTCTTTTCAGTTTTCATTCTTGCTCTCTTCTCCATTAATTTGACTTCCACAAAAAGAGCACCTTTTTGCATATCTTCAAGAGTTGCAAAATATCTCTCTCTCAGCTAATAGGTCATGTCAGAGTCAAACCCTTCAGGAAACTTGTTTAAGGCTGAGGCCTATGGAGGTTTTAGTTATGGGGAAAGTGCATTATACACACTATTGAATCTAGTGCAATAAGCTTGCACACTTTCCCCAGTGTTTCTATGGAGGTTCTTGTAATCAGAAAGGACTTGGAGAGGGTTTTTCTTTACTTCCCATTTGTTTAAGAATGTTTGATGGAAGGCTTGGAGATCATTAATACTATGGGGGGCTAAACCTTTAAACCATTTTCTTACTTCTCCCCCAAAGCTCTGAGAAAATAATCTAAGCTTGACAGAATCATCATCAATTTCATTTCTGTCAAAGTAGTCATTCATCTTATCCACATGTTGTGATGCAGTTGTAGCATTGCGAGCATCATATAGCGGAATTTTGGATTGATAGTCTTGTGGAAGATTGACTAATGGTGCAGGAAGGACTAAGGGAGCATACCATATTGCCATGATATGTGGTGGGGGTGGATTTACAAGAGGTGGATTAACAAAAGGGAAAGTGGGCTGAAGTGGAGTGGTTTGAACAGTGGATGTAGGGTGAGTAGAAGTGGACAGACCAGGAATAGATTGCTGAGCTGATCTTGGATGAGAGGCACCTAGGTTGTAAAGGAAATGTAAATCAGGAGGTGTTGTTTCTCTGCTACCAAGATGTTCACTTGTTTCGGGAGAAGAAAGTGAAGACTCAGAATCTAACTGATCTAAATCACCAAGAGACCTAGTTCTAAAATGATTCACTAAGTCAACTTGTGATTGTTGCAGAGCTGAAAGATTTTCAGGAATTGAATTAGCTTTCAAGGGTGATTTGAAAACAATTGAAAATTTAATCCTAGGAGACTTCCTAAGAATACTTTTGGGGTTATCAACTATCTCAGGTGGATCAGGGTGAAGATAGGCTCTAGTATGAATCTTTCTAGGAGCCACTATGCTGTGTTTTTCAGACCCAAATAAACAAGAAAAGTTCAACCAGGTATGACAATATTTGAGAGGTTAACTAATCTTTTTACACAAATTTTAATCCTACAGTCCTCTAACTGAGTTTGAAAGATATTACAATGATAAGGGTTCTTCCCAGTGGAGTCTTAAGGTCTGTTAAGGATTGTGGAGTCACCAAGTGGAAGTTTTTAGCTCTTTTCAGAGGTAAAAGGTTTTATGGTCCATCACCATGTTTATTGAATACCAATCTGAAATATTTTTAGGTTTTCTGAGTTCTTTTTCAATTGTGTGGTTTCTAAGAATATCCTAACTTTGTTCAAAACTTTTCTACGGTTAAGAGACAAAGACAATCTACTCTTATGGCTAAGCCAGCTGATTTTTCAAGGTTAGATAAAGGCTTAAGAGAATCCTAGGGTTTACCTAGTTTGTCACTGATTCAAACAAGTTCCATCATGATTACCATTTCTTGGTAGTGCTTGAAAAAGCTACTTTCTACTCACATCTATGTTTTCCCAAACACCGGAAACATTTTTATACAGTGGTCCTTCTGTTCCTTTGGGGTACCAGACACACTCTAGTACATTCTCAGGAGTAACTCCTCGACCGACTGAATAAGTATTATCATCTTGTCTTAATGGAATTAAAACTGAAATTTCGAATGCAGAGAAAATATTTATGATGTCTGGTAATATTCCGAATCCTCAACCGCAAGGCAGTTAGTTACCACCTGGGGGGCAACCTCAAGGCAGTCAATTATCTCCTGGGGGGAAATTTCAGGGTAATTTTTTCCCAAGACAAACTGTAGGACAATATTATTTTGGAGAACAACCTTAAGGACATTACATACCTCAAGGTTACCAACCTTCAGGACAATACATACCCCAAGGTCAACCCCAGACTTAGTATATTCCTCAGGGTCCTCATCAACCCCAGATTCAGTACATACCTTAAGGTTATCAACGTCAAGGTCAGAACCCAACTCAACGTTTTCAACCACCTTCTGGTCAATCATTTTTACAAGCAGTTGGAAATTTACCACTTAATTATCAACCCTACATTCAACCAGGCTATGGTCCTTCATATGTACAACCTTCTACGGGACAATACCTCAGAATGAATATGGTGTGGGATCCATCCCAAATTCAACAGAATATGCAACCCAATGTGCAGTTACCTAATCAACATAGATAGCCTTTGGTTTCTGGTCCAACCTAGCAACCTATCCAGCCTACTGTTCAAATCCATGCACCTGGTTCTGTTCAACAGCCTGGGCCGAGTACACCTTAGACTTTGCCTCAAACTACTGCAACTACTGCAACATCTGTTCAACCCATAAAAACTCTTTCTAGAGTATCTGTAGCTTTGGTTTCTTCTATCCCTGCATCCATGCAAATTCCTCAAGTCTCTGTACCCCAGTCAGGACCTACAGTTCAGACTTCGGTCCAGATACCTACAGGACAAGATGGTACAAGTACGATTGTCACAAGTCAACTAAAATTCACATATAAACCATACCAGGGATAGTATCAATTCGGTCCCGTTGCACAAAGCCCAGTTTATCAGTATCAACCCTATCCTGGCTATACTTATCAATAGCCTCAACAACCCCAGTTTGGTCCAGTTAATCATGGTTTCCCGGGAGGTTATACCATCCCTAATGCAAATCCAATTCCCAGCTATCCTGGATATCCTCCTCTCGTAACTGATCTTATTACTCAAAATTTTTTCGCGACCCTACCATCAGTTACCATTTATTGAAACTTTGGATTTACCTAATTTGTCATGCCTTACGAATGATCCAATTTACTATCATCCGTATTGGCCGCCAATGCCACATAAGTTGCCTAGTGATATACCAAAATTCGAGGGTAAGTCAGGAGAGGATCTTTCAAATCACGTTATGACTTACCACCTCTGGTGTGCGTCTAATTCAATAATTGATGATTCAATTCGCTTACATCTTTTTCAACGACCTCTTATTGGTCTTGCCGCCAAATGGTACATTGAGTTACCACGAGGCTCTTTTAATAATTTCAATCAATTAGCAACTACTTTCTTAACTCATTTTTAGTTGCATGTCAGATATGACAATGGAATGGAACTATTGAACTCACTAAAACAATCCACGTCCACATATATTTCTGATCATATTCACGAATGGCGACGTAGAAGGCATCTAGTGAAAATTTTCATTCCGTATCAAATTTTGGCAGAATGGTTCATTAAATCATTATTACCCAAAATCACTGAAGATGTAGCTAAGGGAGGAGTTGTTACTGAGGAGAAAGTCATTGCTCAAGCTCAGTACCTTGACCTCGTTTACATGCAGTCAGGTACTTTACATGAAAAAATCCCCGATCTTCCAAAACACGGTCAAATAACTGCAGCTCCTTCAGGGTCTCATGCCGCTAATGGTATGATTGGTTTGGTTAGTACTAAAAGCAAGAAGAAATATTCAAAGAATTCTTCTCCTATAATAACTTTACCTGATTCCCCGAAAGGAGAGTATTTTGCTGAAATTTCTGCCGACATTCATGTCGTAGAGTCAACTACGACCAAATCTAAATCTAGTGGTAAAAAGAAGGGGAAGAAGAAAAACAAAAAAAATTCAAAAGATAAAAAAGATAAAAATGAATCTAATGATGAAAAATGAAAGCCTCACTATCCTTGTTTCATTTGCGATGAGGATCATTTTACTAAAGAATTCCCACATCGAGCAAAGGTTTCAAAATTCATTAAAGGTTCTCAACAACTTACTGTCTTGAAGGATCCTTTTCCTACTCAAGATAGTAAGATTATTGGTTCTACCTCAAACACCTCAGAAGAACCTATTATGATGATGTCTCATGTCAGGATTGCGACGCGATCGTAAGATTATGGTAGTAAAAGTTCTGTTGGTGGTAAAGAAGCATAATCTTCTAATTCAAATACATCAACTACACCTCCTCCTGTTTCTGATCCACTACAGATCGAGAAACCTAACTCAGACTTAGCAATCAAACTGCCTGCTAAAGGTGTACTTCGTAAATTAGCTTTCAATCCACATGCGAGAGATGCTCAGAATTACAACATTGTTGAGGACTTAGCTATTTCCCCTTCAGCAATGTCGGCTTTGGAAGTGTTGCAATCGTGCCTAGCACAACGTAAATTACTATTGTCTGCCATAGGAGCTATCGATATTTAGGATTCGAACCTAATAATCTTCGATTTAGAAAATAGTACACCCCACCTACCTCATCAAATGGCTTTCCAGATTCCAGTATTAGTAAAAAACAGACCCGTCCTTCAGACTGTGATTGATGAAGGGGATTCTACATGTATTATGTCGATCCAGTGTTGGAAATCGCTTGGTTCTCCTACACTCAATCAGTCTCTAACAATTCTAAAGGCTTCTGATGGCCGAGGGTTCCATCCTTTTGGTATTTTGCAGGATTTATCTATAGGGGTCGAAGGCAAAACCATAAATATATATGTGAAGGTGGTTGATGACCATCTATATTACAACCTTCTCCTGGGTCACAATTGGTCTTATGCTATGACTGCTGTTGTTTCATCGGTCTTTCATCTTATCAAGTTTCCACATCAAGGAAAGATCGTTAAAATAGACCAACTGACTTATTTCTCATCCGATCCAGCCTCTACAAAAACTATCCAGCACATTCGTAAAACGCCTATCCCTTACAAGGATGTCGGTGTAGGTTTGATTAAAGATTCTGGTTTACTGGGAACTTTTTCCTTTCTTTTTCCTAACGTATCGCCTCCTATTGCAAGTATTCATATGATTTCATCAAATATTGTTACTTTTGATGATCCTTGGATCGTACCTTCTGATTCCAAGCTGGATTCATTTGATGGCGTGATGCCTTTGAGTCCCTTTGAGATTGCATATCAGGCTGTACAGACGTCTTATGATCTTTCTTCAACTGAAACTGATCCAATGAATGTGATCCATGAGGAATCACTTTCTATATCTAGCTTAGCTACAACGACATTTCTTGATCTTGTTCATGCTGATGAGCAGATTCGTGAATTTTTGTCAGTTGATGATTTACCATGGGAAGATCTACATCATCGATCTTATTTTTTACCTAAGCTGTATCATTTTGAAAATGATTTCTCTTCCATTTTTACTACTGACTATGTCAAAGAACTGTAGAATCCATTGCAACATCCTAATTCTGAGTTAAATTTTGAAAATATCTCTCGAATGGTTCCTATTGACATTTCAGTTAAGCCATGAATAATTGAAAACATTCATATAGGTGCTTGCTGTACGAACGATGAAATCCAAACTTATAAAGCCCTATTTCAAGAATTCCATGACATGTTTGCCTAGACATATGAAGAAATGCCAGGAATTGATCCGTCAATTGTTGTCCATGAAATTAAGACTTACCTAGATGCTAAACCTATCTGACAATGCTTATGTCAAATACATCCAAGAAAAGTTTCTGTTATGAAAGCCGAAGTTTAAAAATTACTTCGAGCAGGTTTCATTTATCCAATTCCTTTGACCGATTGGGTATCGAATATTTTTCCTATCAACAAAAAACAAGGAACGATAAGAGTATGTATCGACTATAGGGATATTAATCGCGCTTGTCCTAAAGACAATTACCCAACCCCCTATATCGATCAAATTATTGATGATTGTGCCAGTAGTGAAATTTTCTCCTTTATGGATGGTTTTTCTGGTTACAATCAAATAAACATACTCCCTGTTGATCAACCTAAAACAATTTTCATTTGTCCGTGGGGAACATTTTCTTATTGCAAACTACCCTTTGGATTGAAGAACGTTAGGGAAACTTTTCAAAGGGCTATGTCTTATGCATTTCATGACATCAAGCACATTGTGCAGTCTTATCTCAATGATTTACCTGCTCATTCATCACGTAGGGCTGACCATCTCACTCATTTATGAGCTATCTTTATGAGATGTAGGCATTATCAAATTTGGCTGAATCCACACAAATGTGTTTTCTGTGTAGAATCGGGTCGCTTACTGAGATTGTTTGTTTCAAAAGTAGGCATTCGTGTTGATCCATCGAAGTTCGAAGCTATTGTCAATCTACCTCCTCCTTCGACTCTGCGCCAATTCCAGAGTTTGTAGGGGAAATAAAATTTTTTACGTCATTTCATTCCTAACTACGCCGAGTTAACAAAGGGTTTTACCAGGTTGTTAAAACAATACATTCAATTCTTTTGGGATGATATCACTAATCGATCTTTCGATGCTCTCAAACACACGTTTACCCATGCACCGTTACTGCATCCTCCCAATTACAACCGAGATTATTTTTTGTACCTTGCCGCTTCTCATTCCACCATCAGGATGGTTTTAGTTCAGGAAGATGAATTCAACAATGAACATGTGATCTACTATCTTAGTTTAAATCTGCATCTGACTGAGATCAAATACATGCATGTGGAGAAATTAGCCTTGGCAGCTGTTCAAGTTGTCCAAAGATTTCGTCACTACATCTTATTACGCAAAACCATAGTAATTTTTTACTGTAACCCTATGATGAACATATTGACCAAACAATTGCTAGGGGGAAAGTATTCCAAATGGATAGTTATCCTGCATGAATTTGAAAAATCCAAGGCAAAGAAATCTTTGGTTTTTGCCAAACTGATGTGTGATTTCCCGTCTACTGATACTGAAACTATGGTAGAACAACCCATTGTGAACGAATCCTTGTTTCTTATTAGTACTCTTGATCCTTGGTATGGGGATATTATTGTTTATCTCCAAACCTAATCTTTTCGGCCTGAAATTTCACGATCTCAGTGACGGAAAATACGTTTCCAGTCCCAACAATGCAATATTATTGGTGATACACTCTATTGTCGTGGAGAAGATTCTATTTTCTGACATTGTCTTACTCATGAAGAAGCTGAGAAGGTTCTAAATGACTGCCATTCTGGAACATGTGGCGGTGATATGTCTGGGTATGCTACAACCCAAAAGATATTGTGTGTTGGTTATTTTTGGCCGTCCTTATTCAAAGATTGTATCTATGCATCTAGAAATGCCACAATTGTCAGGTGTTTGATCGTAAAATGCATGCACCACCCGCTCCTCTTCACCCTATGATTGCTGTCGGTCCTTTCGAAAAGTGGGCTATTGAATTTATTACATGTAACGGTCACTCGACAGAGGGGCATGCATATATTATCCTAGCGGTAGATTATTTTACTAAGTGGGCCAAGGCAATGCCTACATTTTTGGTAGACGGAAAGACTGCTGCAACTTTTGTGTTCAATCATATAATTGCTAGATTCGGTGTTCCCCAAGCTATCATTACGGATCATGGAAGTTATTTTCGAAATATCATGATGACTGAACTGACAGATCAACTTGGTCTGCACCATGATAGTTCTACTCCATATTACCCGCAAGCTAATTATCTGGTTGAAGCTATCAATAAAGTTTTAGTCACTATGATCAATTCATAAGTCAAATTGGCATTCCATGTTATTTTCAGCACTTTGGGCATATCGAACCTTAGTAAAAACATCAACTGGTTTCAATCCTTTTTGATTGGCTTACGGTTTGGAAGTTGTGTTACCTATTGAATGCGGAATTCCGTCATTAAAATTAGCCATAGAACTGCTCCCAACTACTTCTGAAGAGGAGAATTTTTTTTTGTACTTAGCTCAGCTAGATGAGTATCGACGCACTGCTGCATTAGAAAACGAAGCTCATGTAAAGCGAATAAAAGCTCAGTATGACAGAAATGTTACACCTTGCAACTTTTCAGAAGGATACATAGTTTTAATATACGATCAAGAAAACGATAAACTAGGGGCTGGAAAATTTGTACCTATGTGGCATGGTCCTCACATTGTTAAGCAAAAGCTGGCAAAAGGGGCCTATGAACTGATAGATTTTGACAGAGTCTCCTTAGATAAACCTAGAAATGGGCTTTATCTGAAGAGATATTATGCTTAAATTCTGAGTGGAGATTTTTTTTAGATTAGTTTATTTACTATTGGTGTGTCTTAGATTAGAAAAAGCGTGCCTAGTTTAGAGTGTGCTCTTATCACTATTCCTGCTTATCTAGGTTTTACTCTTGATATTGCAGATGTCGACGTCTCTTCAAACCTACATTGGTTTTTCTAATGGTGCTTGTCATAGTACACAGAACATTTCTTCCACAGCTTGGGTTATCTATTCACCCTCTGATGAGTTAGTGTCCATGCATGGGGTAAACCTCAGTGAAACAACGAATAACATTACAGAGTATGGTGTAGTGATTGAGTTATTATCTGAATCCATATCATTTGGAACTCGGAGTTTGATTGTTAGGTTGGATTCTGAACTCGTTGTATTACAGCTTAACAGGGTTTATGCCATTAGAAATCCAGTGTTATTACGGTTATTTTTAAGAGTTTATCTCTTGGAACATGAATTTGATTACATTGAATATCAACATACTTCAGGAAATTTAAATACTTTAACAGATGCAGTTGCTTCTAGTATGATAAATAGACATTTGCAATAATCAAAATATTAAATTACACAACATTAGATAACATGTTGCACAAGATAGCTGGTAATAATGATGTATCATAGCATAGAAGTGTGTTTCAAAATATACATCGTCTTTGATCATAGGTTGAAAAAAACCATATGATCGGCAAAAATGATAATACAAAGGTCAAAAATGTTATGAGTCTACAAATCGATCATCCTATCCCTGATGATGATCACGATAGGAAAACACTGCTCGGGCAACCCTACATAGGAACCTCCTAAAAGGTCCTGGGACACCAATCACATATCTCTGTAACCTAAGTGGAATATCATCTATATCGGTCTTTGGAATGTCTAGTGTCAAGCGCTCTAGATGATGTTCCAAATCGATCAGGATCTCTGCTGATTGGCCCTGTGGGGCTAGTGCTGCTGTAGTTGGGTGTCTCCTCTCATAAGGCTGGAGAGTGGCTGGTCATCGTGGGCCCACATCTGCATTTAAAATTTTTATTATTATTTTTTGACGATTAAAAAATAAAAAATAAAAAAATTAGAACTTACAAAATCTTGAAAATGGTTTTTACCTGAATCATCCCACTGTTCTCCTGTTGGGAGAGCCATGTCTCGGTCGCTGTGGAAGTCCATCCCGGCGTATGGAAAGTCCTCTATCACAAAAATTGGGTTGTTCAACCAACGAAAATATGCAGGTGTGAATCGAACAACCTCTATGCCCTCAGCATGACAGGCCATCAAAGCCACTCATCGAACCATCCGAGGTTCCCGGACTTTGCCTGGATCAACTCGAATGAGTTGTGGAGCTAGTAAGGGAATCCTCTCCAGAGAAAATGTAACTACAATGGATCCATAACCAAAGTTATTTAACTTGCCATTTTTTCCTCTGGTTAGTTGGCCTTTCACATTGGCCAACATTGCTTCACACTAGTTGAATATTGTACCTCAGAAGCAATCTACTGCAATCCGCAGTTGTGACCCAGTAGCCACATGCAAAGCTATACTCCCGCACAGTCTAGTAATGGTGAATGAAATGAATTTAAGCTCAGGTCGGATGATAGTCTTAATATCAATCTATTTATCCTTGGGGTCTGCTCGATCATCGCAAAACTCTAGTCGAAGACTAGCGACAGACTGGCCACATGGCCTAGTCCCAAACAGAGATATTTGTTCGCCCCTTTTGGAAAAACCAGTTAAAAAATATATTTCCTCTGGCTCAATTTTGTGCCGGTGGCTGCCAATAACAAAACACTGGTTGTGAGTGTCCCGTTTTTTTACCAGCCATGTCAGTAGGTCTACTTAGGCCCTCATGCCCTGTATGGCCCAGAACTTGTACAAACCACATGCTCTCAATGCCTGCATTGTGGGAAAATGATTCATTGTGACATCATCTACATCCTCATGCTCGCGTTCTCTCCAAGTAAGCATTTTGAATGTCCTACAATGCATAAAAAGACATATTAGAACAAACTTGTTTGAAAAATTTTGGGCAGAAATTGAAAAATTTACGTTTCAAATTTCATGGCGCGAGGTCTGCACCCTATTTTCATACAAAGTGTGTAGGTACGCATGGGAGCTATAAAACAGGTGCGAACCCAGGAATTTTTTATATATAGAAAAAATTCGAGGTCCGCAGGGCCCTCGTGTTGCACTTGCAGACTCCCGCAAGCGATTTTTTCAACCTATTTTTCCTTAAAAAATTAAATTTAAGGCCTAAAAATGAAATATAAATATATGAAATGCAGGTTAAGGAGGACGTGGATTACCTGGAGCTGACGGTTCTCGATT
Source organism: Pinus albicaulis (assembly GCA_034641835.2). Classification (NCBI taxonomy): domain Eukaryota; kingdom Viridiplantae; phylum Streptophyta; class Pinopsida; order Pinales; family Pinaceae; genus Pinus; species Pinus albicaulis. Next base: position 47,721,588 of record CM076571.1, read on the forward strand.
CCGACGGACGGATTTTCCAGAATCCTCACAAGAACTTTTTTACCCAAAAGCTCTCACTTTTCACTCTGAACTCGAATGGTAAAAATGAAGTTAGAAAAGCCCTTTTTATAAGTTTTTTCGAATAAATGAAATTTTAATTTGTTTATTTTTGACTTTAAAAAGGTATTTTTTGAAAAAAATTTATTTATCTTAAAACAGGTATGTGTAATGTTTCGATTTTTTGTGCAGAAAATTGGATTTTTCCGGGAAAATTGATCGTTTTTCAACAAAGAGCATACTTTTATCACTTTTTCAGACTCTTTCAAAAATTTATGAAAAAGCGAAAACCAGAGTCCTCTTTTAAGCTCTTTTCAGACTCTCAAAAATTGAAAAGATTGCCGAGCACTTGATTATTCAAACTCGTTAAAATAAATGAATAATCATCTTCTCAGTATAAGTTTACCCCTTTTACGGACTGAAATGGACTATCTATGAAAAAGGTATACATTGACTAATTACGGTCAATAGAGTTCTCTCCCACATTATTTTATCCTTTTTCGGGCTCGAGAGACTAAATTTATGAAAAATTACACCCACGGAGTTTTCTTAAGTTTTTCTTCTAACTCCCTAAAATTGAAAAACACCGAGTTTCTCCTATACTGGACTCGTTAAAATTTAACAGTTATGGACCTGTTCAATTTTTAAGCAGGAACAAACCACTCCTTCTTAGGGTTCGAATCTTAAATTAAGTTGGACTCATCCGAAGGATGAGCTTCTAAACAAGCAAATGTTATCCTCCTCAATCTTGTCAAAAATAAAGAGGTACTTACCAGAAATGGTGGGGTGAAAGAGAGAAAAAAAAACCTCTTTGTTACATTTTGACTATTTAGAAAGCCATTAACCGCTCTTGAACATGACACTTTTGTTCACCTAGGTTGGGAAAATCCTTTGCCTAACAATTAATCAAACCATATTGAAAGTCTTCAGCTGGTTTCTTGGTATTAGCTTTGGGTCAATTGTCACCAAGCCATTTGCAGTGTCGTTATGTGTTCAAGAGGACAGTTCAAACAAGCCATTCTTCTACAAAATAATTGTCTTCTGTTTTGACCATCCCTGAGTCAGTCCTTGCCAATATATTTCTTCAAAACTTGATCTATGATTTCGTGTTGTGGGCTTGCCTACAATGGATCACTTTCTATCGACGACAGCTCATTATCTAGGAAGTTGATCTAGAAATCGTCAGTACCTTGAAATCTACATGCCTCAAATGGAAGGTTTCTCGCCTTTGACAACAGGTTGCATCATTGACCTTCGATCGAATGATTCTGTGACATGTTTGACTACAACTCATTCATTCAAATTTCATGGATTGTACTGAGTACTTTGAGGGCCATTGACATTACTGGTGGTTACTCTCACACTTGTTAACATTTTACATTATTGACTGGTAATCAAGTGGTTTCTACCATGTTCGACTTTGACACATTCATTCACATGGATAGAATCGTACTAGTTCGAGAAGCGGAAATCAAGACCCTGGATCTAGTTTTTACCATCCAGGATGCGAGGAATTTTGCTATTCAGTTATATAGTGGACTATTCATAAACAGATGGCTATGTCCATACTGTGTCTACACATGTCTATACTATTGACGTATTGAAAATCATTCATGTATCAGAACAGTTTAAGTTAGTTTTCTAGTTAGTTTTGATCTGAGTATGGGAATGCCTACCTCAGCTATGATATGTCTACATATATATATTTTGAATTGAATTTTTTTACAAGGTTTGACTGGGGTGTCCACGGGATGATCCTTGAAATGACAAAGTGATTCACTCTTCATACATAACAGACTCTATCTTCATCTATTACAGACTTCGCACTTTAGGGGGCAGTCTGTTGCACTGAAAATTGTCACTTTGAAATTTTTCTATCTGTATGAGCTCGTTATCACTCATAATTTCCTCCTTTGCAAGTCTAAAACATCAATTCCTCATTCCAAGCCTTAAAAATAACAGAAAAGCTCTCAAAAGTATCTGAAACTCTGGTATCGCACTTTCTCTTTATCTTACCTGCGGTCCCGCACCTAATGTTCATGTCTCCTGCGAACCTGACCGCACCTTCTCTGTGTTAAGGGTGCAGACCCCTGTAAAAGATTAAAAAGGTGCAATTAAACTAAAAAATATCACTTTCAGTAATTTCTGGAAGCCTCTGGAAGGAATCTTGCAGTGGCAGAACCGCTCTTTTCAAGTTCATGTATCCCTTGTCTTAAGGAGCTAACCCCTTGATGTGAGGAGCTTATCCCTTTGAAGGAGGACTTTATCCCTTCGTATTTGGAACTGTAACCTCCTCCTTTGCACTATAAAAAGAGGCCTTGGGTAGCCTCAAGGGGAGTTCAAGCTTTAGTATTATTTGAGGTGAAGTGCTGTTGGAACTTAGACTCATTTAGTTGAGAATTTATGAGGAAAGATTACATACCTATATGTGTCTTGGTTGGAAGAGTGCAAGGATTGTTAGAGTAAAGGATATTCCTACTTCGGACCCCAGGAAGGCTTGTTCAACATCAAGGCTGAAAAGGTTGTAAGGTTCTTCTACTATTCAAAGTTAATACAAATAAATTTGTTTTTCTCAATAAGCTGTTAATTAACTGTTTATTTTATGGATTCCTTGATCACTCATGATAGGCATGATTTATAATATTTACTATGCAGGTGTTATTTAATGTTTGCTTGTTTGTGATTGTAGGTATTCAAAGATAACTCTTTCGAGCGATTGGAGGATGACTACTACGAACAAGCACTGGATCTAAGGTAAGATCTTAACACCTTTGTAGCATTTACCTATAAATCGCATATGTCTAGAGAAAGATAGGTTTGTTTGTCTATTTGTTGCTAGAATATCTTTTGATACTAGGGAGATCGGTCTTGTCCACAAGATCGATTTATCCGGTCAACAGGCCATCCCTCACAATCCTAAAGAAACCTCCCTTGAATGAAAAGCAGAGGATCTCTTTTGAATAATAAACATAGTTTGTATAAAGAGCCACAAACAGTTTGTTCATCGACATTGTTAAATTGGTTAACAGAGGTAAAATAAGTGCCCATGCAGTTTGTCAAACATTGCCTCCTTCATGATAAGTAGAGGGCACTCAATTTGTTTGAAGATATTCAAGAATGACAAGTGAAAAAGATCACATTTTACCCCTAATGTTCTATTCAAAGTAACAGAAAAAACTCATATGAAAAGACCTCCTCCACATCATAAATAGAGGATTTACATAATGGTTTTGAGATGTTGTAGTAGTGATGTTTTTGTAAGCCTTTTCAGATGATAAGGACAAAGTCAAAGTTTTGAGAGAAAATTTCTTGACAGAAAGATCTTGGATGCATAAATATTGAAACCTTAAGTGGAAAAAAAGTGCCCATAAAGTATTTTGAAATCACCCCCTTCACAAATAATCAGAGGATCAATAGTGGTTTCAAGTGACTTAAGTGGTTACATTAGCCAGAATGCCTCCTCCTAGAGATGAGCAGAGGGAAAATCACCAAAAGTTAAAGTTTGTTTGAAAAGAGAGAGACATTGTGTTTTAAGAAAACCTTCAGTTTGAAGAGAAACACAGAGGAAAAAATGTCAAAATTACCACAAGGAGGGAAAATGCATTCAAAAACGTTTTAAAAAGAGCTATAAAAGCTCTCAAAGTTAAAATTCATTTTCTATTGTGCATACGATCAGAAGAAGAGTTTTTCTCTCGAACCCTGGGCAAGCAGCTGGTGATAATTTTACAACGTGACGCACTTTTAGTGTCATGCAACACACTTGTAGCGTCTCTCCATAGCATTTTACACATGGCGTGACACGCTTGTAGCGTCGTGCGACGCGCCTGTGCATTTTGACCAGCCAGCCTGCCCAACGTGCACAGGGCGCCCAATGCACGACCCGACAACACCACAGCGATGTGCAGGTGCTACACACCTGTGCACGAGAGCGTACACCACCCAAAATACCTCCAGCTCACCACAAATTGGATTTTTTCCCAGTGAAATTATCTCCAAAAGTGCACAACACATTTTCAAGAGGTATTTACTATTTTCTTCGCCTAAGTTCTTGAGTTTGAGAGGTTTTAAGAATCAATTTTGTTAAGAAAAAGACACAGTCCAATGAAGGCAAAAACACATTACATTCTTAAAACCACCATGTTTACTAAGAGAAAACAACACGGTGTTTAAGGAGGAAGGAAACTTGTCAGTTTAAAAACTTGTTTCGTTTGATTGTTTAAAAAAGAAACACAATCCACAAAGAGAAAAGAAGATTTTGTGCTAAAGGAAAAAAGGCCTTCTTTCAAAATCAAAAATGTGTTTGCAAAGTGATGAAAAGAAACACAGTTTAGAGAAATACACTTATTTTCATTGAAAAATATAGTCTTGCAAGAGGGTAAAATAGTGTTTGAAGAAAGGTTTGATTCAATTAAAGACCTGTGTTAGTAAGAGAGTGAAGGAAAAGCCTAAACAAAACTATGCCTCCAAAGAAGGCCAGCAAGGGTGGATTTCACAAAATATTTGAGCCTGTTACAACTCAGGAAATAAATGACTCCCCTCCAGTTCTTTTCAGCTTCCATGAGGTAGGCTACCTTGATTTTTGTCAAAAGGTCCAGGAGGTCACCAATTACCCTCCCTTAACACAGCTTTTCGCCCTGAGGCTAAAAGCAAAACATGTCCACATAGCAGATCTGGACTTTAAACTCACTCCTAGGTTTGTCTCTAAATTAACTAAGATCCCATATATAGGAGAAAAGTGGTTCAAACAAGCATACCTGGATCTAAATCACTATAAACCCTTCCTACAACTAGACCATTAGGATGCTTGCCAAGCTATATTTCCTTTTTCTCACTTATTGAGTAGCTATGCCCCCCTCATGAGAGTTATCATGAAGTATTTCACATGTGAAGGGAGATATTCCTGAATTTATTCCTATCACATCAGGATTCTCATGCATTTCACAAGAACTCAGTTACTAAATCTCCCTTTCTTCCTCTACAAAATCATAGACAAGATGTCCTCCCTTGTTCAAAAGATACCTCCTGCTCAGCAAAAAGCTAGTCTTTTCCATCATTCTCTCATCAAAATCATAATCCTTCACCAACTTGAAAATAGAGGAGTGTCTTGGGAGACTTTCATTTCTCATCCAGATTTTGCTACTGCCTCTTCATCTCATGGCCCATCTCATATATCCTCCTCACCCTCCACTCACTATGTCTCTCCTTGATCAAGTCAAAATACTCCTCAAAAGCAAGAATCTCCTATGATTGATAGTGAAAAAGAGCAGTCTTATGAAAGAAGGCATGAGGTTAGTGGTGATGGGGAACATAGTGATACTCAAAAAATTAGTAAGGATGAAGAACAAAGTAGCCCTGAGCAGAGCAAAGAAAATGAGCACGAGGATATCCCACCCACAGTTAGTGATGATGAGGAACAAAGGGAAGAGCTTCAAAGCAGTGATGAAAGAAAAAGTGACCATCAACAACACAGTGATCAGGAGGACAGTCCTCAAGGGAACAGTGAAGATTCTAAGTAAGGTAGTGATGATGAATAGTAAAAAATTCTTCAAACAGATAGTGAAGGGAATAATGAAAGTGAAAATCAGCAGAGTAGTAGAGACAGTGAAAAATGCGCCTCCCAACAAAGTAGTGACCATAATGGCAACCCACACATAGAGTCTAAGGAGAACAGTGAGGGAGGTGATAGCATGAAAAGTGAAAATGAATATAGTCCCAATGAAGGCATCCCTCAACAAATTCAATATAGTAAGGAAGGTAAACAAAGCAGTCCACAGACAGGCAGTGAAGGCATTCAAACAACAAAAAGAGAGGATAAAGCTGACAGCCCCAAACAAACTCAAAATAGTAAGGAAAACAATGAACAGGGCAGCAAAGCAAGTAATGATGAAGGCAACAGGGTAAAGGACCAAGTTGAGCAAGTGCTAGTGATAAAACCTCCTCTCTCTTCTCCTCAAATCAGCCCAGAACATGTGCTTGCTGCCTCTCCCAGGAAAGGGGCCATGATTCCTTCTCCAAAAGAACCAAAGGCTAAAAACACCAGATCTACAAAGAAGAAGATCACTCCAATAGTGACTAGTAATGTCACTAGGGCACTAAGAAGTAGAGGCAAACTTCCTAAGAAGAGTATTTTTGAATTTCCAAAGAGAAAAATATCCAAGAAGTCTATCCAAAGCAAGGGCAAAGAAAAATTTGAACAGTAGGAGAGTAGTCATGAAAAATAAAGGGAGTTTGACATCATACAAATAGACAATGATGCTAGAGATGATGAAGCTAGAATTATTGAGTCACTTTTGCAAAACAGAGAAGCCCAAATACATGACTTGGAAACTTATCTAGAAAGGTCAAAGGACCTCATACATATTCTACAAATGCAAAATAAACAAATGAGTGGGCAAATGGAAATTTATGAGGCCCAAGAATTCAATTACCAAAGGGAAGCACACAAAGCACAAGTCAAGCCTGAAGAGTATATGGGCGAATTTGATGATATTGAGGAAGAAGAGCAGCCAGTAAGAAAAATTCCTAAGACTATGGGTCTTAGGAAAGCTTTGGAGAAACAAAAGGAAGAAGAAGCAACCCTTGTTCGATCTTATCCTCTCACACAATTGCTTGCCCAAGAGATATAAATGATAAAGAATCATGGCTTGAAAGAGCCAACAAGAATTTAGAGGATAAATTAGAGAAGGAAAACAAAGACTTGGGTTTAAAAAGGAAGATGACCTGGCACTACAAGAAATTGAACCAATTTTCCTGAAGAAAACTCAAACTTGCTCAAGGAAGGCTCAAAACTGCCCAAAGGAGGCACCGAGTGAAAAAAGAGGAAAAATACATATCTAGGCTTGCAATCTTGGCTTTAGCTTCCTTTCATGCTTCTAAGAACCCATAAGGGGTTTGCTTGCCAAAATTGAGCAAATTTTGACATGATCTTGTTTTTTGTGATATTTAGGCCTAATTGCACATTTTTCTAGGTGCTGCCATGTTTGCTAGGAGCATCCTCAGCTCATGAAATTTATTTTTTTGGATGTATCAAATTTGGGGGCATCTTCTCACAAATTTTCAGATCAAAATAAGGTGTTTTGGTCCCCCAAAGAGGCAAGAAACAATCAAAATTCACCTTTCTGCCTCAAATATCAGTAGGTGAGACCCTACTAGGTTTTTTCACTTAGTCCACTTTTTGACAGACTTCTAGGAATTATATTGAAAAACCTCAAGTATTTCAAGAAGGTAGACATCTAGGGCTTTCCAATGAGCCATCACAGGCCTTGTTTCAACATCAGTAAGCCCATCAAACGTTATCTGCAAAACAGGCTTCTTTCTGCTGCTATGCTCCTGTAGCATTTTGGCTAAAAAGGTAGTTTTCTGAATATGATCATCCAAATGTACGTTTAGCTATTTTTAACTCCACGTCAAAGATTAAAAGTCAATTTTATTACCATTTTTAGCTGTTTAAGATATTTTTGAATATATTTTGTGCCTTGGGCTTTGCAAAGCCTCAAGGACAAAATCAGATATTTGCATTAGGACAATGAGCTTCTATTTAGTTTTTTGAAGTTTATCCTGTCATTTCCTATATAACTCATGGAGATTCATTGTAATATTGTTGGAGAGTTGAGCAGGAAGTTGGATTTTTGAAGAGCTTAAGAACTTGACTAAGCTTAGAGCAATATATGTTATGAGTTTTGATGATCTGAATTGTTTATGGAGTGGATAGCTGGACTTTCTTGCCTAAATGATGGAGAGGATCTATGTGTAGGATTCCATGGCTTGGTAAATGGTATTGTGCTTCTTTTTAGTTATGGTTTCTTAGTTTTTCACATATGTATCCATACTTCTTGCTTGCTGTAGGTCAGTAAAGAATAGTTTGAGGTATGCCCATGGAGGCACATCAAATTTCTTGATTCATTGTAGCTTCTATTTTTTCATCTTTCTTGGTCATGTCAAAGGATTCTTAACTGCCCTTTGGTCCACTAAGAACTTGTTATTTATTTCCTTAATGATTAATATGACATGTTATCTTGTTTGATTCATGGTATGCCCTGCTTACTCGTAGCTGTTTAAACCTCATTAATGAAATCTCCTTTGAAGTATTGACTGTCCAGTTTAAATCAGAGAGGTCTTGTTTTGATATTGCCCTCTGCCTACACTTGCAGACTTATTTCAAAGTTCTCATCAGTTTGAATGTGTTTTTTAGGAGTTTCCTTTCCACATTTTGAGCCGTTGGTTTGTCTTACATTTGTTCTCAACCATTGAAGGTGATTTTCCCAAATTTAGAGGGTCTTATACTTCTATGCATCACCTAATTGTCAATTTTCTGCATCTATCAGTTTGAGTTTCATTCATAGTGATTAATGGTTAGCCATACCACATGAATTCTTTGCTTTAAAACTATTTATGCTTAAGACCTCTTTGTCTTGCACAACTTGATGTTCATTTCACTTCATAAACCACCTGAAATATCCATTCAATATACTAAATCGGCCCTACAGTACACCCTACACATTGTCTTAACATCCTTTGCCTGCTTTTGACTCCATAGCCCATTTGATCTCATTCTCCTTTTCAATTTTGATCCACTTGATCAATTTTTCCTCCAAAATAACAAAAACAAAACAAACAAATGTACTTAACAACTAGCCTAAAATATAAAACAAACTAAGCGAACAAGCTCACATCCTTCGCTTCTTTAGAGAGTGCCCTCTTTGAGTCCAGGAAGGCTAGGTCCTAAGGCTCCAAAGATTGGTTTGATGCTGCTCCTTCATTTGGTCCTCCAATCTGCCAAATCATGGCACCATAACATAATGGCGATCACGGTGGGACTTTTCTGAGTACATAGTTCCTTAAATACCTCTCACAAACTCAGTAAAACTCCAACAAACTCAGTGAATCAGCCACCTCATCGCCACCATAACATAATGGTGATCACGGTGGGACCTTTCTAAGTTCATATCAATCTAAAACATATTTCAAGATTCACGGAAAGCCACTCTTGAACTAAGCACACTATACTATTGAGCCACGTCATTGCCACCATAACATAATGGTGATCACGGTGGGAATTTTCTGAGTTAGTGAAAAACTAAGTATACCTTAGAACTTCAGAAATCCCTTGACTCAAGAATATACAATGATTATAAGCCACCTCATCGCCACACTAACATAATGGCGATTATGGTGAGACTCTCTGAGTTCATGAATGTCTAGCAAACTGTTGTTGACTCATTATTCCTCCAGATTAAATCAGAAAATCAGCTGATAAAGCCATTAGATTAAACTCTCTTTGTTTCATCGCCTTAGCTAAGCGATGAAATTTTTTTTAAGACACTCTTACAAATCAGACTGCACATTAAAAACTCAGAAAATAACCCCAAAAAACATTTTTTTAGATTGGTTGTTAATATCAGTTTTGGTGGTGGATAATAGATCATATATTTTCTAAAAACCAAACCACAATCCACCTGGCGACTCCATAAGCCTCCAGTAGGCCTTTTTTGAAAACTTTGCTAAGCTTCCATAAACTATTATAAGACTTCTTTACAAATAGCCTTGAAAAGTCTAAGAAGTCTTAATCATACACTGAGCTATTTTGACAAAACTTAGAGAAGACAAGTTGTTGAAAACATTCATAAACTTTCAACCTCTCTAAAGTTTGAATCTGAAATCTCGCTTCAAAAAGAATTCATACCAGATCTCATCTGAACTTGAATCCTCCTATCATAATTGCTGACCCAGAAAATATTTTGTGGCAAAACTCTAAAACTAGAAATTTAACTACTGTTAGGAGCCTTCATAGAGCAAGCTCTGTACCTGAAAATATTACATGCTTGCCAGACCAAACTTTTGACTTGCGCTATACAAGAAATATTTTTTGAGCCAAGTCATAACCTCGCTTTGACCATTCTGATCTTGAGCCCTTAGACTTGCAGCAGAGTTATAGCAGAGAAGCATCTCCTACTAATCCACTTGATTTTCAGCTCCTCCACCACTTTAGCTATTCCCATCCCAATTCTAATCAAAATCAGTTTTTCGGTCCAAGCACCTCTAACACTCCCGCTCACAACACCACTGTGAAAATCACTTCATCTCATGTACCAAATCCTTCACTTGTAAATTTACTATTACTACCCATCATGGCAGCATGGTATGCACCCCTAGTGTTACCTCATCCTTTGGCACCTTTTCCAAATGACTATCAGTCTAGTATCCCACACTTCACCGGGGCCGAATCCACTACTACCCAACAACATGTGGATAGAATGAATGATGCTTTTGATTACATGGAATTAGATGAAGAAACCATGAAGATGAGAATTTTTTCCCAAAGCCTAGGAGGCGAAGCTAAAAAATGGTTTAAAGGTTTAACTCCTCATAGCATACATGATCTCCTGTCATTGTACCTAACTTTCATAAACAAATGGGAAATCAAGAAAAACCCACTTCAAGTCCTCTCTGAATATAATAATCTTAAGAGGAACACATGAGAAAGTGTTCAATATTATTGTACCAGATTCAACAGTGTTTATAATGCTCTCCCACCTAACATGAAACCTCCACCCGGCTTAGCTCTAGTGAAATTTCCGGAAGGTTTCGATCTGGATATGACATATCAAGTAAGAGAAAGAGAATCTACAACTCTAGAAGAAATGAAAAAGGGGGCTATTAGTGTGGAAGCAAACCTTGCTGAAAAGAGGGCTAGGATGAGATCAGAAAAGAAAGTAACTTACCAAGATGAAACCTTTCCCTCCACATCCTCTTCCAATGCCAAAATAGACAACTTGGAAAGAAAGATGGAAAGAGTGATAGAAATAATGATGGAAAGAATAAGTCTAAGTGATAGAACACCTCCTAGGGACAACCAACCAAACCCAAAAATCAGAAACCGGAATCAAAACTTTAGAAGGGACCCACCCCAAATCAAACCGAGAGACAATGATCAGTAAATCATGCCTCCTTTCCAAGATAATTATCTTGATGAAGGAGAAAGAGACATTGAACATATTGAGGAGGGTGAGGTTTATCTCACGAAAGAAGAACAAGGTTTCTTCTCCTCATACCAAGATGAAACTGACTATGAAGATTCTGAAGATCCCGAAATTGGTTTACAAAATGCCATAATGGAAGTCCATAGGCAATATGATCTTAGAAGTAAGAAGAACCAAGAAAACTCGAAGAAAAACTAGGAAAACTTAAAAAATAACAATTTGGATTCTGCTATCAAGAAAACTTCTAAAGCTATTCTTAAAAAACCAGCAGATAATGTTAATATTATGGCTAAGAAAACTGATCTAAAAAAATACAAAATTAGTCAACCAAACATTGACCCAAACTCTCCCAGTACTTCCACTAAAGTCCCTGAAAAAACCATTTTGAACAAAGCTCCACATCAAAATCAAAAGGACAGATCAGTAGAGAGGGTAATGGCTGAAAAAACTAATGCAAACATGTCAAAAGCTCAAGTACCTTTCAATTTCGAAGGGGAAATTGTTGAAATAAAAATAAATGTACCCCTAATTGAACTAATAGCTCAAAGTTTCTATAAATCCCTGGTTATGAAAATATTAAACATAGGAAATGATATCGACACCTTGCACTTAGCTGATGAAACCCCAAAACTGTTATTTGGAAAAAAGATATAAGGAAAGTATCAAGAAGGAATCACTCCTCCTTTTTACATCAGCTTGAATGTACATGACCAAATCCTACATAACGCTATGCTAGATTCTGGTGCCTCTCATAATCTCATTCCTAAAGTGATAATGGATAGATTAGGCTTAGAAATAACCAAAACTTACAAAGACTTGTACTCTTTCGATTCGAGTAGATTCAAATGTTTGGGCCTAATTAAAGACCTGTGTGTAAATCTGGCACAAGTCCCCACTAAAAATTTGGTTATGGACATAGTAGTAGCAGACATTCCCCCGTAATATGGAATGATTTTATCTAGAACCTAGGGAGCTAAACTTCAAGGAAAAATTCAGTTAGATATGTCTTATGCTACTATTCCTAGTTTCAACCAACCAAGGAGATTATATCGTGAATCACACATGAATTATATGGTCAGTAGTCAAGAGAAACCGGGAAACATACCTCTTTATTCCATACATTCAAACATGGATTCCTTCATCTTACACCTAGAAGATGACACTGATGAAAACAAAAGTGAAACTGAAACCAAATCAAGCACAGTATCACAGTCAGACCAACCTCTATATGATGAATTTGATACTCAAAATTATCATGACCAGATACACTTGCATTTTGATGAAATAAAACTTGATTCACCAGAAAATGAAACTAAAACTTCGAAAGAAGAAATTATTTTAAATTCTCAAACAAGCGATCTCAACCCAATACAAGTATCAAACACACAATTTAACCTCTCTTCTAATTTAAAGCCACTAAAATATTTGCATAACACAACAATATTGGGGAACCGAAAGCCATAATGTCTTATGTTCTTGCCATATATTAGCGCTTCACCCTCTAAAGATTGCAATCCTACAAATGAAATGTTAATCATTGCTAGTACTTCGACAGATCCTAAAAAGATATTCACTAGTTTTGATGATAAGGAAGCTGATGAAAAAAATTGTGAAAAACTTGAGCTATTTAAATTACCTAGCATTTTGTCTCCATATCAGAAATTAATGAATAAAATACTAGACAAGATTCTTCACAATACAAATATATTCTGGAAAATGAATACAAAACACCATAGAAATTCTGTCCTCTCTAGATATCATCCTTTCAAAAAAGAACACAAAAACTCTTGTAAAACATGGTCACTTGAAAAGAAGACAGCTAAACATGGGTTATGTTTAGATTTTAGAAACATAAGTAAACCTCTCATAAACAACAATCATCCCCTTCCAAAAACAGATCATATCATAAGAAAACTAGGAGTTTCTAATCTTGTGGTTTTGAGTGATAATTTTTCAGGATACCATCGAGTAATACCACTTCAAATAGATCAGCTCAAAGATTTCTTCAAATACACTAGTGGAAACTTCGAGTTCAAACAAATTTGTCCAAAACCAATGAACACCGAAGATGTGCTCAAAAAAGCTATGTTCCCGGTTCTGAATTTCCTTGACATGATGTACCTTGATGATGTCATCATATGTTTTAAAAATGACAAAGAATATCTGCATTATTTGAAAAATATGTACAACAAAAGGAAAAGTGGAGATCACAGGTATAAAGAAGCACATCAAGAAGACACAGGTTGTTTAGAGATTCATACATGAATCCTTATGTTATGCTTACAAGAGAAAATTTTCCAAACTTTTCTTTTCAAGAGCTGAGTGGAACAAGAGCATCAGGAGATCCTTATGAAGATAAGATGCTCAAGTTCCACCGTTTTTAGGAGTTCTACTTTCAGATTTTTCAACCATTGTACATACCATTGCTTGAAGAAATAAATCAAAAAACATAAAATACAAAAAACAATAGAAAATTAGAAAAAGAGGGCAGTTTTAAAACACCATGAAAAGCCCCATGTTCAAAAAATAGTCATGTTGAAAGTGTGCAAGTCTAAATGCCGCCGCTAGTGCTCAAAATATATCTTGTTCAGTTATCTAGCCTGATTATAACTAAACATGTTTTAAATTTATTTCTGATAAGTTAGTGAAAGAGATGATAGTCGAATTGTGTAAGCTTGACTTATCAATGAAAGTAGAATAGGAAAAGAATGCCGGTTCCACACGCTCAAAACATAAACAAAGAGAAAAACAGGGATGAAAAACAAATTTTATATCTTGGCCTTGATTTTTTTAAGTTCCATCTTGTACATAGATAATGTTTGTGTGCAACTTGTTTTTATGCCACAAACGCATGACAAATCAGACCGTCTAATCCTGATTTGATCATTTTTCAATTTCATGCTTTAGACTAGTGAATGAAATCCTTTCAAACAACTTAATCTTGACAGTAGATCTAGCATAGGTAGAGAATCAAAGGATTTCATCAGTCTAATCTGAACTTCCGGAAGATATAAGTGTAGAATTAGATATTTTTCCTTTTTTCAAAAATATCATGTCAAAGGGTTGCTAGTGCAAGTGCACCTAAAGAAGAAAAAATGTTAGGATTTATAGCCGGGTAGGTAGAGATGACTTTGATGCTAATCATGCTATAAATTTTTAGAAATAGCATCTATAAAGAGAGAAATTTGTGCCAATGGATAAGGCACTAGTCTTCACAAGCTAGAGATCTACAATTCTAGACACCTCTTGAAAGGGAGCTGCCCTCCCCAAATGGAGCCATTGTTAGTCATCAGTATTTTTACCTGTTTTGATAACTAGATTCCTTGGCTGAGTTTTCTAGAAACTAATCTCAATCTATCAATTTTTCATCTAGAAAACACGTCAAACAAATTTTTAAACCTACCATGCTCCTTTAGCCTATAATGAGAAAAGCCCTTCAGTTTCCCTACCTATCACAATTCAGCAAAGCCTCCCTATCTATAGCTGTTATAACTTTGTCTATGTTGGTCTCCCGTGTTTTGATAGTTTGGAAAATCAAAAGACAAGGCAACATCAGAACCAATATTTAGAGTTCCAGGATCTAGTCCTCCTATTCTCAGAGAGGGATCTCTCAATTTTTTTTTTTTAGAAAAATTTTATCTTGTGTGTTTTGGATATTGGTTTTTAGACTAGTTATTAAGTGCAGGTGTTTGATTGTTTGTTTGGTTGAATCGATACAAAAAAATATGAAAGGTCTAGGAAAGGTAGGTAGAAAGAGGAAGTATTAGCTTCATTGGGAAATGGAATAAAAAAGAGGTCATGACAGAATTATCAATGGAAATGGAATATCAGAGGGAAAATCTAACTAGGCCGCAGGATCCTTTGGTTTTGGAATGAGATGGACATCAATGATTTGGAAAGAGAAATTTAATTCTCAACGAAGGGAATTTGAAAACACGATTTGAAAAATAAAGAGCTATTTGATAGACAGGGCTAACCATGAATTCTACAAATCACACTTTTAAGCAAATAATGAATTCAAAACAACTTTTAAAATGAAATCCAAGATTCGGGGAACACCCTATTTCCTCAAATATTTTATTTCAAATGACTTAGAAAACATAAAAGTTTCACTGATAATTACGGTCATAGAAGAGGGAACACCTAAATACATCTATGATCACAACTATAAAGACCTTTAAGCCAACTGTTCAAGCGAGGAAGAGGGGCAAGATCAGAACAAACCTCCTTGGCTCACTATAAACAAGGAAACTTCAAAGGGAGACTTCAATAACAACCTTTAAGTGGCAGCAGACAAGCAGGGAAAACCATAAATCATGTTAAAACCAACTACTCGAGCTATTAAGGAAATAAACAAGCTTGAAGACTAAAGAGAGAGATTAAAGACTCTAAAATACTTCAACAGAAGAAACATGAAACAATGAAGGATGAACAGGTCTAAGGTGCTTCTAGGAGTCATTTCTTAGCCTAAAAATTTCAACCTACTGTAGTAAGAAATTATGGAAAAAAATGAAAACAGGAGAAAATACGAACAATTCAGAATACTTCACAAACAACCAAGCTCATGGATCCAATAATAGAGCCTTCTCAAGAATAAGCATGCAACAATATCCTCAAGGCTTCCAAGACTTAAATTTCTTCTTCAACTTCAACAAACTATGTATTATTTCAGATAGTTTCAGTATTACAACTAGTGATCAACCAACCAAGCAACCAACAACTTTCTCATCTTCTCCAGTAATATTTATAGAAGAATGAGGAAGTGAGATCTGATAAAAGATATCCAAAGATAATTAATACAGTCTTAATGGCTTTTCGGCCTTTTGGGGGCTTGATGAAGAAGTTTACAGGTGTTCTGTCTGTATTAATGTTTTTCATTTAAGATTAAGCTCAGTGGGAGCTCTTATTGATTTTTGAGGCTCTGTGTTATGTTAAAGTAACTCTGCCGATATTTTTTCATTATGTTTATTTGCAGAATTATCTCTCTGGTTGTGCTGAGGCAAATATCTGATCTTGATCAATAACTTCGGCCTCTGTTTGAATGCTTTGAGGCACAGGTGGCTTTATGGTAGTTGGGAGGAATCAATTTGCCTCAGATGTGGCAGTGGAGGCCTTTCTGTCTAATAAACACTTATGATTTTCTTTAAACTGTGTTTTAATTTGGAGGATTAGGCATTTGATAATCAATCTTAGTTGTAATCCTCATAAATTTGTCTTCAATCTTCCATTCTGGTGCGTTCTATCTTCAACACTGATACTTTTTGATTTGTGATTTTTATTCACTATGTCTTGTTGATGTACAGTGCTGTGCAAGGCTCACGAGGCATCAATGCCTTTGAAGATGATCTTTTTACCTGTGGGTTATGGGCCCACATACACAATCGACGGGTTTTAATTAAATTCACGCACCATACCTCAGTTTATCCCTCGAGCTCCTTTGGGCGCGATCACCGTTCGATGAGCCAACCTCAGATTGGATAGCGCACGTCAATATCACGCTGAGCCCACAGTCGACATTTAACGCACGATGAGGGAGCGATGAGGCAGTATTTTCCCATCGACGTGGTGGATTTTCATAGGATCGCTTGCCATTGAGTGGTTTCCTCTCCGTACCAAAAGCGGTACGATCAAAACTGCTTCCGGCTTTATCTTTAATATAATGGAAAAACCTTTTACTCACCCTTTATCATACCCTAGAATTCAAAAATCCCAATAAAACCAAGCTGCATAAACCATTTCGGGTCACAAAAGGTGCCTGCTGATGTCATGGTGTTTGTGACCCGAAATTTTTATCAAATCCGCCTTATAAAGCTCCCTGGGTCTGTTTGGGGCCTACTGACGTCAGCTCAAATGTGACTCGAAATTTATATCAAATCCACCTTATAAAGCTCCCCGGATCCTTTTTGGGGCCTGCTGACGTCAGCCCAAGTGTGACCCGAAAGTTTTAACAAATCTTCCCTATAACAATTTCAGGTCCGGATTCCACGACTATGCGAGCAACCAAACAAGACCCGCTCCAATCAATTGCTGCCACGTGTGTGCTGATGTGTATGCTGACTAGGAATTGGGGACCATCGGTTCTATGGGACTGCTAACTGCTGTCGTGGCCGTGGGGACCACCGGTTATGTGGGTCGTCGATCTGCAGATCAGATCGGCGGTGGGGAACGAATTAAAATTTGCATTGGCGGAAACCTTTTATGATATATGAAAACCCAAAAATTCAATATAATACAAAGTTTTAATGCTTCGAGGGTGGGATATATATTTATAATATGGCTTGGCGCCCATCTGCGGGGCCATGGTATATATGAAATTCAATATGATCGGGGGATATAATACACAGGGCTAATCGGCATCAGAGTTTTTGTTTAAACACAAACAAATGCGTTCCGTGAATTGCTCCGACGCGATAAGTGCTCAAGACCTTAGCACTTGGTTCTAGCACTAGGGCAGGTGGAGGGGAAGTGGTTTAAGACTTAGCCCAAGGGGGCTTAAGCCTTTATACAAAAATATGTATTTTTTATGATTTTTTTCAGGTTTTCCAAATGTTTTGGGGGTTTTAGTATAGTTAAAAAAATGAGTTTTAAACTATGTAAAAAATGATTTTTATGAATGGAAGAAGGGGAATCATGAAAATAAAGGAGTTTCATGGAGGAAAAGGGAAGCAAAATGGAGGTTAGTTTTCTTAATGGAGGAGGGGGAAAAGGGATTTTGCAGTAGTCTTTTCTCATGAAATCGGCATAATTCCAGAGTGTAAAATGGGCACAGTAGGGAAGATTTTGGACAAAGGCATGAGGCCTTCAAGAGCCTTCAAGAGATAACACTTTTTTGCAATAGAAGTTTTTCTTTGAATGCTCCAAAAATGATTTAGCCAACATTTGATATAACAAATTTTATAGTTGGCTAACAGTGGCTCTACTTGGGGATGGTGCCTTCTTGAAGGCATCAAGAACTTCAGACTTGCATTTTCTGGGAGGCTGATCATTGCCTCATCCATTGGGATGCCTTTATTTCCTTGAATGATCTTCTTTTGATTTGAAAACATATTAGCAACCATAAAAACAATGGATCTTTTATCAACAAGCTTTCTACCTACCCAATCCTACAGATCTAACATTTTTCTTCTTTAGAGTGCACTTGGATTGGTAGACTCTTTTTACAACATTTTATTCTTTTGAAAACATGAAATATAATCTATTTCTACTCCTTATTTCTCCATGAACTCAGATTAAACAATTGATTCCATATGATTCTCTACCTAATCTACCATCTGTTGGGATTAAACTGTCCAACAGATTTTATTCACTAAATCCTACAACAGAAATTTAAAAGCATACAAGTTAGGATTGAACAGTCTAACTTGTTGTTGATCTATGGCATAAAAAACTAGCTACACATAGATCTTATTCTGCAAAAAATAAAAACAAAATGGAAGGCTTATGATCTGAAATTTCAAAGCATTTCCTTCATCTTTTTTATAGCTCTATTTTGACTTTTGTTTTGAGCTGTCTTTCCTTTGTCAACTGGTTCAGATTTTGAGCTAATTGGAACCAGACTTACATCTTTTTTGACTCAGAATTTGAAACAGATTTGATTCATTCTCTTTGGAAACTTAGGTTCAGATTTTGAGCATGTTTGAACCTTTAATTTCTATCCTAATCTACCTACTGATAAGCCAAGATTAAACAGTTTGGAAAATAGAATTCACTAATCCTATCAGCAGTAAATTTAAAACTTAATTAGTCAAGATTAGGTTGTTTTAATAATTAGAAGTGTGTTTTTCAGGAGTGGCATTTAATCTTGCACACTTCAATATTTTTGTTTCTATTTTTGGTATGGGGCTATACCTTCATTGTTTTTACAATCTGCCCTCTTTTCTCCTTTCTATTGTTTTTTTTTTTTTTAATAACTTTGAATGCAACATTCAGACTATGATATTTACAATGAAAATAAAATGCTTTGAAACTCATTATTCTTGGCGGAAGTAATTCTTTAGCATTCTTCCATTGACAGGACCTCTATACAGATCTTCTCCATTTAATTCTTTCAAGAAAAATGCATTGTGACCCCTCTCAGCATGAATAATATAGGGCCCTTTCCACAAGTTCTCAAACTTGCCATGTTTTCCCTTCTCTTGTCTTCTTGAATCCCATTTAAGAACAACATTTCCAACTTGGAAATTTTTTGCCTTAAT
The DNA here is from genome assembly GCA_034641835.2 of Pinus albicaulis. NCBI lineage: Eukaryota > Viridiplantae > Streptophyta > Pinopsida > Pinales > Pinaceae > Pinus > Pinus albicaulis. The sequence continues at coordinate 47,740,798 of CM076571.1, forward strand.
CCTCTTATCAAATAGTTTCTTTACATTTTCTTAGACTAACTACGTTCTTTCATATACTTCTTCTCTCGTCTGCTGTAAATGGATGGTTTGATTGATTCTCCTCTGTATATCATTCTCTTCGACCTGCACTTCTTGAAGGAGTTTCATGACTGGCACTCTTAATGAGGTGGGAAAAACTGCATTCATGCCATAGACCAGTTGATAGGGGGACATATTTATTGACTTCTTTGTAGTTAACCTATCAGCTCATAAGGCATGAACTAGCTTACTGTGCCATGATTTCTGATTCTGTTCCAACAGTTTTTTGATGATATTGATGAGGCTCTTATTGGAGGATTCAACTAATCCATTTCCTTGGGGATAGTAAGCAGTGGAATGTCCCAAGGTTATGTGGTATTTGTAATAGAAATCAACCATCTTCTTGGATTTAAAAGCAGCAGCATTATCTGTTATGATTTTTCTGGGACAACCAAATCTGGATAGGATATTTTTTTCAAGGAACTTGATAATGACAGAGTCATTAGAATTCATGGAGGGTATAGCCTCTATCTATTTGGTAAAGAAGTTAGTGGCCATGAGGATCCACTTATGTTGAGCTGAGGAGGATGGGTGAATTTCCCCAATGAAGTCTAAACTCCATTATTGAAAAGGTGCCTCGGCTCTGATAGGATGTAAGGGCAAGGGAAGAAGTTTTCTTTTGCCATAAAAAATTTGACACTTATGGAAAGACATGACCAACTTCTGAGTGTCTGTGAAAAGTGTAGGCCAATAGTAACCAGATCTAAGAATTTTTGGAATCTATGCTTCTGTGATCCATCATATAATTTGTAAAAAATATGTTAGGGATTTGTAATTTTAGTAGATTGGTGAGACTAAAACTGTAGAAACAACATCGTTTCAACCAAATTTAGGATTCTAGGATCTAGCCCGCTTGAATCCGGAGAGGGATCTCTCCAATAAGTGCAAATATGGATTTGTCTTTGAAGTTTTTGGGGTAATGATATTAGGCTAGTTATGAAGGCCAAGGGTTTTTTTTGTTTTTTGGATGGTTGAGCACGAATACTGTTTTGAGAGGAAAGTTCTAAGAGCAAAGAGTTTCAAAGGTGAGAAGTTGCAAGTGGATAGAACAGCTAGGTTAAAAGATAAATATAACGTTGGTTTTTAGTCCATTGGGCTATGGAGTCATATCTGGGCTTTAATTTAGCAACAACATCAAGAGTGATCCAAGGGGCAAGTCATCTATACCACAAGATTATTGAGATTAAAATGATGGAATGGAAACAATAAAGTGTTGGAGGGGTGGAAACTGATAATAATTTCACAAGGGATTTATAGTCAGTCCGAACAAGAAAAAGCCTCTTAAGTAACTATTTAAAACCAACCAAGTGCAGGGCCAACCATTGACTTCTTGGGAAAGTTTGTATTAAAGCAGCTTAATTGACAAACAATCCAGTAATCCACATAATTACCTTCAGAAAGTATGAAAACACATAAGAGAAAACAAAGTGCAACTTAAGATCAGATAAAGTACTTTTAAACATAGTTTGCTTTCGGCCAACACCAAGGGAAACTTTCAGAATCTGACTTTGGAGAATAGAAGCTAAAAACAGGGCAAACCATCACTTTCTAGTCTAAACTTTAATAAGAAAATAAGGAAAATAACTTTCAAGAATTTTTTTTAAAGCAAACAGTAGGGTGAGGGAACTCTAGCATTCCTAACTGCTTGAACTGTACTAAATCATTCTTGAATAAACAAATAAGAGGAAAACATTAAGATAAAGATTTTCAGTTAGAGAAGGGAACTGATAAACAGTAAATCCTAACTTTGTAAATGTTGTTATTTATCAGAGAATAGTGAACAATATGGCATACATAGAAGGAAAAAATAATAGCAAAGAAAGGGGCACTTCACCAGTAATATGGGCCAGGATCCCAAGAAACAGCTTGCTATTGATGTCAAACCAGTTACAGTCTTCAAGTCCAGTGTTTCAGTTCATCAATCATCTTCACTATTCAACCTAACTTATCTATTACAAACAGAGCTTCAAGGGCCAATGAATAATATTTACAATCAGAAGTTTAAAGCTCAATTACATAACAATGCTCAGCAACATAGTCAACCAACAGTTTCTCATATTCTACTAAGGTATTTATAGAAGAATGAGGAGGTGAGAACTAAAAAGATCTCAAGGATCATTAATACAGATTAAATGACTTCTCGGCCCTTTGAGGGGCTCGATGGAGAAGTGTACAAGTGGACTACTGTATTAATGTTTACAATTATGAATTTAAACTCGGTGGGAGCCTTATTTGACTTTGAGGCTCTGCGTGCTGTGTGGAGTAACTCTGTAGATATTTCTGCATTTATTCCCTTGCAGAAGTAACTCCCCGGCTATGCTGGAGGCGAATATCCTCATCTGATCAATAACTTCAGCCTCTGTGTTGAATGCTTTGAGGCATATGTGGCGTTCAGGGTAGTTGAGGAATAAATTTGCCTCAAATACAGCGGTGGAGGTCTTTTTTTCCTTTTAAACACTTATAATTCTCTTTAATGGTGTTTTAATCTAGGGAATTAGGCTTTTGATAATAATTCTTAGCCGTAATTCCCTAGATTTGTCTTTAATCTCCTTCTTTGCTGTGCTCTGTTCTTCAATACTTATACTCTTTAATCTGTGTTTTTAATACAGTGTCTTGTCGATGTGCAGGGCCGCGCAGCGCTCTTTATGGTATCGGCACCTATGGAGCGTTGAATAAACATGGAGGGGAGCCCCTTTTTAGTTGTATTCCCTTTGATAACCAAAGGTTGAAAGATATGGGCCTTTGGCTTTCTTTCGTTTGTAATATGGACAAAACCTTCAAAACCTGCAAAACAAACAAAATGTTACGAAATCCTGCGAAAATAGGTTAAACTGCTTCAGAGGGTGAGAGAGGAGTGTAGTTGTTGGATCTGGATATGTGGATGGTCTAGATCTAGTTGGGGGATCGCAATCGGCGGGAGGAGGAAAGGGGTGCGATGAAAAATCTTCGATGTGATTGCGCGATTGGGAGGGCAAAAGCGATTAGGTGATGGCTGTTTGATCTGAGGATCAGATCAATGGTGGGGAGCGAATCAGAGGGATAGGCGGTCGGGGGAAGAAACAAAAGCACGCGATGAAAACTGCGCGATGCGATTTAAAAACTCCGATGCGATGGTGCGATCGGAACATCACAATCGGAAGTTTCAAACAAACATAATCGGAGGAGCCTTACAAAGGTTTCCGATGTGATCGAGGATTTTTACAATATAAAACCAATCGTATCGGAACTTTGAATAGAGCAAAAATATTTGGCACATTTGGATATTTCCGATGCGATAAGTGCCGAGAGGGTTAGCACTTGGTTTTTATGACAAGGGCACGTGTGGGGAAGTGGTTTAGGGGGCTTGGCCTAAGGGGCTTAAGTCCATAGTAAAGACTTAAATTTTTTATGAATTTTTCATGGTTTTCAAAGGAATCGGGGGTTTCGAAATAGTTTAACAAAATGAGTTTTTAACTATGGAAGGGTGATTTTCATGAAGGGAAGAAAGGAAAACATGGAAAAATAGAGGAAATTCATGGGAAAAAGGGAGCAAATGAAGGTCAATTTTGAAAGAAGGGAAAGGGAAAAAATGATGATTTTGCAGCAGTTTCTTCTCATGATTTCTGCATAATTTCTGAGTATGAAAATGGGAACAACAATGAAGATTTGGGATAGAGGCAAGAGGCCTAGAAAAGTCTTCAAGAGCCAACAATTTTTAGTGATAAAATTTTTCCTTGGAGGCTCAAAAAATCTTAGCCACCTTTTGGTATAACAAATATTATAGGTGGCTAACAATATCTTTCGGTAATAATCACATGCAATGGAACATTGTCAACGCATTTCGAACCAACCAGTGTGGTTCATTACCTAGTCCTGATGATGAACCACACTGGTTGGTTTGAAAGGCATCGACAATGTTCCATTGCATGTGATTATTACTGAAATATTTTTTACAAATTCTAAGAATTTTGTTCGCCGCGGCCTTCCAGTAGAGGTGTCCTCCACATTATCCATCATGCAACTCATGCATTATTTTTCCTGCATCATCTTCAAGTAAACATTTAAGAAAAATTGCAACAACATTTTTCCAATATAATACCCCATCCAAGATGCAATAACTCAAAGCTTTTTGTTTCAAAAATCTAGCTTTAGTTTTAGGAAAAGAAGGAGGGGCATTTAAATATAAGAGAACATAAGTAATGTCAGCATACCAAGGAGAATTGAGAAATATTTCTTCAATGAAAGGAGCAATAGATTATTCTATTTCTTCCAACACATCTACCATATTCATGTCTAGTGTTTGGAAGTTAGACTCAGCCATAAGTTTTGCTAATCCTTTCCCCTTAACTAGTTTGGTGGACCTGATTTCTAAGTCATACTCAAGAATGGTTGCAATCCATTTTCCCCTCTTACCATCAGGGTCTTGACTTCGAATGTCCTTGGCAACAGTATGTGGAACAAAAGCAATTATGTGAGAGTGTAAAATATAGACCCTAAAGTCCTTTAAAGCTTTCACTAATGCTAAGGCTTGCTTCTCCATGATGTTATATTTGAGAGGATCATCTCTTAAGGCCCTAATAAAGAAGGATATCAGTTGTTCTTGCCCAAAATAATTCTTTTGAATTAACACTGCAGCTATTGTATGTTCAGATGCAAAAGAAAAGATATAAAAGTCTTTGGTGAAATTTGGAATAATCAGGACTGGTGTTTGAGTAAGAGATTGTTTGACCAGTTCACATGATTGTTTATCTGGTAAATTCCATTTTACACCTACATATTTCTCAAGCATCTTTGTAATGTTTTTTTATAGCTCAGCAAGGTTAGGGATGAGCCTCCTCAGAAAATTAATCTTTCCAATGAAAGATTGTAATTATTTGAGGGTTCTTGAATGGCTGATCTGCAATATGCCATCTATCCTTGTGGGGTCTATTTTGATTCCCTCTTCTGAAATTATATGGCCAAGAATTTTACCTTCTTGGAGACCAAAGAGTGTCTTCTTGGGGTTCAATGACAAGCCAAATTTCCTACACTTCTCAAAAAAATTTCTCAAGTGAATCAAATGTTCTTCATCAGTTTTTAAGAAAACGGTTATGTCATCAAGATAGATGATTATGAAATAGCCAATATCTTCAGAGAAGGATATTTCCATGTCCCTTTGGAAGGTGGCCCTTGCATTCATTAACCCGAAAGGCATTTGAACATACATAAAGGTGCCCCAAGGTGTGGTAAAAGCAGTTTTGATTTGATCACTTGGGAGCACTAACACCTGGTTGTAACCCGAGAACCCATCTAAGAGGGATATCCTTTTTGACCCAAATACCCTTTGAAGTATATGGTCCATCTTGGGTAAGGGGTAGTTGTCTTTTAAACAGGCTCCGTTTAAATTTCTGAAGTCAATACAGAGCCTGATTTCCCCTGTTTTCTTTCTAACAGAAACTAAGTTTGATACCCATTCTGAATATCTAATTGGCACAATGATGCCAGCATCATGCATCTTTTCAATTTATGCCTTAACTAAAGGTAATAAAACAGGGTTTCTTCTCCTTATTTTTTTGTTTAAAAGGCTTTTGATTTTCCTTCAAAGGGATTTTATGCTGGATGATGCTGGTATCATACGATTTTAGATCTTTGTATCCCCAAGCAAAAACATCTTTAAACTCTTTGAACAACTCTATGTATTGCAATTTTATGTGAGCTGGGAGAGAGCTGGACAATTTAATCATCTTGTGTTCTGCTAGACCGCCTATGTTATGCTCTTCTAAATTCGTTTCTACAAGCTCCATTCTTAGTTCTTTGGCTACATCGTTAAAATCAAAAATGTGTTCCAAAGGTGTGAGAGCTCTTGGAATTTTATCATTTTTGCATTGTAAAACTTCCAAGTCTTCTTGGTCTGCATTTTCAATTATCTCTGCTTCAAAAGGATTCTCATAATGATTTATATCAGCAGTATATGTCATTTCAACTTATGGGATTTGTTCAATATACAAACAGTTTTCTTTAAGGCTGGTTTCTTATATTGGTATGTCAAAATCGTTTTCTGATTTTAAGAAATCATATATGTGTTTGTCAGAGTCAAACACTTTCCAGTGATCTTCGTTATCAGGCACAATAAACCTGTGTTTTACCTTTACGCTGAGTTGTTCATTTATCTCAGGTATTTGGCAATTTCTGGCACTGAAAGCGAGTTCATTTGCTAGATGATTTAGTGTTCTTGGAATGAAAATAAGTTCATACTTTTCAAAGGTTTTCAATAGATCAAGGGTAGTGTTCCGATATTCCCTAAGCCTTTGATTTCTAGCTGAGTATTCTCCTTTGATTTGTTTTATGATAAGTTCAAAATCTCCTAAGATCGATATTCTTTAGGGTTCTAACTGTTTAAGAAATTGTAAGCCTAGGAGAAGGTCTTCATACTCAGTGATATTGTTAGTGCATGGGAAATTCAATTTATATGAAAAAAATTGATTCATATTTTGAATCCAAATACCTGCCCCTGCACTTGTTTTATTACAGGATCCATCAAATTTTATTGTCTAAAGTACATTTGCTTCATTTCCATTTTCTTGTTGCTGTTGATTGTCAATGTTTTGAATTTGATTCGAGGGAAGATTTGATTGTTCTGGTGAACTTATTTGGTCTATGTTTTCCTTTTCTCGTTGAGTGATTTCATCTTCGTTACATAAGATAAAGGAATCTAAACTTGATTGAATAGAATAGATTGGAGATTTTTTTGGTTTGTCTATGTTTCTCACCATGTACTTCATGTGAGATTCCCTATATAGTCTTTTTTTTTGGTTAAAAACGGAATGGTGGCACAATACATGTCCATTTGAAGGCTTCCTTGAAGTTTGGCTCCCCATGATCTTGATAAGAGCATGCCATACTTAGGGGGAATGTCAGCTACAACTATGTCCATCACTAGACTCTTAGCAGGAATTTGAGCTAAATTAACACATAAATCTCTGATTAAACCCAAAAATTTCACTCTGCTTGAGTCAAAGGAATACAAATCTTTGTATGTTTTAGTAATTTCTAAGCCTAAGCTTTCCATCACTACCTTGGGCATTAGATTGTGTGAAGCTCCAGAATTTAACATGGCATTATGTAAGATTTTCTCATGTATGTTCAAACTAACATAGAAGGGAGGGACAACCCATTCCTGGTATTTTCTTTTGACCTCTGGACCAAACAATAGCTCAGGTTTGTCATCTGTCAAGTTTAAGGTGTCAGAATCATTTCCTAAATTCAAAGCTTTTAAAACCTGATTTTTGTACACTTCTTGGGTTACTAGTTCAGCTAGGGGAATGGTAATTTCTATCTTGGCGGTCTCTCCCTCAAGGCTAAAAAGAACAATTGATTTGTTGATATTTACATCTGTCTTTTCAATTGAATTATTTTCAGCAGTTTTGATTTGCTGAACCTTGTTTGGACTGGTAATTGGGATAGTTTTTTTAGGACCACTAGCTGAAGTGCTAGGAGTACTCTGTTCAACATTTGGCTGGCTATTTTTATCTTTGTTTAAATTTGGTTTTTTAGCCAAAATGATGGGTTTGTCTACTGTCTTCTTAGGCTGACTTTCTGCGTTTTTCTTGATAGCAGTATTAGTGTTCTTATCTTTTGACTTATCTATTTTCCCCTTGCTCCGAAGATCGTATTGTTTGTGCACCTCCATGATTGCATTTTCAAACCCCAATATATAGTCATCAGAATCTTCATATGTGTTTGTATTTTGATCATAAGAGAAAAAACCTTGTTCTTCTTTAGTGAGGAAAACATCATCTCCACTATCTAATCCAATCAATTTTACATGAGATCCTCCCAACCTTTTCAACTCCCTATCTTCCTCATATTGATCTACATAGTTCTGTTGGAAGGGAGGTCTAATCTGTTGGTCACTTTATTTTTTCTTATCTTGATTTTTTTCTCTTCTATAATTCTGATTTCTATTTCTATTTTGGTTATTTTGAGGTTCTCTTGGTGGCACTCTCTCATTAAAATTGATATTTTCAAGCATCCTCTCCATCACCTTCACTAGGTTGTCAATTTTTGTGTCAGAAGTTGAGGTTGAGGGTAGTAGGTCATCTTTATATGTTACCCTCTTCTCTAATCTCAACCTATTTATTTTCTCAATTATGTTTGCTTCTACGCTCACAGCTCCTTGCTACATGTCTTCTAACATTAAGTAGTCCCTCTCCCTTAACTGATAAGTCATTTCAGCTTCAAGGCCTTCGGGATACCTTACCAAGGCCATGCCTTGAGGAGGATTCATGTGAGGTGGAAGAGCATTGTAAATGCTATTGAACCTAGTGGACTAGTCATGAACACTCTCTCCTTGATTTCTCTTGAGACTGCTATACTCTGCTAGCATTTGGAGAGGGTTCTTTTTGAGTTCCCATTTGTTGATGAATGTTTGATGCAAGGTAGGGAGATCATTTATGTTGTTGGGAGGTAGGTTTTTAAACCATTTCTTTACATCTCCTCCTAAAATTTGAGCGAAGATCCTCATCTTCACAGTTTCTTCTTCTATCTCCATGTAATCGAATGCATCCTCCATCCTATCTACATAATGTTGAGCTGTTGTAGACTCTTTGCCAGTGAAGTGAGGGATTTTGGATTGGTAATCATTTGGTAAGGGGAGAAGAGGTTGTGGTAACACTAATGGGGCATACCATGTTGCCATGGCTGGAAATAAGGGTGGATTTACAAGAGCTGGATTTGAAAGAGTGTGAGTGGGCTGAATAGGTGTGTTTTGCACAGTGGTAATATGGACAGGAGTGGAAGAAACACTTGGGCCAACAAACTGATTATGAGAAGACTTGTTATGGAAAAGGCTAAAGTGATGAAGAAGCTAGGAATTAGGAGGAGTGGACGATGAGGCTTCTATACTAAAGCTTTGTTGCAAATCTGCAATGTCAAGATCAGTTTGGTTTAAATCATCTTGAGATCTAGTTCTAAAGATGTTTTTTGTATGATGTAAATCAAAGTGTGAACCCTCTAAGAGAAAAAGGTTTTCAGGGACAAAATTTGTTCTTAAGAGGCTCCTATTAGCAACTCATTTTCCAGAGTTAGAATTCTGCCACAGAATTCTCTCTGGATTATCAACGATTAAAGGAGGATTTGGGTCTGGATGGGATCTAGTGTTGATCCTATGTGAAGCCAGACTACTTTTTAAAAAAAAGAGAGAGGTCAAAGTTTTAAGGACTGTTTTTTGGGAGTTTTTCCTCTCAAGATGTCTTATTTAGTATGGGACTAGGCTTCTAAATCTCTACAAGGCTGGTTAACATAGTCTTAAAGAAAACTAGGAACCTAAATGAGTAATAGGCCTACTGGGGCTAGTGGAGTCACCAGGTGGAAACTATTTAGCTTGTATGAAGGTAAAATATGAAATGGTTCCACCACCACGTTTATATATGAAGCCAAAATGAATTTTTTTTCGGTTTTTCTGAGTCATTTCGGTCTTATACGTTAAGAGAGTGTTCTAAGTCTGATTTTGCACTTAGCTAAGGTGTTTAATCATACAGATTTTCACTCTTATGGCTTGGTAACTTGTTCCTTCAAGGTTTGATAAGGACTCAAGGAATCCTAAGGGTTACTTAGTTTGTCACTAATTCAAATAATTCGTATCATGATTACTTTTATGCTTGGTAGTGCTTGAAGAAGGTTACTTATGTTATACTAGATAGGGAGTATTTAATTTTAAAGATTTAACTCAGGGTCCCACCGTGATCGCCATTATGTTGGTCTCCCGTGTTTTGATAGTTTGGAAAATTGAAAGACAAGGCAACATCAGAACCAATATTTAGAGTTCCGGGATCTAGTCCTCCTGTTCTCAGAGAGGGATCTCTCAATTTATTTGTTTTAGAAAAGGTTTATCTTGTGTGCTTTGGATATTTGTTTTTATACTAGTTATTAAGTGCAGGTGTTTGATTGTTTGTTTGATTGAATTGATACAATAGAATATGAAAGGTCTAGGAAAGTGTTGAAGCCTAGAAAATCTTTGCTTCAAACATTGGGGAAAACCACCCAGTCGGGACCTTAAGACAACTCATTTTCCGTTTGGAATGGTGGCTCCGACTGGATTTAAAGGACCAGTTTCCTTATAACTGAATGGGTTGGATTGGATGGGTGGAAATGGGACTAAATTAATAGAAATAAAACTATCTAATCTAAGCTAAATACTGATAAAGAAATTCTACTACTAACCCGGGTAATTATATGTGAATACAACTTAAGATTGTTTCAATCTAATAATAACCATGAAAATGTATTATTAATCAAATAGAAATATGCAGAAACAAATAAAGATAACTATGTTTAAGAAATTAAACAGAGTTATAATAACATATTGCATTCATCATGTATACCATTTATATATGCTTATAAAAGATAACACTTCAATTATACTCAGAAATGATATATAAAAGGAAGCGTTATGAAGACCAAATATATAAATGATAGAAAATTCTTCAAAAGAATACCATATAATAGAGAAAATCAACAGTGAACAGATAGAAATACCTCATTCATCTTGAAGACTGTCAAATGAAATGTGATACTCTTATCTAGTAACTCCGATGTAAAATTAAATCCAAAGGTACAGAAATGCAACACTTCAGATCCCCAAGTCCAAATAATAAGGAATGGAGTACAGAAATGTTAGCCCCAAGTCCAAAAAATATTACAACTTCCGATCCCTCTCTAAATGCATGAGAGGGATTTAAATAATAAATTACATAACAAAATCCTAATACTACTGGTACAATCTATCAAATTAAAACTGAAAGGCTATCTTGAATGAAACTGATTCATTGTTTCTCTCTCTCGCTTGATGAAGCCAATTTGCAAATCTTCAACATATCTTGGCGTCTCGGTGCCTGACTCATCTCGGAATGCAGCTGTCCAGCATAGGTGGCATCGGAAAATTCTGGAATTAAACAATCAACGGCATTTGAAAGGAATTTGATAGCCATTTTTTGATTTTTTGGTTTGATTAAATGAGTCCACATACTGTCCCAGGATATTGTTTGAAGTTTGTTGATTTGTTGACTTTTCTTCTCATTTCTTCTCTCCATCTGTTTTCAGTTTCTTTTACTTTGCTTATTTGCAGGGAACAGTCTAAAATGCAAGACAATTAGTATAAAGCTTATCATTTATGATTTAGGTGATGTATTATGTGTAAGGCTCACGACACTCTCTAAATTTATTTACAGCTATTTATTCTGTAAATGAAGATTTCTTTGTGTTTTCACTCTGTTTAGGAGGTGGATTTACTTTTGTGACTGCTAATTAAAAATTAGAGTCTTTCATAAATCATCATTTGTAATAGGAATGCTGGATAAGATGAATTATATCACAAAAGTTGCAAGACAACTCCCTTGGGGTTCATTCAATTGCTGAGACAATAGTTTATTAGCCTCGAGGGCTTCTGTTTTGAATTCATTTAACTTCGGGAAATCTTTAAACTTATCCAAAGTTGCTTGAAATTCCTTTTCTTGAATCATTTTTGCATTTTTCTCATTTTGTAACAGACTTTGTAACTTAGAAATTTCTTCATTTAGTTGTTGTTGTTTGCCCAAAAGTTGTTCATCAACTTTCTTCTTTTCTTCAGCAAGCTGTTTTTCCAACTCTTCGGACCTGAGTGTCTGATTTTGCAGTTGTTGTTGCAATTGGGTAATCTGTTGTTGACTTTCCTTAGCTTGCTCTTCAAGTGAAGCTATGTGGAGATCTTTCTGAGTTATCAGCTGAGAAACTTCTACAACTTTATCAATTGTCGCAGCACTATAAGCTCCTGCATACTGGGATAATTTTGTGAGGTCTTCAGATGGATTCACCTCATTGTTTTTGTAAATAATATTCATAAACTCCTCTGATGGGGTAGAAAATATGTCCTGTTCTGTCTTTCTTCTTTTCCTTTGTCTTCTAACAACAGCCTTATGTTTGGAGCTGTAAAATACATCTAAAGGAGGGATCTCCTCGACCTTCAATATAATCTGCCCTGTCGGATGTTCAGGAATGATTTCAACATCCTGCTCTATTTGTTCTTTATCTTTATCTTGCAATCCCAGCTGTTGAGCGAATTGATCATATTGTTTTAATAACTGAGAAGAAACATTAAGATCAGCAGAAACTATAATCTCCTTAGTTGTTTCTTTTCATTTTTCTGTATCTATGTTCTGCTCAGTGCTTTTGCCATCCGATCCACCTTTTTTATTATGCACATCATCATCGGTACTTGTGCATTTTTCTGTTGTCTGAGCAGTAGACTGCTGACCAATATTTTGATCGGATTTATCATCAGTATTTCCCTTTTGGGCATTAGGCTTGTCGATAGCGACCACCTTTTGAGTATGTACAGTTGGCTGGTTAACAGCCGATTGTGTAATGACTTTGCCAGTAGATGTTTCTACTAGCGTTTTGCTGGATGTACCTTCTGACTCTGACCCTTGTGTTGGAATTCTTAATTGGTCCAGAGGAACTCTTAACAATCTCTGGCTTCTGAATAACAAAAATTTATTCATTTCCTCCTTTTGAAATTTAGACTTGGCTAAGTCATAAATTTGAGGGAAATTATCCAAAGAAACAAACAAATCATCAAACGGATCTGGCTCATGTTCAAATCGAGCAATTGAAACTGAAGCAGTAACATTAAATGCTATCTGTCTTGGATCATATTGTCTTCCAGGAATGGTTGCAAATTTACAACCTTTTATCTTGGAGACTTCTTTTTCAGCATGCTTGAAATCATTTAAAGTAAACTGACCACAATTGAGTGGGAATTGAGGCCACTTTCTCTTCTTACTGTTATTCAAAGACCTAGATATTCCTTCAACTGTTAATTGATAGGAAATTTCTTGAGCAAGAAGTTTGTCCGGAACAAAAAGAGGAAGAACATGTGGTTCCACAATACTACCAAAAACCCTGATGTATGTAAATTGCTCCTCCCCAAACCAATCTCCTATTGCAGATAGGTCGGCCTTAGCTTTTTCAGAGAATCTAGGAGGGAAATGATTAAAAATGGTTTTGAAAACAGGGATAAGGAAACCATGGCAGATTCTATATACATTATCTTGGAAATGAACCTTCCAAAGCAGTTTATGATAAATATGAATTGGGGTAGGGTCTTTGGGAGTCCATTTCCATCCAAATAAGGGAAACTCGGAATTAAAACAAAGAGCATCAAGAATATAGGCACAAAAGAAAAAGGGAGTGGAATTTCCAGCATTTTTTTCTTGTCTGTACTCAGGTATCCTATTGGCCATTCTATCAGACAGAATAACAGCCCAATCCATGATGTCGGAATTAACAACAGCTAGGATTAATGGGACCATTTGTATATAAAACCTAGCTGAATTATCATTTCCAAATAATCTACACATCATGGCAGCGGCATAGCAATATGGAGGTAAAAGGGAATCTACAGAATACATACCGGACGCTTCATTTCGATGCTTCTCTGGATTTTTCTTCCAATCTCTGATAGGGTCAGATTGGACTTTGTTATTATCAGCAAAGTCTTTGATAAAATCCTTGTTATACACCTTCTGCGGGTCTAGAAGGTGATACATTGCCTTTAGATCTTCTGCTTTAAACGAGCCAAAAGACACTCCAGATGCTGAAACAAACATTCTGTCTTGAATCTTCACACTGTCAATAACCCATCGAACTACATCATAATAAGGCATGATGCTTGCTCTGGCTGCAATTCGATGAAAAATGAATTTGCAAGTGATTTTTCAGTGATCTCAGAGTCGGAATCTGAGCTATCTTCGTCTGGAACCGATGCCTTTTCCACTGTGACCTTGGGGTTTTCTCTTTCTAATAGGTTGTAGACTCTTTCCCACGTCATACTCCCAAGCCCCTGACATGATGTATCTGTGACTAATCTTAGTTTTGTGGGCTTTTCTTTTGAAACCGTAGGCGTCTCAACGAACTTAACTGGAACAGCAGTCTTGCTTCTTCTCGCTCTCTTCGACATTTCTTCGTTTGCTATTGCTTCCCTTTGTCTGTGAATGAACGGGCTTAGTGTTCTTCGGCTCTGCAAGACAATAAACTCTCAGTCGTGACAAACAAGCAACTCAAATGGGATGATTTATGAACTTATGATTTTTATTTATTTGTTTCGTATACCGCGTAAATGCTCATTTTGGGTCACACTCATGTATTAAAAACCAAATCATTAAAAATATTCATTTGATTCGTTATTGAATGCCCTCGTACAAATTGAGATTTGGCGCTTGTGAAATATTAAAATATTCATTCATTCTGAACTTTTCACCTGTAATAAATGACATTCATCAATCGCATCGAAGGTTTTCGAATGGCACATAAACATCACAATACGTTTTTCTCGATTGGCCGATTCCGATTGAAAACTTTTCCGATTTCAATGGTGGGGTCTACCATATACAATTTAAACGAACAATGTTTGATTTTCTTTTGAAAACATTTATTGTAATAACGCGCGTCGGATCGGGGAATTTCAATTGACCGTAAAGAATTTGTTAAAGAATATCCCGATTATTCGATTGCGACTGGTCGCATCGCATCAAAAGTTATACAAATAAACAATTTAAACTCTTAGCGATTGAAGATTTCCGATCGAATTAATCGCATCGAAGGATTTGAAATAAGTATATGAGATTTCTTTTAAGGGTTATCTCCGATTCTCCGATTGCGATTGAACTTTTAAACTTGATTTGTTTTTTATGATAAGGCCTTCTATATTGGATTGGATCATAAGTTTTGAATGTTGAATTTGTTTAGTAAACAAAAGATGAGTTTTTCCAAAACAATGAATCTTTATTCCTAAGTCTTTTATTTCTATAAAAAGAGAAAGGGACCCTATTTCTAAATGACTTTTATTTCCAAAATTTTTTAGAAAAAGGGAGGGTTGTTGTATAGTACAACAATTGGCGATTCACTGAAAGAACCAGTTATCTCTGAAAAATAAAATGAATACTATATTTTAAGTAAGTAAAGATTTTTAAAGATAATGAAAACTATCCTTGGATAATCAAAAATAAAATCTAACTTATGAAAAAGAATAAAAATTATTAACAATTTCTTTCTAATTTTTTGAGAATAAAAACATTTTGGGTTATCTTAAGCTTTGATTGGTATTAATAATGAAGTAAGTGGATTTTTCCAAGTTTGGTTTTATAATATACTCTATTGTCATAGGTATTGCCTCTGCTGCCTGCAAACGTTTATAGTCTCGACAGGGTTACCTTTTAACCATTAACTATTCATTGTCCCATTCAACTAAGATTATGACTTTTTAAAAGATAAATTCATAAGACATATTATCTCATGTTTTTGTCTTTTATTTTTTATTTTTATTTTTAAGAGCCATTGTTCTGGTTTGGTAGCCAGTTGATAACAATGCCATTCAATAGTTATAATTAAACTGAACAAGCTGGCTCGTGATGAGACCCCTTGTCTTATATTTATATAAGCCATTACCCTGTTTTGATATGCAGTATTGGTAATGTCAGTTTTATTACTTCTTATGAATATGGTAAGTCGGCTCATGATGAGACCTCTTATCTCTTAAAAATTTTAACATAATTTCTTAGAATTATATTCTAAAAATCACAATCTACATGAATGGGGTGAACTAGTTTTATCCTTAAGAATCAATGGATGACAATTTTCTGAGTTTTTTGAGTACCAAGACTTGAATAATCTTTACTTTTATAGATAACCTCTCTCTGCTTAATAAACTTATAATGATTTACATTTCTCTCAAATTTTTCAAAAAGATTATGCAAATAATTGGTATAATCTTTCAAAGTTTAACATCTTATTTAAAACTATCAAAAGAATATAATCATTTCTTTAAAAATTCTCATTTACACCAAATAAATATTTATAATATTCTTGTTAAGAATTTTCTATCAAGTAAACAGTCAATTAGAGACTTACTAACAACCTTTATTTGCAAAAACAATTAAAAACTTTGCAGAAAGGAATATGTACAGTTTAAGAAGGGTTACCTCCTTATGAAAAAGAATTTCTTCAAGATAAGCCCATTTATAGGAAGAGATTCTCTCTTACCTGTTAGATCTTGGAGCATGAATGTATTTGAGCCTATCTTTTCAATGATCTGAAATGGTCCAAGCCACATTTTCTGAAATTTGGTATGCTTACCTTTTTCTTCATGTGCCTTATCCCATTTTAGAACAAGATCACCAATTGACAAAATTTTTGAGCCGGTAGAACTTGCATCAAAAGAAGATTTTATAAGCTGCTGATGTTTTTCATGAACAATTTTAGCTTTATCTCTTTCTTCTTCTAGTTTAAGGATTTAATCATACCTCAATTGAATGGATGATGAAGGATTTTCTTCAATAAATTGCACTAGGGCTAATGATGGAAGAGTTAAATTTGATGGTATCACAGCTTCTTTTCCATAAACTAAATTAAAAGGTGAAGTTCCTATTGAAGCTTTTTTAGTAATACGATCAGCCCATAACACAAAAATTAAAGATTTATGCCAGTTCTTTTGATTTTGATCGATAGTCCTTTTAATAATTTTGATGAGATTTTTGTTAGTGGATTCAGCCAAACCATTACCTTGTGGGTAATAATTTGCTGAATATTTGAGTTTAAAACCTCTTTTAACTGCAAATTCTATTAAACTGTTTCCAGAAAAATAAGATGCATTATCAAAGACAAGAGCTTGAGGTACACCAAACCTGGTTATGATAAATTGATCTATGAAATCAATAATTGCATCAGAATTGGCTACCTTCAAAGGGATTGCCTCTACCCATTTTGTAAAGTAATCGGTTGCAGTTAGAATGTACTTGTGATGCTTGGAAGAATGAGGTACTATCTCACCAATAATGTCAAGCCCCCATTGTTCAAATGGTTGCTCAATACTTACTGGTTGCAAAGGAAAAGCTGGTTTCCTTTGTCTTCCACTTGCAGTTTGACAGATTTTGCACTTTCTTACATAGTCATGTGTATCTTTAAAAAGAGTAGGCCAATAATAGCCAGCACGAATTATTTTGTGGGCTGTGGTATCACCTCCAAAATGACCTCCTGCTGGTCCATCATGCAACTCCTGCAAAACCTTTTCAGCTTCAGTCTTTTCAAGACATCTTAACAAAATTGAATCATAATTTTTCCTAAATAACACATTATCAATGATCTCATATTTAATAGCTTTTAATCTTAAAGCACATTTTTTCTTATAGTTGAGATCAGAAGGAGCATACCCATTTTTCAAGTAATAGATGAGATCAGCATACTGAGATTCAGAATCCGTAATACTTATCTGATTTACTTGAATATCTTGATTTGAATCTTCATTTTCTAGTATGTTATGGGCTCCTGCTAATAATCTGCAAAAACCTTGTCCTCTAACAATCTTAGCTGGTTTAATATCAACATCATATTCTTGTAAAGCTGTTACCCAGTTAGCTCGTTTTTCTCCTACTTCTCTCTGAATTAATAATTGTCTCACTGCAGAGAATGGGACAATGATTTTTGTATGAGTTTTTAAGAGAAAAGGTCTGAAATGCTTGATTGATTTGAACACATCAAAGGCTTGTTTTTCAACATCGGAATAATTCAGTTCAGCCCCTTGCAGATTTGAACTAAAGAAAGAAATTGGTGCTTCAATTTTCTGGTCATTGAGCTGTGTTAAAACAGCTGCATAGGATGTCTCTGTGGCTAAGGTATACAAAATAAAATCTTTAGAAAAATCCGGGGTACTCAATGCTAGTGCATTAATGATTGCTTGTTTGATTGCCTCAAAAGCTTTTTTCTCTTTATGCCCCCATTTGAATACTGAATTCTTCTTGATCATATTTTGCATAGGTAAAAAAATTAAAGAAAAATCAGGAATGAATCTTTTAACAAAATTGATCTGTCCAAGAAATGATTGCATGGATTTTTTATTATGAGATAAAGAAATATCAGAAATCTCTTTTACTCTATCTGGATCAATGTATATACCATCTTTTGACACAACAAATCCTAAAAGTTTTCCTTCATCCAAAGCAAAGAAAGATTTCTTTGGATTTAAGGAAATACCAAACCTTCTACATCTTTCAAATATTTGCTTTAGATCATGTAGATGATTGGTTCTCTTTTTTGAGAACACTGTTATGTCATCGAGGTAAACAACAACTGATTTATTGATCAGACCTTTAAATGCTATGTCCATGGATCTTTGGAAAGTTGCTCCTGCATTTATTAGACCTAAAGGCATTTTCTGATAAGCATAAGTTCCCCATTTTGTCCTGAAAGTTGTTTTCAATCTATCATCTGGATGAACTAAAACTTGATTATAGCCTGAAAATACATCAAGAAAGGACATAAGTTCAGAACCAGCTACCTTTTGAAGTATCTGCTCCATGGTTGGTAATGGGAAATTGTCTTTTAAACATGCCTTGTTTAAATTTCTGAAATCAATACAGATTCTTATATCACCATTTTTCTTCCTTACAGGTACCATATTGGAAACCCAATTGGAGTGCCTGACTGGAAAAATGATTTTGGCTTTTAAAAGTTTATTAAGTTCTGATTTGATTTGACCTTCGAGATTTGGATGAACTTTCCTTAGCTTTTGTTGAACAGGTTTAATATCAGGAAGCATTGGAATTGTGTGTTGAATAATTGAAGTGTCATATGTTTTTAAATCATCATAATTCCAAGCAAAAACATTTTTATATTTGTTCAACAGTCTAATGAAAGCATTCCTTTCTTCTGATGTCAAATTAAGTCCTAAATTAACATTTTGAGGTTTGGAATCAGAACCAATATTCACTAATTCAAACTTCAAAGTGGAACTCTGAAGCTTGGTATTAGTGACTTTCTTGAATCTGTCCTTAATATCATATAAGTCCTCCAATTTAACAACATATTTCGGAATAGGATTTTCATTACCTTTTGAAGCAATTTGTAAATCATGATCTTCTTCATCAATAATTTTATCATCATATGATTTCTCTGAAGTCATGAAATTTAAAATATCCTGATCATGATAGAAAACTCTCCAATTTGTGACATTGTCTGGGACAGATGGACGAAAAATTAATTCTACAGAAAATCTATCAGGACTACAGTCTTCGGCAGGTAGGAGTTTAGATGCAACATTAGCTAAAAAGTCAGCTGATGTATTCTGATTCCTAGGAATAGGAGAAATATTAAATGCTAAAAATTGAGTGGTTAGATCTTGTACTAGGGTTTGATAGTGTTTAAGATGACTTTAAAGGCAATGAATAGTATTCCTAACTTGTTTTATGAAAATTTCGGAATCACCAAAGACTTTCAAATATTTAACATCTAACCCTATAGCTTTATAAAGTCCCTGAATCAAGGCTTCATATTCTGCAGTATTATTAGTACACTCAAATTCTAGCCTACATGACAGCATGGTTTTCTCTCCATCTGGATCAATTAAAATGCATCCTGCTCCAGCTCCATCACTAGACTTTGATCCATCAAAATATAATGAACAAAACAAAGATTTATCTATTAACTTATCTACAATTGCATCAGAAATATTTACAATTCTAGAAGAATCAGATTGTGAAAAATTTTCTACCTGAGAAACAAAAGTATTAACATAAAAAGGCGATGGAGGTGCTTTGAAGTTTCCAAGAAATGATTCAGCAGAATAACCTCCAAGAATATTGTTGTTGAATGCCACAGGTTCATTAGGTTGTTCAAATTCAGTGACAGTATGCCTCATATGTTTTTCTCGTTCAATTTTGATTTGATTTGGTTTCCCTTTGTAGGGAAACCACATATGAGAATAATCAGTCGCAATATAACCATTGAGTTTGGCAGACCAGTCCCTACTTAGAACTAATCCATAGAATTCAGGAATATCAGCAATCAAAATATCAATTCTTTGGACAATTCTAGGATCGGAAGCTAATCTGATAGTTACTGAATTGATTTCTCCTACAACTTGAACTTTGGATCGATCTAATTGAACAATATGTACTGCGGATTTCTGTGGTTCGATATTCAATTTAGCACACACAGAAGTAGGCATTATATTGGAGGAAGCTCCAGAATCAATCAAACAATTGTGCAGATTTTTATTGTACATCTCATAAGTCAAAAGAAAAGGAGGAGTTTGAGAATTTGAATTTTCTCCAATGAGTACAGTATCAGTAGCATCTACCTTATCTGGTGGCTTACCAGTTCCTCTTGCTGCTTTTGCAACTACACCGCTTGGTAGAGGAGCGATTGGTGTAGCATTTAATTCTTTCAATAACAACTTCTGCTGGTGTTTCAGTTTGCTGAGTTCATGTAAGGAAATGTTAGCTTTGATCTTTTTCATGTCTTCAACAATGTTGTACTCCATAGGATCTGATACTACTAAAGTCTTTGTTGTTGATGTGGGTGGGTTAGAAGAGGATGGCTGATTCTGAGTAGGTAATGGAGAAGCTTTCTTTGCAAGAGACTTGTCTTTTATACTTGGAGTTGTGTTTTTCCTTTTAGGAACTGTTTGTATAGGCTCTGCTGTAGATTTACTCCTAGTACTTACAGGCATAGCTTCTTGTTCTACCTCACTGTCAGAATTAGGGAGAATAAAATCCCACATTCCATGTAATTCAACGATTTCTTCATTCTCATCTTCCTCATCTGATATTAAAGATGTATCTTCTTCTTCTTCTTCTTCCTCTGATTCTGCATTAGAGATTGCATTAGGAGGTTTAGATTCAACTTGGTTTCTTCTAAAATTTCGGAATGGTTTTTTGGTAGAAGTTTCAGCTACTTGTTTCTTAATTTCAACCATTTCATTTGACATGGTTTTAAGAAATTTTTGTAAACCTTCCATGTCAAATGGATCTTTGGCCTTTTTCTTTGAATCATCTTTGAAGCTGACTTTCTTTGATTTTCTTTCCTCAAGAGCGTTTTTCTTTTCCAGAGAAGTAATTCGTTTTTCCACTACAATAGCTTCTTTCATACTTTCAGCTAATGTAGGCTTTGCAGCTATGTCTACGAAAATAGATATGTTTGAGGGTAAAGCAATTATGTACCATTCTATTCTGACTTGTTCACTGGGCTGTGAATCTGTGTTGATTTTGTTCAAGAGTTTGTTGAATCTAGCGTTGAAATCTTTAATGGGTTCTCTGGGCTCTATTTTCAAATTTGAAAGATCATTGAGTAAAGTAGCTATTGATCGATCATCTCCAAATTTGGTTAAGAAATTATCTGCAAAAATATCCCAACTTGTTATGGATCCCGAAGGTAATGAGAAGTACCATGATCCTGCCGCTCCTTGAAGAGTGTAAGGAAACAGTCTGACTACAACATCTTCATGTGTGACTCCATTTAAATTAACAGCCAACATAAAATTATTAATATGTTCTTCAGCTTGGATGTTAATATCTGGACTAAATTTCGGAAGCCATTTTCCAGGATTGTCTGGTAAATCATGTAAAGGTGCAGCCATGTTGACTGCTCCTGGAGTAGCCCATGGTCTAGCCATTATCGGAACGACTATTGGAGGAGTAGTAACTGGCGGTGTTTGAATAGAAGTTGTTGTAATAGATGATGATTGAGGTGATTGGGGAGGAGGTAGTAATAAAGAATGAAGAGGTTGTGATGTTGAAGGTGGTGACCCTTGGTGAACAATAATATGTAATGGGGAAGTGGGTGTTTGACTTCGCACTGGAGATGATGAGATGGAAGATGATGGAGAAAAGGTCTCACTATCAGAACCTTCAGTGTTCTTTTTTGCCCTTTTCCTTCGGGGTAAAGGTAACTCAGCTGGTTCAATGCCAAGTTTTTCGCTTTGAAGTCTGGTGAGGTGATGAGGTAGGTGGAATTGCAAAGTCTGACTGCCTTGAGATACTTCAGATCTCTGAGGTGATATGGAGAAGCCTTGAAGTTTCTGGATGATAGACTGAACTTCAGGGGACTCCGGACTTAAATGTTCTGAAGTATGGTGTGATTGAGCAGTGATAGTTGATCCCTCTTCTTCTTGTTTGAACACTGGTGATTCAGAATGCAAACGAGAGGTCTGAGGTGAGGTGGAGGGTGATTTACTCTGAGAATGGTCTGTAGGTTTTGATTTACTCACCATTCATAGTTGGCCCTCCTTCTAGCGCCAAAAATGTTGAAGCCTAGAAAATCTCTGCTTCAAACATTGGGGAAAACCACCCGGTCGGGACCTTAAGACAGCTCCTTTTCCATTTGGAATGGTGGCTCCGACTGGATTTAAAGGACCAGTTTCCTTATAACTAAGTGGATTGGATTGGATGGATGGAAATGGGACTAAATTAACAGAAATAAAATTATCTAATCTAAGCTAAATACTGATAAAGAAATTCTAATACTAACCCGGGTAATTATATGTAAATACAAATTAAGATTGTTTCAGTCTAATAATAACCATGAAAATTTATTATTAATCAAATTGAAATATGCAGAAACAAATAAAGATAACTCTGTTTAAGAAATTAAACAGAGTTATAATAACATATTGCATTCATCATGTATACCATTTATATATGCTTATAAAAGATAACACTTCAATTATACTCAGAAATGATATATAAAAGGAAGCGTTATGAAGACCAAATATATAAATGATAGAAAATTCTTCAAAAGAATACCATATAACAGAGAAAATCAACAGTGGACAGATAGAAATACCTCATTCATCTTGAAGACTGTCAAATGAAATGTGATACTCTGATCTAGTAACTCCAATGTAAAATCAAATCCAAAGGTATAGAAATGCAACACTCCAAAGATAATTTCAGCACAAAAATCACCAGATGTGATCCTTCATAAAATATAATAAGGAATGGAGTACAAAAATGTTAGCTCCAAATCCAAAAAATATTACAACTTCCAATCCCTCTCTAAATGCATGAGAGGGATTTAAATAATAAATTACATAACAAAATCCTACTACTACTGCTACAATCTATCAAATTAAAAACTGAAAGGCTATCTTGAATGAAACTGATTCATTGTTTCTCTCTCTCGCTTGATGAAGCCAAGTTGCAAATCTTCAACATATCTTGGAGTCTCGGTGGATGACTCATCTCGGAATGCAGCTGTCCAACATATGTGGCATCGGAAAATTCTGGAATTAAACAATCAACGGCATTTGAAAGGAATTTGATAGCCATTTTTTGATTGTTTGGTTTGATTAAATGAGTCCACATACTGTCCCAGGATATTGTTTGAAGTTTGTTGATTTGTTGACTTTTCTTCTCCATTTCTTCTCTCCATATGTTTTTAGTTTCTTTTACTTTTGGAAAACTGCCAGGAACACAGTCTGAAATGAGATTGATTGAGTATAAGCTGTCATTTATCAATTGAGTGATATTATTCATCATACTCTTGGCCCTTGATATTGCTCTCTCAGCTTTCATTATTTGATGTTCCCATTCTGTAAATAATATTTCTTTGTGTTTTTCCTCTATTCTAGGAAGATTGGCTTCTTTTCCCTTTTCTGTGTCTTGCCAATTGAGAAATTCGGAAATCTTTTCATCAGCATCATCTATTTCTTGTCTGAGAGAAATAACATTTTGGATCAAAGATGAAGTAATATCACAAAAGGTTCTGCCTGTGACAGCTTTGCACAAAATTCATTCAATTGCTGAGACAATAGTTTATTAGCCTCGAGGGCTTCTATTTTGAATTCATTTAACTTCGGGAAATCTTTAAACTTATCCAAAGTTGCTTGAAATTCCTTTTCTTGAATTATTTTTGCATTTTTCTCATTTTGTAATAGACTTTGTAACTTAGAAATTTCTTCATTTAGTTGTTGTTGTTTGCCCAAAAGCTGTTCATCAACTTTCTTCTTTTCTTCAGCAAATTGTTTTTCCAACTCTTCAGACCTGAGTGTTTGATTTTGCAGTTGTTGTTGCAATTGGGTAATCTGTTGTTGACTTTCCTTAGCTTGCTCTTCAAGTGAAGCTATGTGGAGATCTTTCTGAGTTATCAGCTGAGAAACTTCTACAGCTTTATCAACTGTCGCAGCACTATAAGCTCCTGCATACTGGGATAATTTTGTGAGGTCTTCAGATGGATTCACCTCATTGTTTTTGTAAATAATATTCATAAACTCCTCTGATGGAGTAGAAAATATGTCCTGTTCTGTCTTCCTTCTTTTCCTTTGTCTTCTAACAACAACCTTATGTTTGGGGCTGTAAAATACATCTAAAGGAGGGATCTCCTCGACCTTTAATACAATATGCCCTGTTGGATGTTCAGGAATGATTTCAACATCCTGCTCTGTTTGATCTTTATCTTTATCTTGCAATCCCAGCTGTTGAGCAAATTGATCATATTGTTTTAATAACTGAGGAGAAACATTAAGATCAGTAGAAACCATAATCTCCTTAGTTGTTTCTTTTCCTTTTATCACTTATTACCATAAGTCTTTTGCCATCAGATCACTTTTTATTGTACATCATCATAGGTACTTGTGCATTTTTTAAATTGATATCTGGCTTGATGGGACTGCTGACCAGTATTTTGATCGGATTTATCAGGCTTGTCAATAGCGACCACCTTTTGAGTATGTACAGCTGGCTGGTTAACGGCCGATTGTGTAATGAATTTGCCAGTAGATGTTTCTACTAGAGTTTTGCTGGATGTACCTTCTGCCTCTGACCCTTGTGTTGGAATTCTTAATTGGTCTAGAGGAACTCTTAACAATCTCTGGCTTCTAAATAACAAAAATTTATCCATTTCTTCCTTTTGAAATTTAGACTTGGCTAAGTCATAAATTTCAGGAAAATTATCCAAAGAAACAAACAAATCATCAAATGGATCTGGCTCATGCTCAAATCGAGCAATTGAAACTGAAGCAGTAACATTAAATGCTATCTGTCTAGGATCATATTGTCTTCCAAGAATGGTTGCAAATTTACAACCTTTTATCTTGGAGACTTCTTTTTCAGCATGCTTGAAATCATTTGAGGTAAACTGACCACAATTGAGTGGGAATTGAGGCCACATTCTCTTCTTACTGTTATTCAAAGACCTAGATATTCCTTCAACTGTTAATTGATAGGAAATTTCTTGAGCAAGAAGTTTGTCTGGAACAAAAAGAGGAAGAACATGTGGTTCTGCAATACTACCAAAAATCCTGATGTATGTAAATTTCTCCTCCCCAAACCAATCTCCTATTGCAGACAAGTCGGCCTTAGCTTTTTCAGAGAATCTAGGAGGAAAGCGATTAAAAATGGTTTTGAAAACAGGGATAAGGAAACCATGGTAGATTCTATATACATTATCTTGGAAATGAACCTTCCAAAGTAGTTTATGATAAATATGAATTGGGGTAGGGTCTTTGGGAGTCCATTTCCATCCAAATAAGGGAAACTCAGAATTGAAACAAAGAGCATCAAGAATATAGGCACAAAAGAAAAAGGGAGTGGAATTTCCAGCGGTTTTTTCTTGTTTGTACTCAAGTATCCTATTGGCCATTCTATCAGAAAGAATAACAGCCCAATCCATGATGTCGGAATTGACAGCGGCTAGGATTAATGGGACCATTTGTATAGAAAACCTAGCTGAATTATCATTTCCAAATAATCTACACATCATGGCAGCGGCATAGCAATACGGAGGTAAAAGGGAATCTACAGAATACATACCGGACGCTTCATTTCGGTGCTTCTCTGGATTTTTCTTCCAATCTCTGATAGGGTCAGATTGGACTTTTTTATTATCAGCAAAGTCTTTGATAAACTCCTTGTTATACACCTTCTGCGGGTCTGGAAGGTGATACATTGCCTTTAAGTCTTCTGCTTTGAACGAGCCAAAAGACACTCCAGATGCTGAGACAAACGTTCTATCTTGAATCTTCACACTGTCAATAACCCATCGAACTGCATCATAATAAGGCATGATGCTTGCTCTGGCTGCAATTCGATGCAAAAATGAATTTGCAAGTGATTTTTCAGTAATCTCAGAGTCAAAATCTGAGCTATCTTCGTCTGGAACCGATGCCTTTTCTACTGTGACCTTGGGGTTTTCTCTTTCTAATAGGTTGTAGACTCCTTCCCACGTCATACTCCCAAGCCCCTGGCATGATGTGTCTGTGACTAATCTTAGTTTTGTGGGCTTTTCTTTCGAAACCGTAGGCGTCTCAACGAACTTAACTGGAACAACAGTCTTGCTTCTTCTCGCTCTCTTCGACATTTCTTCGTTTGCTATTGCTTCCCTTTGTCTGTGAATGAATGGGCTTAGTGTTCTTCGGCTCTGCAAGACAATAAACTCTCAGTCGTGACAAACAAGCAACTCAAACGGGATGATTTATGAACTTATGATTTTTATTTATTTGTTTCATATACTGCGTAAATGCTCATTTTGGGTCACACTCATGTATTAAAAACCAAATCATTAACAATATTCATTTGATTCATTATTGAATTCCCTCGTACAAATTGAGATTTGGCGCTTGTGAAATATTAAAATATTCATTCATTCTGAACTTTTCGCCTGTAATAAATGACATTCATCAATCGCATCGAAGGTTTTCGAATGGCACATAAACATCACAATACGTTTTTCTCGATTGGCCGATTCCGATTGAAAACTTTTCCGATTTTCAATGGTGGGGTCTACCATATACAATTTAAACGAACAATGTTTGATTTTCTTTTGAAAACGTTTATTGTAATAACGCGCGTCGGATCGGGGAATTTCAATTGACCGTAAAGAATTTGTTAAAGAATATCCCGATTATTCGATTGCGACTGGTCGCATCGCATCGAAAGTTATACAAATAAACAATTTAAACTCTTAGCGATTGAAGATTTCCGATCGAATTAATCGCATCGAAGGATTTGAAATAAGTATATGAGATTTCTTTTAAGGGTTATCTCCGATTCTCCGATTGCGATTGAACTTTTAAAATTGATTTGTTTTTTATGATAAGGCCTTCTATATTGGATCGGATCATAAGTTTTGAATGTTGAATTTGTTTAGTAAACAAAAGATGAGTTTTTCCAAAACAATGAATCTTTATTCCTAAGTCTTTTATTTCTATAAAAAGAGAAAGGGACCCTATTTCTAAATGACTTTTATTTCCAAAAATTTTTAGAAAAAGGGAGGGTTGTTGTATAGTACAACAGAAAGGTAGGTAGAAAGAGGAAGTATTAGCTTCATTGGGAAATGGAGTCAAAAAGAGGTCATGACAGACTTACCATTGGATATGGGATATCAGAGGAAAAATCTAACTAGGTCGCAGGATCCTTTGGTTTTGGAATGAGATGGACACCAATGATTTGGAAAGAGAAATTTAATTCTCAACAAAGGGAATTTGAAAACACAATTTGAACAATAAAGAGCTATTTGATAGATAGGGCTAACCATGAATTCTACAAATCACACTTTTAAGTAAATAATGACTTCAAAAAAACTTTTAAAATGAAATCCAAGATTCGGGGAACACCCTATTTCCTCAAAGATTTTATTTCAAATGACTTAGAAAACATAAAAGTTTCACTGATAATTACGGTCATAGAAGAGGGAACACCTAAATACATCTATGATCACAACTATAAATACCTTTAAGCCAAATGTTCAAGCAAGGACAAGGGGCAAGATCAGAACAAACCTCCTTGTCTCACTATAAATAAGGAAACTTCAAAGGGAGACTTCAATAACAAACTTTAAGTGGCAGTAGACAAGCAGGGAAAACCATAAATCATGTTGAAACCAACTACTCGAGCTATTAAGGAAATAAACAAGATTGAAAACTAAAGAGAGAGATCAAAGACTGTCAAATACTTTAGCAGAAGAAAACATGAAACATTGAAGGATGAACAGGTCTAAGGTGCTTCCAGGAGTCATTTATTAGCCTAAAATTTTCAACCTATTGTAGTAAGAAATTATGGAACAAAATGAAAACAGGAGAAAACATGAACAATTCAGAATACTTCACCAACAACCAAGCTCATGGATCCAATGATAGAGCCTTCTCAAGAATAAGCATGCAACAACATCCTCAAGGCTTCCAAGACTTCAATTTCTTCTTCAACTTCAACAAACTATGTATTATTTCAGAGAGTTTCAGTATTATAACTAGTGATCAACCAACCAAGCAACCAACAACATTCTCATCTTCTCCAGTAGTATTTATAGAAGAATGAGGAAGTGAGATCTAATAAAAGATCTCCAAAGATAATCAATACAGTCTTAATGGCTTCTCAGCCTTTGGGGGGCTTGATGAAGAAGTTTACAGGTGTTTTGTTTGTATTAATGTTTTTCATTTAAGATTAAGCTTAGTGGGAGCTCTTACTAACTTTTGAGGCTCTGTGTTATGTTAAAGTAACTCTGTTGATATTTTTTCATTAAGTTTATTTGCAGCATTAACTCTCTGGCTGTGCTAAGGCAAATATCTAATCTTGATCAATAACTGTGGCCTCTGTTTGAATGCTTTGAGGCATAGGTGGCTTTGTGGTAGCTGGGAGGAATCAATTTGGCTCAGATGTGGTGGTGAAGGCCTTTCTGTCTGATAAACACTTATGACTTTCTTTAAAATGTGTTTTAATTTGGAGGATTAGGCATTTGATAATCAATCTTAGCCGTAATCCTCATAAATTTGTCTTCAATCTTCCATTCTGGTGTGTTTTGTCTTCGACACTGATACTCTTTGATTTTTGATTTTTATTCACTGTGTCTTGTTGATGTGCAGTGCTGTGCAGGGCTCGCGAGGCATCAATGCCTTTGAAGCTGCTCCTGGGACCTGTGGGTTATGGGTCCACATACAAAATCGACGGGTTTTAATTAAATTCACATGCCATACCTTAGTTTATCCCCCGAGCTCCTTTGGGCGCGATCACCGTTCGATGAGCCAGCCTCAGATCAGACGGTGGACATCAATATCATGCTGAGCCCATATTCAGCATTTAATGCGCGATGAGGGAGCGATGAGGTAGTATTGTCCCGTAGACGTGGCGGCTTTTCACAGGATTGCTTTCCATTGACTGGTTTCTTCTTCGTACCAAAAGCGGTGCGATAAAAAATGCTTCCGGATTTCTCTTTAATATAATGGAAAAACCTTTTAATCACCCTTTATCATACCCCGGACTTGAAAAATCCCAATAAAACCAAGCTGCATAAAACATTTCGGGTCACAAAAGGTGCCCGCTGACGTCATGGTGTTTGTGACCCGAAATTTTTATCAAATCCGCCTTATAAAGCTCCTCGGGTCTGTTTGGGGCCTGCTGATGTCAGCCCAAATGTGACCCAAAATTTACATCAAATATGCCTTATAAAGCTCCCCGGGTCCGTTTTTGGGCCTGCTGACGTCAGCCCAAGTGTGACCCAAAATTTTTAACAAATCTACCCTATAACAATTTTGGGTCCGTATTCCATGACTATGCGAGTAACCAAACAAGACCCGCTCCAATTAGTTGTTGCCGCATGTGTGTTGATGTGTATGCTGACTAGGCATTGGGGACCACCGTTTCTGTGGGCCGTCAGTCTATAGATCAGATCGGCAGTGGGGAGCAAAATTAAACTTTGCACCGGCGTAAATCTTTTATGATATATGAAAACCCAAAAATTCAATATAATACAAAGTTTTAATGCTTCGGCGGTGGGATATATATTTATAATATGGCTTGGCGCCCGTCTGCGGGGCCATGGTCTATATGAAATGCAATATGATCGGGGGATATAATACACAGGGCTAATCGACATTAGAGTTTTTGTTTAAACACAAACAAATGCGCTCCGTGAATTTCTCCGATGTGATAAGCGCCCAAGACCTTAGCACTTGGTTCTAGCGCTGGGGCACGTGGAGGGGAAGTGGTTTAAGACTTAGCCCAAGGGGGCTTAAGCCTTTATACAAAAATATGTATTTTTTATGATTTTTTCTGGTTTTCCAAGGGTTTTGGGGGTTTCGGTATAGTTTAAAAAATGAGTTTTAAACTATGTAAAAAATGATTTTTATGAATGGAAGAAGAGGAATCATGAAAATAGAGGAGTTTCATGGAGGAAAAGGGAAGAAAAATGGAGGTGAGTTTTCTTAATGGAGGAGGGGGAAAAGGGATTTTGTAGTAGTATATTCTCATGAAATCGACAGAATTCCAGAATGTAAAATGGGCACAGTAGGGAAGATTTTGGACAAAGGCATGAGGCCTTCAAAGGTCTTCAAGAGATAACACTTTTTTGCAATAAAATTTGTTCCTTGAAGGCTCCAAAAATGATTTAGCCAGCATTTGATATAACAAATTTTATAGCTAGCTAACAGTCTCTCTACCATCAAAATCCTTTGTTTTTCATGCAACCCACTGTCCAACATTTAAAAAAGTGTCTACCCCTCTCTCACTTATCACTTTGTCATGTGATAACCTACTCATGCCCAAGAAACCATTCAAAATCCATGACAAAGTATGTAGGTATAGGTGGTGGTGTTTTATTGTAAATTCCTCGGCGAGACTGTTTTGAGCCAAAAACCCTGTCTTCAATATCAGTCAGCCATCATGTATTGTTATTTGCCAAAGAAAAACCCTTGTCCATCCTTAGGTCACACACCATCAAAGAGGTCACTTTGTTTTTTTTCCAGCAAGGCTCAAGAATGTTCAAATCAGGAAAAGAGAAGGAGTTTTCCCTGTCTAAAGAAATATGATTAGATTAGGCATGATCCCCATGAAACATTAAAGAAGCCCTCCAAACTTCAAAAGCATATGTTTTTACATCTCTTTAGGGATGTACTGATTGATGACACTAAATAAAGTATGAGAAAAAGAGCACCTTAGGAAAAATTTTCATGCTGTGTCAGTTTACTATGGAAGTCAGAGAAAAAAGCAGATTGTGGCCAGCCCTAAAAATCAGCCTTGTACCACCAACAATGATAGTCTTCTGGCAAAAAGAGCTTTAAAGAAAATTAGGCATCATGGTGAAGGTACAAGAAGGACAACTGCTTCTTATACCTTATCATAAACTAAACTTTGAAATACTGTCACAAACAATTTCACTACTCATGAAAACACAGTCAAGGGAAGAAAGAGTTGTTTCAATAATCCATAGTAGTGAGCGCTCACCATTTAAAAAGCACATTATTTACTTCTGAATATTCACAGTAATTTTATGCAAAAGGGATGTACATTACTGACAGGTCCTCATGAAGCAAAAGGCACTATTATTTAGATGATTTCATCGAGGATAAGTACCAAAGACTCACTGTTGCTTTCTATTTTGTATTTTTCAAACAAACAAATAGGGGTCACAGTTTTGAAATGAATGAAGTTTTATAGTTTTAAGGAACTCCATCAATAAATAAGTAGGGCGCCTTATAGTAGGTCTGAAGGGTCATAAATATTGTGTTTTGGAAGCCTCCTTCAAAAGATAAGCAGAGGGTAAAGGCACAGTCTTAGAGGGCCCAGATTTGGAACATGTAGCCTTTCTCAAAGGTTAACACTGTCAAATCAAAGACCTCCTTCCAGAGAAGAAAGGCCATCCCTCACAGTCCTAAAGAAACCTCCCTTGAATGACAAGCACATGATCTCTTCTGAATGATAAACATAGTTTGTCTAAAGAGCCACAAAGAGTTTGTTCATGGACATTTTTTAGTTGGTTAACATAGGTAAAATAAGCGCCCATGCAGTTTGTAAAACATTGCCTCCTTCATGATAAGTAGAGGGCACTCATTTTGTTTTAAGATATTCAAGAATGACAAGTGAAAAAGATCACACTTTACCCCTAATGGTCTATTCAAAGTAACAGAAAAAACTCATATGAAAATACCTCCTCCACATCATAAATAGAGGATTTACATAATGGTGTTGAGATGCTATAGTAGTGATGTTTTTGTAAGCCTTTTTTTATGATAAGGACAAAGTCAAAGTTTTGAGGGAAACTTTCTTGACAGAAAGAGCTTGGATGCATAAAGATTGAAAACTGAAGTGGAAAACAAGTGCCCAGAAAGTATTTTGAAAGCACCCCCTTCACAAATAAGCAGAGGGTCAACAGTGGTTTCAAGTGGCCTAAGTGGTTACATTATCCAGAATGCCTTCTCCTAGAGATGAGCAAAGGGAAAATCACCAAAAGTTAAAGTTTGTTTGAAAAGAGAGAGAAACTGTGTTTTAAGAAAAACTTCAGTTTTATGACAAATACAAAGGAAAAAATGTCAAAATTACCACAAGGAGGGAAAAAGTGTTCAAAAATGTTTTAAAAAGAGCTATAAAAGCTCTCAAAGTTAAAATTCGTTTCCCATTGTTGAAACGAGCAGAAGAAGAGTGTTTCTCTCGAACCCTAGGCAAGAAGTTGGTGACAATTTTACAACGTGATGCATCTGTAGCGTCGTACGACGCGCCTGTAGCGTCTCTCCATACAATTTTACACATGGCGTGATGCGCCTGTGCGTGTCAACCAACTGATCTGCCTGGCATTCAGAGGGCACCCAGTGCCTGACCCGACAACACCACAGTGGCATGAAAGTGCTACGCGCCTATGCACAGGAGTGTAGCACCACCCAAAAAGACCTCTAACTCACCACAAATCAGATTTTTTCCCAGTGAAATTATCTCCAAAAGCGAACAACACATTTTCAAGAGGTATTTATTGTTTTCCTAGCCTAAGTTTTTGAGTTTGAGAGGTTTTAAGAATCAATTTTTCTAAGAAAAATACACAGTCCAATGAAGGAAAAAACACATTTTGTTCTTAAAACCACCATGTTTACTAAGAGAAAACAAGACAATGTTTAAGGAGGAAGGAACCTTGTTAGTTTAAAAACTTGTTTGGTTTGATTGTTTAAAAAAGAAACACTATCCACAAAGAGCAAAGCAGCTTTTGTGCTAAAGGAAAAAAGGCCTGCTTTCAAAATCAGAAATGTGTTTGCAAAGTGATGAAAAGAAACACAGTTTAGAGAAATAGACTTATTTTCAAAGAAAAATACTGTCTTGCAAGAGGGGAAAATAGTGTTTGAAGAAAGGTTTAATTTAGTCAAAGACCTGTGTTGGTAAGAGAGTGAAGGAAAAGCCTGAACAAAACTATGCCTCCAAACAAGGCCAGCAAGGATGGATTTCACAAAATATTTGAGCCTGTTACAACTCAGGAAATAAATGATTCCCCTTCAGTTCTTTTCAACTTCCATGAGGTAGGCTGCCTTTATTTTTTCCAAAAAATTGAGAAGGTCACCAATTACCCTCCCTTGACACAGTTGTTCGCCCTGAGGCTGCAAGGAAAACATGTCCACCTAGCAGGTCTAGACTTTAAACTCACTCATAGGGTTGTCTCCAAAGAAACTAAGATCCCCTATATAGGAGAAAATTGGTTCAAACAAGCATACCTGGATCTAAATCACTATAAACCCTTCCTAAAACCAGACCATTAGGATGCTTGCCAAGCTATATTACCTTTTTCTCTCTTATTGAGCAGCTATGGCCCCCTCATGAGAGTTATCATGAAGTATTTCACATGTGAAGGGAGATATTCCCAAATTTATTCCTATCACATTAGGTTTCTCGTGCATTTCACAAGAACTCAGTTACTAAATGTCCCTTTCTTCCTCTGCAAAAGCATAGACAAGATTTCCTCCCTTGTTCAAAAGAGACCTCCTGCTCAGCAAAAAGCTAGTCTTTTCCATCATTATCTCATCAAAATCATCATCCTTCACCAGCATCAAAAGAAAGGAGTGTCTTGGGATACTTTCATTTCTCATCCAGATTTTTCTACTGCCTCTTCATCTCATGGCCCATCTCATATATCCTCCTCACCCTCCACTCACTATGTCTCTCTTTGATCAAGTCAAAATACTCCTCAAAAGCAAGAATCTCCTATGATTGATAGTGAAAAAGAGAAGTCTTATGAAAGCAGGCATGAGGTTAGTGGTGATGGGGAACATAGTGATACTCAGTAAAGTAGTAAGGATGAAGAACAAAGTAGCCCTAAGCAGAGAAAATTAAATGAGCATGAGGACAGCCTGCCCACAGTTAGGGATGATGAGGAACAAAGGGAAGAGGTTCAAAGCAGTGATGAAAGACAAAGTGACCATCAGCAGCACAGTGATCAGGAGGACAGTCCTCAAGGGAACAGTGAAGATTCTAAGCAAGATAGTGATGATGAACAACACAACTGTCTTCAAATAGACAATGAAGGGAATAAGGAAAGTGAAAATCAGCAAAGCAGTAGAGACAGTGAAAAAGGCACCTCCCATCAAAGTAGTGACCATAATGGCAGCCCACACATAGAGTCTAATGAGAACAGTGAGGGAGGTGACGGCATGCAAAATGACAATGAAGACAGTCCCAATGAATACAATCCTAATGAAGGCAGCCCTCAAAAAATTCAATATAGTAAGGAGGGTAAACAAAGCAGTCCATAGACAGGTAGTGAAGGCATTCAAACAGAGAAAAGAGAGGATAAAACTGATAGCCCCAAACAAACTCAAAACAATAAGGAAAACAATGAACAGGGCAGCAAAGAAAGTAATGATGAAGGCAGCAAGGTAAAGGACCAAGTTGAGCAAGTGCTAGTGATAAAACCTCCTCTCTCTTCTCCTTAAAGTAGCCCACAACATGTGCTTGTTGCCTCTCCCAGGCAAGGGGCCATGATTCCTTCTCCAAAAGCACCAAAGGCTAAAAACACTAGATCTGCAAAGAATAAGATCACTCTAGAAGTGACTAGTAATGTCACTAGGGTGCTAAGAAGTAGAGACAAACTGCCTAAGAAGAGTATTGTTGAATTTCCAAAGAGAAAAAGAGCCAAGAAGTCTATCCAAAGCAAGTGCAAAGAAAAAGCTGAACAACAAGAGAGTAGTCATGAAAAAGAAAGGGAGCTTGACATCATAAAAATAGACAGTGATGCTAGAGATGATGAAGCTAGAATTCTTGAGTCACTTTTTCAAAACAGAGAAGCCAAAATACATGACTTGGAAACTAATCTAGAAAGGTCAAAGGAGCTCATACATTTTCTACAAATGCAAAATAAACAAATGAGTGGGCAAATGGCAATTTATGAGACCCGAGAATTCAAATACCAAAGGGAGGAATACAAAGAACAAGTCAAGCTTGAAGAGTATATGGGAAAATTTGATGATATTGAGGAAGAAGAGTAGCCAGTAAGAAAAAGGCCTAAGTATATGGGTCTTAGGAAAGCTTTGGAGTAACAAAAGGAATAAGAAGAATCCATTGTTCGATCTTATCCTCTCACACAATTGCTTTCCCAAGAGATAGAAAATGATAAAGAATCATGGCTTGAAAGAGAAAACAAGAATTTAGAGGATAAATTAGAGAAGTAAAAGAAAGACTTTGGTTTACAAAGGAAGATGACTGGGCACTACAAGAAATTGAACCAATTTTCCCTAAGAAAACTCAAACTTGCTCAAGAAAGGCTCAAAACTACCCAAAGGGGGCGCTCGGTGAAAAAAGAGGAAAAATACATATCTAGGCTTGAAATATTGGCTTCAGCTCCCTTGCATGCTTCTAAGAACCCATAAGGGGTTTTCTCGCCAAAATTGAGCAAATTTTGACATGATAATTTTTTTTTGTGATTTTTAGGCCTAATTGCACATTTTTCTAGGCGCTGCCATGTTTTCTAGGAGCATCCTCAGCTCATAAAATTTATTTTTTTGGATGTATTAAATTTGG
This sequence comes from Pinus albicaulis, assembly GCA_034641835.2. NCBI lineage: Eukaryota > Viridiplantae > Streptophyta > Pinopsida > Pinales > Pinaceae > Pinus > Pinus albicaulis. The sequence goes on from CM076571.1 coordinate 47,776,395, forward strand.
TGTCATCTAATCACAAATTTTCAGATCAAAATAAGGTGTTTTGGTCCCCCAAAGAGGCAAAAAACAATCAAAATTCACCTTTCTGCCTCAAATATCAACAGGTGATACCCTCCTAGGTTTCTTCACTCAGTCTACTTTTTTACAGATTTCTAGGGATAATTTTGAGAAAAATAAAGTAATTCCAGAAAGTAGACATCCAGGGCTTTCCAATGAGCCATCACGGGTCTCATTTTGACATCGGGAAGTCCCTCAAACGTTATCTGAAAAACATGATTCTTTATGCTGCTACGCTCCTATAGCATTTTGGCTAAAAAGGCAGTTTTCTTAATATGATCATCCAAATGTGATTTTAGTTATTTTTAACTCCGTGTCAGAGATTAAAAGTCAATGTTATTACCATTTTTAGTTGTTCAAGATATTTTTGAAGATATTTTGTGCCTTGGGATTTGCAAAGCCTCAAGGACAAAATCAGATATTTGTATTAGGCTAATGAGCTTCTAGTTAGATTTTGAAGTTTATCCTCTCATTTCCTATATAACTCATGGAGATTAATTGTAATATTTTTGGAGATTTGAGTAGAAATTTGGATTTTTGAAGAGCTTAAGAACTTGACTGAGCTTAGAGCAATATATGTTATGAGTTTTGATGATCAGACTTGTTTTATGGAGTGGATAGCTTAACTTTCTTGCCTAAATGATGGAGAGGATCTATGTGCAGGATTCCATGGCTTGGTAAATGGTTTTTTGCTTCTTTTCAGTTATATTTTCTTAGTTTTTCACATATGTATCCATGCTTCTTTCTTGTTGTAGGTTAGTAAAGAAAATTTTGAGGTATGCCCATGGAGGCACATCAAATTTCTTGATTCATTGCAGCTTTTATGTTTTCATCTTTCTTGGTCATGTCAAAGGATTCTTAACTGCCCTTTGGTCCACTAAGAGCTTGTTATTTATTTCCTAAATGATTACTATGACATGCTATCTTGTTTGATTCATGGTATGAGCTGCTTACTCATAGCCATTTAAACCTCATTAATGAAATCTCCTTTGAAGTATTGATTGTCTAGTTTAAATCAGAGAGGTCTTGTTTTGATCTTGCCCTCTGCCTACACTTGCAGACTTATTTCAAAGTTCTCATCAGTTTGAATGTGTTGTTTAGGAGTTTCCTTTCCACATTTTGAGTTGTTGGTTTGTCTTACATGTGTTCTCAATCACTGAAGGTTATTTTCCCAAAGTTAGAGGGTCTTATACTTCTATGCATCACCTGATTGTCAATTTTCTGCATCTATCAGTTTAAGTTTCATTCATAGTGATTAATGGTTAGCCCTACCACATGAATGCTTTTCTTTAAAACTATTTATGCTTAAAACCTCTTTTTCTTTCACAACTTGATGTTCATTTCACTTCATAAACCACCTGAAATATCCATTCACTATACTAAATCGGCCCTGTAGTACACCCTACCCATTGTCTTGACATCCTTGGCCTAATTTTGACCCCATAGCCCATTTGATCTCATTTTCTTGTTATATTTTGATCCACTTGATTAGTTTTTCCTCCAAACAAACAAAAACCAAAAAAACAAATGTACTTAACAACTAGCCTAAAATCTAAAACAAACTAAGTGAACAAGCTCACATCCTTCACTTCATTAGAGAGAGCCCTCTATGATTCCAAGAAAGCTTGGTCCTAGGGCTCCAAATATTGGTTTGATGTTACTCCATCATTTGGTCTGCCAATTTTCCAAATCACGAGACCATAGCAATTTACAGCTATACAAAAACACTTTTTCTTTTTCTCTACAAATGTCTGGTTTTAAAAATTAAAATTTACACACTTTTTACACACACACCCTAAGCGAAAAAGGGCTTGGTTTACACCGCCAAGAAAAGACTCTAAAACATTGAAATCATTTGATCCTGCACATCTTTGCCCTTTTTCGACATTGTAATCACTTGATTCTGCACCTCCTTGCCCTTGTCGGTCTCTTTTTCCTTGGTGGTGTGTCTGTGTGTCGTCATTGCTCAACCTCCCATGGGCCCTGATTTTCCTCAGGGGGGGCCAGCACCTTCTGCATATCTTCCCATCTTGGTAGCACATATTCAGGGTACAACATGCCTCCTCTCTTTTCCCAGCCTCCTATTTACCACACTGTTACCCAACCTTGTTTTTCTGGTACCCCTGCTGACCAGATTCTCATGATGAAATCCGATTAACCTTCAGTCGTAGACATCAATCTTCAGACTCGGTCCCATCAGTACGACGGGCCTCCTGCCACAACTTTCCCTGAGCCACCTCCTTCGGTCTCTACAGAGCCTCTTTCGACACCTAATGGCCCGTTGAAGATCCCTCCACCTAGGGCAGAGGTTCATACCAAGATCCCTAAGGGTCCATTATGCCTAAATGCTACTTCTGGTAAAGTCACCCATTCGTATAGTAGAGTCAATTATTTGGCACAATCCCCTGCTACCATTTCAATGCTGGAACTCCTCCATTTGTGCCTTTCACAACGAAAAGGTCTTATGTCTTCCATGGGCATTTTAGACCCTTCTGATGATCGATTGATTTTCTTTGATGTTGACCAGTCAGAACATCCTCCTCTCCCTACTTCTGTCGCTTTCCAAATCCCAGTTAAGATCTAGAACGCCAATGTTTCGCGATGCATTATTGATGAGGCAACATCCACCTGTGTGATGTCCTCTTTTTTTTGGAAACAACTTGGATCTCCTGAGTTGGCTCCTTCCATGATCACCCATTGAGTGTGGGATGGCCATGCCTTGAAGCCAATTATCTTATTCTGCAATTGTCATATCACTCTTGCGGGCAAGACAGTTTGCGTTGACGTATAAGTCATATATGCCCCCTTGGATTATAACATTCTATTGGGTCGTAGATACACTTATGCGATGTATGTTGTCCCTTATATGGTTCACCGCAAGATTTCCTTCCCCCATAACGAAAATATAGTCACCATTGACCAGTTGACATATTACGAGCTGATGTCTCAGACCTCCCCTGAGTCCACTATCTCTTCAATGGCCAACAAGAAAACCGTCGACCCTTTGACTAGTGTCTCACCTGGAGTCTACAAGGAATCCTCCTTGCTTGGTACTTTCCCTGGTCTCCCTCCTATTTCTGATCCCATCTCATCAAATGTTTGCATGATGCAATCATCTCGGGCGTCTCTCAACCGGCCTGCCTTGGCTACTCAGCAGCCCCCTTTTCCTCCGCAGCTGGCTCCTAGCCCTTTGATGCAACCTCTTGGACCTCATCCTCCTGGCCCTTCAACTGGTACTCCTGAGCCTATTTATCCTCCCTGGTCGGTTCCTCTAGGCCTTAACCATTTAGGAGCCGTCCCACTTGGCCATTACCCCTCTGGTCAGATACCATTCCTAGTCCCTCCACTAGGCATCTATACGACACCTGTCATGGCCACCCTCTCTCTTCCTAACTTGACCATTGGGATTTTGGTTTGGTACCTTGATCCTCCAACTGCTACCCCGCCAGGCCAACCTAAACCTTATCTTGATTTGACCCCAGTTCAACCCGTCCCCCTGAATTTTCCCATTGTCACAGTGCCTCAATCACCTCAACAAGAACCACCTCTTGTTGCGACCGCTTCAGGTAAGAAGGGAAAAGCTTGAAAAAGGGCCTCAAATGAAAAAGTGTCCTCGACTGACCCTACACCTCCTCTACCTCCAAAGCCCTGCGATTTTTGTGATGTCATCGGTCATGCCACCCATACTTTTCCCAAGTTGGCTTGCATCAAGCCTATGGTTAATGTCATGTTCCTTGATTTGACAGTCCCTGAAACCTTTGCTTCTTCATTGACCATTACTAAGAAGAACAAGAATATTCACACCAAACACCCTTGTGCTTTGTGTGGTCTCCATGGCCATTACTCTCATCATTGTCCCCACCTTACGCATTACTGTGCCTCTTTAGAGGTAGTCCGGGATTATGAGATTGAACAAAAACAATCCATTTCTCCTGTACTTGCATAGTATGTTACAGGGCAGACCGAGGATTTACCCACTCCTATTGACACTCCCCCCCCTTGATGTTGACATGACAGAGCATGCGGCCACCATCCTCTACCTTTCCTCATCCATGAGACCTTGGGTAGAAGATCCCATCGAATCTTCCCCTGTTGTTTCGCCTGAACCCCCTTTAGCGATCACCCTGGGCTCATCCTCAGTATATCCATTATTTAATTATCCTTTCATCATCCCCCATGATGATGCGCATGTGAACCTTATTTTTCAAGATGATGATTCAGGTAGCTTCGAAGCGTCAGGTGGTCTCTCTTCCTATAGTCACCCCATTTTCTATTGCGATGATGACATCATGGAAACCCCGTCCACCCCTGACTCCATCATTCCCGCCCGTCAACAGGATAGACCACCCCATGCCCATGATCACTTGCATAACCTCATCTCAAGCTACACCTTTGGTAGCTCCCACATTCCAACTTACTGACGGCATGTAAGTAGTAGACATCTTACCCAGATCACCCCTTCCCGTGGAGTGCGTTTGATTTCTACTTTGAACTCAGGTCGCCATTATTGTTCATCAACCTTCCATTTATTTTCTTGTGGCACCCTTCATATAGATCGAACATCCACACCTTATATCGGTTTTGCTGACGATGCAAGTCACTGCTCTCGGAATTTAGCCTTGGCAGGTTGGGCGATTTTTACCCCCTTGTATGCACTTGTTTTTTCGAATGGTGTATGCATTGGTACTGCTACCAATAATCAGGCCGAATATGATGCAGTACGAGTTTTACTAGCTGATGCCCTTTCACATTGCATCCTCCATATTCATGTTCGTTTAGATTCCTTTCTTCTTGTCATGTGATTGAATGGTGTCTATCATGTGTATAATCCTATCCTTTTCAGAACATATTTACGAGTGAAGTTGTTGATGCGTGAATTTGAAATCATTACTTTAAGTAATGTACCTAGAGCACAAAATCACTATGTAGATAGCATTGCAAATCATATTCTAGATTGGCATTTAACACACACATTTAACACAAGACAATAACATAAAAATATCAAAACGATGCATATCCATAGTATGTGTCGTACACAATGTTTTAGAGTTCATCAAACTCTAATACATATGGCATGCTCATAGCATGTTACCAAAAACTCAAAAATGGGGGCACCACATGCCTCTACACACTAATCACTATCTGTAGGATCCCAAGCCAATGGCTCTGCCCCAGCAGCCCGTAGATAATGAACACTTTGTCCGGCCATCGCCATGCGTCACATGACCCCTCGCCATTCCGAGGGTAAACCAATAGATGGCTCTATGTACTAGTCATCTAAGTCTTGCCATCCACGCTCCAAAACACTGGTCATAAGCCTATCACATCTATGACATATGTCCTCTAGAAGGGTTTTTGCATCCTAATTTTGATGTGCCCTTGGTCCACTAGATCCTACGGTCCCTGATGCTGCAAGATGCCCCATGTACCCGGCCAGTTTTACCGGTGTTGTATTTGCATGCCAAAAGTAAAAGAATCAGTACTACATACAATATTCTAAAAATTTTACATGCACGTAAAAGATCAGAAATGTGTCACTTACCATCCGGTCCCCATCTACGACCAGGTGGAAGTGGTAGATCTAGGTCCCCACAATAACTCATCCCACTATAGGGATAGTCGTCTATATACAGTGGCATCTGATGCCAATGAACAAAGAAATCAGGAAGAAACACTCGTTAAACTGCTCCACCTCCTCCTCTGCACATTAGTCTCCCCCACCAGCACATCCTAGGCTCTCTTGGGCCCCCATCTGGGACTTGTATGCCTGGTCAAATTGTCTAGATCTTCTCGAAGAAGAAAGAGCACAAAATTGTACCATACGCAGAGTCATGGTTCACTTTCCACTTACATATCAACAACTGTCATTTCAACAATGACAGCATCATCTGGGCCCACCCATAGTAGGTCCCACTAAAAACACTCTCCACCAACATCATCTGTCCCCCCGTAATGTGATGGAGTGCTTGGTTGCCTAGGATCCGTAGCACCACTGCGGCCACAACACAGGTCTCTAACCTCTCCAAATCCTCGATGGGTATCCAAGTCCCCTTAACTTGGAGACCTGGAAAATAATGGAACTCTAAAAACTCTATGATATTCCACCCTCACGGTAATACTGGCTCAGTATTCCCTACCATCCCAAGTGGTGGGAGACCAGTCAGGAAATATATATCTTAGACCGTCAACTTGATCCGGTGCCCCTGCACTATAAAGACCTCATGGTCTAGGTCCCAGTAACTGACAATCTAGGCCAATAAGGGCTCCCTAGCTCTCATCAAAGGGTTCTCCACAAACTTCAGAACCCCAAACCTAGCCAAAGCACTGTGGACACCCTGATCCTCCCGAATCTCCGAACGCAATGCGCCCAGGTCTCTCTCTCTCCAGTTGATCCGTAATTCTTCCATACCTACAAAAAACTACCATATCAATCAATATACAAATAGTAAATAATATTTCTCATCAAAAAAACCTAGTGCTCAGCCAAAAAATAGCACCGAAACACCCCTCTCGAACAAGTCGCACTTTTCAGGCCCAAACCTGGGACAGGTCGCACTTATCTGGCCAAAACCTGCTACCAAGGTCGCACTTTTTGCCCCAAAAACTGTGACCCGGCTGTGAGGAGGAGTAGAGGGATTTTACTAAGCATTAGGGACCTAATCTGAACTTTTAATCGACTAAAAAGGAAGATTAGGGTTAGGCCTCTTACCTGCAACTGACAGTTCCTGATTCCAACAGTAGGTTTGTCCGCTACGATTGCCGCAAGATTTAAGGCCTTCTCTCCTCTCCACATTCACCATAGCTCCACATGCAAATGAATGAATTTGGAGGGAAAATGCACTCGCAGCGATCCAACCGTAGCTCCGTTTACCAAACCATCCACACCATTGGAAATCTCTCACTGAGCCCTCAAATGGGTATCTATTAGTTTTTAGTTATTTTATACTTCACTGGGACACATTTTCCCAAGAAGCGCCACTTCACCCTTCCACAAAAATCGAATTTCTTCACTTGCAACACTTGTACCAGGGGCACCATGTTGCCTCCATACTTGTCCATGCTCGTGTTGACTTTCATCATGAGTCACCATCTGGTACTCATGCTTTTATGGTCCCCATTGGCCCCTTTTCATACATGGCAACACCATCGAGTCACACTTGTTTAGAGCATCCGAGTTGAGTCATCATTTCTTTCATGGAGTCTATCCCAAGTCCCTCTACATCTCGCCAGAGTTCCCCATCATTCATTTCTTGGTCCCTCTCTCGTGTCGCACATTATGGCCTTCAGTCCGACTATCCCTTATCCCTCATGATGTTGTGTGAGTTGTTGACAAGTCATCCGTGCCCTTTATGCTCTAACAAGGGAAGTCGTCCGTTCACTAATCTTTCCCCTCCATTTCATCATCATCATTGGTGTCAGTCTGTTAGTCACTCTACTATTTTATCTCATGCCCTTGTTGAGGATCCCTTATTGCCTCACCTATGGCATACCTCCTTTTGTTGACATTAGCTCATTTATTCCAGAAGACAGGTCTAGAGGGCGGTGTACCTTAGTTCCAGCTTCCACTCTAGTTCGGTGCTTCGGATCGGGAAAAGGGACTCGTTATTTCCCTTTGACTTGATTATTTCTCAGCTCTAGCTCCTTTTAGCATGATCGAGATCCGTATACTCGATGGTTTAGTGATGCAGCAACTAACATTGATGATTCCCGAGTGTGTGTGAGATGTCCCAGCCCTCATGAGGGGGTGGCCTTACAGGTATCCCCCCACACACTTGGATGACCTCTCCATTTCAGCCTTCGATGCAGCTCCATACATTTGATGATGTCATCTTTAGTCGCTTACAACGATGTTTTTTTTGCATGTATCAGTCACATTTGCAGAGCCCTTTCCTGTTTTCAGGGTCATCTGGGTTGCATTTATATCTCATGTACTTAGATATTATTGTACAAAGTCCTGGATGTTAGCCTAGGCACAATATGTATGTGGGATTCATTATCGTGTTATTTATCTGGCTCATGTTCAGGCCAGCATATGCTTTATTATTGCATTCTGTGGTTTTCCGGGTGCCTTATTATTTATACTATTGTCTTGGTGGGCATAGGTATGCCTCCCCCATCGCCTATAGCAGGTACTCACTCAAAAATACTTTTCGCACATGTAAGTCACCTCCTCAGGGTCTAGTTCTTTCAGCACTTTGGTTTACCTTATACTTCTCTCTCTTTGAATTCCCCTTCGATGTCAAGTGATTATGTTCTTACAATGTACTTCGGTCATATGATTATCTCCTAATGCTCGCACGCTGGGGGTCAATTTGTTACACCATTTTTTGGTCATCTAACCTATTATCATCAGATGGACCCAAGTACACCATGTAAGACCAATTTTAATCCAAGTAAAATTGCTTTCACTATCAAAATAACTTAGTAAATCACCTTTATTAAGTTGTTTATGGTCTAAACAGGAAACCCTATAAGGAAATATTAAATAAATATACATTTGTTATATTTTCCTCAAGAAATAATTAGTTAAACAGTAGTTTAATTAATATTTATGGTTATATTTAACCCAAAACAAGGAAATTAATTAGATAAATCATTATTTATCTTATTATTTTCTAAGAATAATTGTTTAAATCTTATTTAAATAATATTCTTTGTTAAATATGACTAATTCACTGTTAAATAATTAAACAAATCATTATTTATTTGATTATTACTCAACCATATCCTTAAAATAATAAATTATTTATTTATTTATTTATTATTACTTAATCGCATCCTTAAAATGATAAATAAATAATTTATTTATTTATTATTTACAAATAAAGGGATTTGACTCAAGTCAAATTCCTCTTCCCTCCAACAAATATAATAAAATATTCCATAAAAGTTGGATCTAGATTTGGTTAATAATATTTTAACTATGCACCAATCTCTAGACCAACTCAATATTTTGTTATAAATAGAAGGGTTTTCCCATTCATTTGTCACCTTTTGTTGCCTAAAGACCACTCTGGATCTCAACACTTGGTCTGGCTATTGATACATAATCATAGCCATACTTTTCCATTTTTTCCTGGGTTTTCTACACCATCAAGAGAGAGAAGTTCTAAATCTGAAGTGCTCAGGACTCACAAGAACCAATCCCATTGAGGAGAACAGGGAACACCCTCTTGTGTTTTCCTCCTAGGTGCCATTAATAAAAATATTCATTGAATATATTCTTGTCTTGTCTATTGGATCTATGCTGTAAATCTTATTTTTCTACTGTTTAATGTCTTCTAATGCATAGATCTAGTTTTTTTGTAGCATTTGTCTTGATCATCTAATTGCAGATCTGAAGATATTATAAGTCATTTCTGCTGTTAGGGCTATAAGTTATGCATAGCTAAAGCGGTCTTTTTTTGTACACTTCGTATAAATATTCATAGTAACACATTGCATTGTTCTATCTCTTGGGACCAAAACAGGGAATCCCTCAAAAGTATGAGTGTGTATTTCCCTCTGTTGCACAAGATGGGAATCAATGAAATTGTAGGTAGCCCCACTGTCAATCAATACAGAAACCCTCTGATTCATGATTGAACCTTTAACTCTTAAGGTCAAGTACTTAGGTACTCCTCTCAAAGATGCAAGAGTTCCTCCAATAGGGGAAAATTCTCCACTTCCACCTCCTAATGGTGTTGGATCTCCTTCAACATTGTCAGCGCTGTGACCCCTCCTTGGTTCCTCCTCTTCATCATCTTCAGGATCTGAGAATACCTCTATATAATGTGCTTTACCAGCAGCACATCTATGTCCAGGTACCCATGGTTCTTGGAAAGTGAAGCATAGCTTCTTTCTCCTTATATCTCTTTGGACTTCATCATCAAGAGGCTTCTTGTATGAGCTCTCCCTTGAAGGAGTAAATTTCTCTTCCTTTTCCTTTAGAAGGAGAATAGGGCTTGTTCTGAAAGTTTTCATTTGCTTTTGGCAAGGCATATTGAAGGTCTCTAGCCCTCTCAATGGCATCATGCAAGGTAGTGGGCTTGGTAGATTTTAAAAATCCATGAAGAGGATCATATAGACCATCGATGAACATGTACACCCTTTGTTATGGCCTAAATCTACCTCAGGCTGAGGAAGGCAGAGTTTAGGGTAACATCAAACCACGCTTAATCTGGTAGCTAGCCCTACCAGATCAAGAGAGGGCTCTCTCCTGGTCAATCTCAGCAAACAAATGATCAGTGAGGCTTGAGATGACTGATGTGATGACTGATTTTAGGCTAGGTGTTAGTATGATTCTTTCGTCATAAAAGATCACTTTAGCTATGCATATCAAGTAGCCCTAACATCAAGTATGGTTGCAAAATATCCTTATATTTGCTGCATAATATTAGATCTAAGCATAAAAGACATTAAGCAGATAAAATGTGAAATGGCTCCATGCATCCAATGAACAAGACAAGAACAATGTATAAAAAGAATCTTATATTATATTAAATAATGGGGCTCCTAAGAGGAAAACAAGAAAGGTTTTTTCCAGTTCTCCTCAGTGGGATGGGTTCTTGGAAGTCCTCAGTGTTTCAGATCTAAAATTCCTCTCTTTAGTTGATATGACAAACCCTAACAAACATGGAACTCAATGGGAGTTCAAAATGCAAACAAAATGAAATTGGTGACCAAGAGTAAATCTAGTGTGATCCAATGCAATGGAGGTGACTAATGAATGGAGAAAACCATCCTATTTATAACAAAATATTGGGGTGTTCTAGAACTCGGTGCATGAATAAGATATTATTAATCACATTCTAGAATCACCCTTTAGGAATATTTTATTATATTTGTTGGAGGGAAAAGGGTTTTTGACTTGGATCAATTCCTTTATTTATAAATAATAAATAAATAAATGATTTATTTATTATTTAAGGGAAATGAGGGGAATATAATTAAATAAATAGTGTTTTATTTAATTATTTAAAAATGATTTAGTCAAATTTAACTAGGAATAGTATTTAAATAGTGATTTAAATAACTTATTCTTAGGAAATAATTAATTAAATAATGATTTATTTAATTGATTACCTTGTTTTGGGCTAAATATGACCAAGAAATGTAAACGGATGTGGTGAAAGCGATTTTACTTGGGGTAAAATTAGTCTTACATGGTGTACTTCGGTTTATCTAACAATAATGGATTAGATGACCAAAAAAAGGTGTAACAGATTGCCCCCCAACGTACGAGTGTTAGGAGAAAATCGTATGACCGAAGTACGTTGTAAGAACTGAATCACTAAACAGCAAGAGAGAAATGAAAGAGAGGAATGTAAGGTAATCTAAAGTGGTGGAGGACTAGACCCTGAGGAGACGAGACTTACAGGTGCAAAAAGTCTCAAGTGTATGATGTGGTACCAATGTGAAAGGCGGTGAGGGAGGCATACCTATGCCCGCCGAGACAATAGTACAAAGAATAAGGCACCTGGAAAACCACGAAACGCAACAGTAAAACCAGTGCTGGCCTAATCATGAGCCAGAAATCAAGAATGATGAATCCCACATACATGCGATGCCTGGAATAATCGTCAGGACTTATACAATAATATGGTAGTACATGAGATATTAACATACCCAAATTCCCCCTACACACGGGGAAGGGCTCGTGAAATCAGACCAACACGTGAAATCGAAGAGGTGCTGCAAGTGACTGAGGCCAATATCATCAAATGAGAGGAGCTGCATCAAGTGCTGGAACGAAGAATTCATCCGGGTATGCGGGGGGTTACTTGGAGGGCTACCCCCTCTTGAGGGTTGAGACATCTCACACACACCCGGGTATCACCAATAGCTGCTGCTGCATCACTACACCATCAAGTGTATAGATCACGATCAGGCTAAAAAGAGCTCGAACCAAGGTACACTGCCTCCTAGACCTGACTTCTGGATTAAATGAGATGATGTCGACAGAAGTATGTCCACCATGGGTGAGGCAAGAAGGGAACCCCAACTAAGGCGCGAGAGATATAGTGGAGCGACGAACAGACGGACACTAATGATGATGAAAATGAGGGATACTAAGTGGCAGATGGATGACTTCCCTTGTTAGAGCATAAAAAGCGAGGATGACTTGACAACGACTGACACAATATCGGGAGGGATAGGGAACAATGGGACTAAGGGCCATAGTGTGCAACACGAGGGAGGGACCAAGCAATGAAGGATGAAGGACTATAGCGAGATAAAAAGGGGTGCGAGATAGACTCTATGACTGATGATGACTCAAATCAGATGCTCTAAACAAGGGCGACTCGATGGTGCTGCCATACAATAAAGGTCCAATGGGGAATTATGAAAAACATGAGTACAAGAGGGTATCTCATGACAAAAATCAACACGAACAAAGACAAGTAAGAAGGCAAAGTGGTGCCCCCAGGTAAAAGTGTTGTAAGTGAAGAAATTCGATTTGTAGGAGAGGTGAATAGAATCTCCATGGAAAAAATGTGTCCTGGTGAAGGATCAAGGTACGAAAAACTAAAAGGTATCCCGAGCTCATGAACAGGCCAGGTCGCACTTTTTGGGGTCTGCTCTGTGACCTGGGTAGCATGTACTAGGCGGAAAACTGCAACTTGTCCCAGGAAATGACCTCAAAAGTGAGACCTGGCAGAGAAAAGGGGGTTTCAGTGCTGTTTTTGGCTGAGATCTGGAATTTTTATGGTTGAGGGGAATAGGTGCCCCCAAGCATGTTGTGGTCATGCAAAAATGTATGTAGAAAAAAGGGGAATCTAAACACATTTTAAGGATATGGTGTGCCATTTGTTTTGGTTATGGTTATGCAATTTGAGAAAGGAAATGGAGGATTACCAATCTCGTTTAGTATTGCATATATGAAACAAATGGACGTTAATTTTTAGTGCTGGCATATCTGGGGCCACTATCCCAAACAGAGGAGTTGGAGATAATGAACTGATGCTCTTTTAGAAAATGGATAGGTTGGTTAACAACAAGGTCAGAAAGACTGGGTTGCTGATGTAAGATGAAGGAACGATAAGGGGTACCATCCCTAGAGTGATATGAAGTGGTATGGGGCTCTAGAGGTTCTTCTAAATGTGGAAGAATAATGGTAATAAATTCAGCACGACCAGATATACTAGGAGAGTTGTGGAGAATTGTTTCTCTTGGTCTCTCAAATATGGGTGCCCCCTTACTCAAACATTGGGTTTCAATGTAGTGGCCACAAGGTGTATGTGGTGTGAAAGCATGGGTTAGATGTAAGGGGGAATAGATAAAGTCAGGGGTGAGGATTTCTTCCATAATGTCATCATTGTGATAGAGGATGGGGTGACTGGTGGAAGAAAGACCACCTAGCGTGGCGAAGCTACCTGACTTGTCATTATGAGAAGAGAGGTTCACATGCGCATCGTCACAAGGGGTGACAAAAGAGTAAGCAGATAAGGGATCTGCTGATGTTGAACCCAGGGAGATCGCTGAAGGAAGGTCAAGCGAAACAACAGGGGAGGATTCAGAGGGAATTTTCCCCGAGGGTTGCATGGATGATGATAGGTAGAATATGGCGGATGAAGGCTCCGTCATCTTGACATCAGGAGGAGGAATGTCAATGGGAGCCATCATGTATAGTAATTTTGTTGAAGCAAAACGCGCAAATAGGGGAGAGGTGGACTCGTTGCGCTTGGCCTCGAATTGGCGGACTGCGGCTAGAGAGGAGAGGAAGTCGTCGAGGTAGGGACAAAGGTGGGTGTAATGGCCATGGAGATCACACAAAGCACAGGGGTGGTTGGCGTGAATAGTCTGGGGGTTCTTGGCCGTGGCTGCGGAAGGAAAAAAGGCTTTCGGGACCGTGGACTCAGGGAACGCAACATTAACCATGGGCTTGAGATGAGGCAATTCAGGACAGGTATGGGTGGCATGACCAAAAACATCACACAAAGCACACAGGATGGTATGCTTTGGAGGCCGAGGAGGGGTAGGGTTTGTCGGGCCTACCTTGTCCTTTGATGCCCCCCTGTGAGCTTTGCCAGTCTTACCCGAAGCGGTCGTAATAGGAGGTGGGTCCTGTTGAGGGTACTGAGGCACTGTGGCAGCGGGAGAAGTCATGGGGACCGGTTGGATCGGGGTCAAAGCAAGATAAGGTTTGGGTTGACCGGGTGGGGTAGCGGCTGGAGGATCAAGGTACCAGACAGGAATCCCAAGGGTCAGGTTAGGAAGAGAAAGGGTGGCCATGACAGGTACTGTGTACACTCCTGGTGGGGGAGCTAGGAATGGTAGCTGACCTGCGGGGTAATGGCCAGGAGGGACGGCTCCAAGATGGTTGAGACCTGGTGGGACCAACCCAAGAGGGTAGAGAGGCGCATGGGTATTAGCAGTAGGAGAAGGGTCAGAAGGGAGAGGTCTGACTGGCTAGGGCGAAGGGCTAGGAGCGGGTTACTGCAGGCGAGGTTGAGGTTTCTGACTAGCCAAAGCGGGTTGTTTAAGGTCAACCCGAGACGATTGCATCATGCAAACATTCGCTAAGCTGGGATCAGAGACGGGAGGAGGAGGAAGACCAATGAAGGTTCCAAGTAAGGAGGAGTCTTTGTAAATGCCGGGGGAAACATTGGTGAAAGAATCAATGGTTTGCTTATTGGTGACAGCAGAGATGGTGGACTCAGGGGAAGTCTAAGATGTTGGTTCATGATACGTCAACTGGTCGATGGTGACAATCTTTCCATTATGTGGGAAAAACAGCTTGCGGTGGACTGCGGATGGGACGACAGACATGGCATAGGTGTAACTACGCCCTAAAAGAAGGTTATAGTCAAGAAGGGTGTCGATAACTTCAACTTCGACACAAACAGTCTTGCTCGCAAGGGTGATAGGACAGTTACGGAAAAGGCCAATGGGCTGGGAGGCATGGCCATCCCACGCACGAAGGGTGATTTTGGAAGGGGTCAGCTCAGGAGATCCGAGTTGTTTCCAAACCGAAGCAGACATTACACAGGAGGATGCCCCCTCGTCAATGATGCACCGGGAAATTTTAGCGTTCCGGATTTTGACTGAGATTTGGAAAGCGACGGAAGCAGGAAGAGGAGGAGACTTTGACTGATGGGCATCAAAAACAATCAATTGGTCATCTGCTGGATATACAGCGCCCAGGGCAGATAGTAGAGCTTTTCTTTGGGAGGGGCATGACTGGAGGAGTTCCAGCATTGAAATGGCAACATGAGAGTGGGCCAGCGCATCTACTATGCTAAACGAATGGGCAGCTCGGTTAGAAGTAGCATTTCGTCATAATGGTCCCTTAGGAATCTTGGTATGAACCTCGGTGTTGGGCGAAGGGATATGCAAGGGACCATCAGTTGTCGAAAGAAGCTCTGTAGAACCTAAAGAAGGTGACTCGGGGGTAGATGGAGTAAGAGGCTGGGGGTACGGACGGGACTGAGTTTGAAGGTTAAGGTCAACGGTTATAGGTTGGTCAGAGTTCATCATGAGGATCTGGTAATCAGAGGTACCAGATGGAGGAGGTTGAGTGGTTACTGGTCCGTGAGGTGGTTGGGTAGCCACAAATCCCTACTGTGCATCCACCTGCTCTTGAGGGGGCAATGAATGTTGTTGCTGGGGTTGAAAAGACAAGGGAGGCGGAGGTGTGAATGCTAGAGGAGCTGGAGCACTAAGCAGTGGATATGGATGATAATGATGTTGGGGAACAGTGTGGTAATATGGAGGTTGGGTAAAAACACGAGGCGTGCCAGATCCTGGATGCGTGCTACTGGAGGGGGAGAAGTGCAGGAGGTGGTGCCCCCTCCCCCAGGAAAACCATAGCGCATGGGAGGTTGGGCGGATGGATGAGAGAGAGCTCCAACGAAACTGTCGGCGGCCTGAGGTGCCCCCGATGCATTAGTGCCACTGGGTCTGGGGAGGTCAGGAAGGACGATATAAATATAACCTGATTGAGCATAGATCAGGTCATATTTCAAGGCTATTTGGAGGGCAGCTTCTTCGGTTTGAGGGAAGTGGGATGCGACATCTTTGCCAATGGTAGGTAAGAGAGAGTGAAGGAACCAGTCCATATAGACACGGTCTTCGAAGGTAGGGGCTTGACATAGGCTCTTTCTTCTCTGCCATTCTTTAACATGATGAATAGGCGGGTCGCAGACGATTGACGAAAAGAAGTCAAAATTTCGATACCGGTGTCATAACGAGGGGGAAGCTAGAAATAAGATAAGAAGGCGCTGGCAAGGGTCACAAAGGTGGTATGGGAAGAGGTGGGTTGGTCAACATACCATTTAGAAGCGTCACCCGTAAGTGTGCGTTGGAACAATATAAGACGAATGGAGTCCTCGGTAATGGAATTGGAGGAACACCACATATGGAAGGATCGGATATGGTTGGAGGGATCCTCACTAGCAAGGCCTTCGAACTTGGGAATATTAGAGGGGAGCTTGGTTGGCATAGCAGGCCAACTAACATCGTGGCGGATAGGGTCATTAATCATCTGATTAAGGTCGGGGAGACTAAGGCCGGCCATATAAGGGAGTAATGGGGCAGTCGAGGTAGGTCTCGCAGTGGTTCCACTAGAAACAGAGTCAGCAGTAGTACTAGGGTTACCGTTGGGAGCAGGCCTTGAAGTAGACATGGTGAAAGTGGCAGAGGGAGAACCAGAACTAGGGGAGAGAACCCAAAAAATCAGAGGAAGAGTCGGAGTGCGGAATCAGGGGAGGACTTACTCTATGACGATGGGAGGGAGGAAGGTGACCAAGTGGAAACTGAGGGTGAAGGCCAAGAAGTCTCCAGGAAAGGTGCCTTGGGGGCGCAATGATAACGGGAAGAAGGAAACTGACAAGGGTAGGAGGGGTCAAAATCAAGTGAGGTCAAGGGTAGAAAAGGTGCAGTGACAATTGATTTTAGAGTCTTTTCCAGGTGGTGTTAACCAGGCACTTCTTCGATTAGGGGCTGTGTGTGGTGTGCGTTAATTTTAATTGTTTAAACCTAGAATTTTTGAGAGTAAAAGAAAGATTTTGTTGCGTAAAAAGAAATCTGCAGTAAAGAAAAGTGAGAGAACAGAAAATTAACAACTAAGAATGTAGCAATCTAACCCAAGAAGGAGGGTGTCTCAAAACTAGTCGATAAGAGGGAAAAACTAGGCAAAGCACGCTGAAAAGAGGCCAATATATCTAAGGTCCGGAGGGACTGGGATATAAAGGGTAAATCTGCTGAATAGTGGTGCAGAGAAAAACAAAGAGGCAGAGGCAAGGTTGCTGCTAAAAAGGAGGAGATCAGTTAAAACTAGAAGAGACAAGGCAGTGGCCTTAGAAATGGACCCAAACAAAATGATATGAGGTGATTTGAGAGGGAGAATAGCTGATCTAAAAGGATCTGAAATGGAGGTATCAGATCTGAGAAAAAATAAGGCTGAAACTCTGAAAATTCAAACTTCTGAAACAACAAAGACTCTCCCACAAAAAGTGGAGGGTATTAGAGCCCTAAGGGGAAAGATTCCCTCTTATTTGAGTAAAACGGAGCAAGAATAGGTCTAAACGGGTGAAGACGGAGGTCAGGAAACCCCAACAGAGGTTCAGACAAAACTAAGAAAATTTTCAGAAAAATTCCAAAAAAAAATCCAGGTCGCAGTTTTTGACCTGTTTTTCGCTCAGGTCGCACTTTTTGGGCTTTTTTCCATGACCTAGGATGCACTTTTTGGGTCAAAAAGTGCGACCTAAACTTCCGGTACTCTCAGTGGCAGATTTCGGAAAATTTGTCGTCTCAGCTGCGGCTGAGGTCGGTCACCTGCGCAAAAAGGCTAGAAACACACAGAAGTTAGAAATTGGAATGTTTGAGGGTTTTAAGTGGGGAAAAATGCAATAAAAATGGAAAAAATAGGAAAAATAAAAATTGGAAGAGAAACCCTAGGGTCTGAAACAACTAGATATGCAGGAAGATAGAAAACGACAGTGGTCGCAAAAGAAAACCTGTGTGGAGTCGCCAATTGTTAGTATGATTCTTTCATCGTAAAATATCACTTTAGCTATGCATATCAAGTAGCCCTAACATCAAGTATGGCTGCAAAATATCTTTAGATTTTCTGCATAATATTAGATCTAAGCATAAAAGACATTAAGCAGATAAAATGTGAAATGGCTCCATGCATCCAATGAACAAAACAAGAACAATGTATAAAAAGAATCGTATATTATATTAAAGAATGGGGCACCTGAGAGGAAAACAAGAAAGGTGTTTTCCAGTTCTCCTCAGTGGGATGGGTTCTTGGAAGTCCTCAGTGTTTCATATCTAAAATTCCTCTCTTTGGTTGATATGAAAAACCCTAACAAACATGGAACTCAATGGGAGTTCAAAATGCAAAAAAAATGAAATTGGTGACCAAGAGTAGATCTAGTGTGATCCAATGCAATGGAGGTGACTAATGAATGGGGAAAACCCTCCTATTTATAAAAAACTATTGGGGTGTTCTAGAACTTGGTGCATGAATAAAATATTATTAATCACATTCTAGAATCACCCTTTAGGAATATTTTATTATATTTCTTGGAGGGAAAAGGGTTTTTGACTTGGGTCAATTCCTTTATTTATAAATAATAAATAAATAAATAATTTATTTATTATTTAAGGGAAATGAGGGGAATATAATTAAATAAATAGTGTTTTATTTAATTATTTAAAAATGATTTAGTCAAATTTAACTAGGAATGGTATTTAAATAGTGATTTAAATAACTTATTCTTAGGAAATAATTAAATAAATAATGATTTATTTAATTGATTACCTTGTTTTGGGTTAAATATGACCAAGAAATGTAAATGGATGTGGTGAAAGCAATTTTACTTGGGGTAAAATTAGTCTTACATGGTGTACTTGGGTTTATCTAACGATAATGGGTTAGATGACCAAAAAAAGGTGTAACACTAGGTATATATGTAAAAGAGTTTGATTTGATTTTGAGGTTGTTTGTTGGATCAAAGGGAAAGGCAGATTTTGGGTCTGGGGAATGAGGCCTAGTTTTGCAGAGATCTGAATGGGGCAAGGTAGGCAATTGATTTGACACTTCAATTTTGAATGAAATGAATAGCTTAGACCGGTGAGGAGTTGAAGAGGGAAAGAAAATTTCACGAATACTCTTCAAACAGTTGAAAACATAAAAAATTAAACAAACCCTAGGTGGAGCACTGCAAATTCTAATGAATTCCACCTTTATCCTTGTTTTTTTAACTTAAGAAGAAATAAGAGGGAAAATGATACACATAAGACACTAGTGGACTTAAATTTACAGAGAGAAACACACTATCAAAGCAAAGTACCACATGAATCCCATGGAGTGCTGCAAACCTTGGTCTATTCCTTTGCCAAACTGCAGAGATGAATATACAATGATGCTCAAAGCAATCCCAAGTGTCCAACCATGCTAATGACTGAAAAACCACAAGATATAGACAAAAAATAACTCATCCTCAGCCTCTAGGGGTCAAGCTCACAATTTTAGGAGCTATTTCAACAAGATCTAAACTGAGAACTAGAAAATAGGCAGTGGAATAGATTGTCTCTATAAGGTAGGAAACTGATTCATTCAGTTGCAATTCACCTTTTGATGGATGAATCTACCTCCATGAGTAAAAATTTAAAAAAATTACATCAATATCCATCAAATTACATCCAATTTCATCATTATTTTAACATTTTGAAGTAAGAAAGTCAAAATGTCAAAAACTAGGCGAAAAACAGAGTTACTGAGTCCAAAATGAGCAAAAATCCCTAATGCGCCGTGCCTGATTTCTCTATGCGTCGCGCTAGTTTGGAGCTAAGTTTGGAGGCCTTGTCGGTGTCCACATTTTCTCCAAGTGGGCTCTCTGGAAAGGTCTACCTATCTACTTTCCAACAGAAGTAGAATTTCTGAATTTGGCTTCCATTTGCCTCTCCAAAAATGAGTTCTCCCAACAGTGCTTCCTATGTGTCCAAAAAGGGGCAGAAAGGTCATTTTTGGGGTGTTTTTGACCCTTCTGGAAGCCCAAAACCTGTCAAAATATCTTGGCCATAGGTAGGCATGCATAATTTTCCATGAAAAATTCAAAAATGTAAAGTTTTCACCAAGAGGAGTCCCCCATCAAAAGCGCACGCCAAGTGGCACGGCGCATAGAGCTAAAAAATCTGTTTTTAGGCCAAAAATTCAAAATTTGCAAAAAGTGTCCAAAATTTCTTGAAATTTGGGTTGAGTGTCCTCAATTATGTACTATGCTGGGCCAAGGAAGCCTCGACCAAAATCTGAAGTCTATCTTGCCTTTTCCGATGCTTTGAGGTCTTCTTCAACTTGGCCTTCAAAATTTTGATTCGTGCTTTGCAAACATGATTTCTTGCCCAATAATGATTGACCACATACCTGAAAATATTTTATCTTTGCTGGCTTTCTCCAATAGCTATTGGTCTCCTTGGTTCATGCAATTCGGTTGTAGAGTCACCGTGTGTTCCTTTATCTCGATCATAAGAGGAATCTATCTCCATGTTTGCCAAAGTCTGTGTTGCCTTAGATGAGTATGAGGAATTTTGGTGTCTTTAGTTTTTGTTGCAAAATGTATGATAATATGTGAGGGGCTATGGAGGGAGAGGGTAAGGGGAATGTTGGGAATATTTCCAATTGATATTTTCCAATTAAAGATTTTTAGGGGCAGTCATTAGGCTTTTTGGGATAGCATTTGGGGTTTGGGAAATTTGTAACTTGGATTTGGGATAATGGGAATATGGGATAGGGGTAGATGAATTTTAGGGATATGGGGAATAGGGAAATGGGCTGATGGAACTAGAAAAATGGTGAGGAAAAAAAAAGTGAGGGAGTGACGACATAAAAAAAACCAATGCATAAACCCTAAGGAAACATTTCTTAAGCAAGGGAATAGGGTTTGATTTTTTTTTTATTAAATCTTCATAGACGTCATAAGACACAAGTTCATTGGAATTGACAAAGTTGTTTTACTTACTTGGACCGGAGGCAGTCGAGTAATTTTTTGTTTGAATGAAATTGTGGTTCAAAACAAGTGGCAACTCTATGTTCCGCGCCACTCCTATGCGCTGCGCTGGTGTATTTTCAACATAGTGGAGGCTGACCCAATGCGTCGCCCCTGTCCAATGCGCCGCGTCACCCAGCCAATGTGCCATGCCACTAAAACTTGCCAACTCTATTATGATTTTTCTCTCTTCATTTTACATGGCCCTTTCCTTTGCTCACTCTCTCCTCTTGGAACACAAATGAGCCTTTGAACATGGAGATAACTTATATACCCAAGACCTTTTAATTTTCCACTTCAAAAACCCACTTTGTAATGTTTTACATTTGACACTTTTTAAACTCTATTTTAAACAACTTGCTTCATTTTGGCTTTGATTGACTGAATGATGTGCTTTGTGTTTGCCTTATAGGGAATGGATTTGCTGGAGCTTGACAAAGGTGACCAGGGTTGCCAGTGAAATTATTTTTACAACTAAGAAAACTTGAAATTACATTACATTTATACATAAAAATATGAAATACTCTATTTTTCTTCAAAACAGAGTTTTGAAGAAAAATACATTATTAAGCATATGATGATGAAGTTCTTAGTACTGAAACTTTATTTCAAACTCCTCATGCGCCTGCTGACCATTATTGGGAATTTTTAAGACCTTATTAATGAAACCCAAGACCTAATGACACTAAAACCCTAAAAATGACTCTTTGCAAACTATGAGACAAAAAGTGACTGCAAATGATCTTAATAAATGGAAATGGGCCAGCAGGTAAAGGACATGAGGGATATGAACAACAAGCCACTACCGTCAAATGATCCATGCTCCTAATGGAATGCAGCGGACCGAGTGAGACACCTAATATGCAATGCAACAAGAGGATTTTGATCACTGACGGAGGGATGAAGATACTGACACTAACATTGGATCCAATGGGGATGGTAGCTCCTTGGAGGTGCCAAGAACTACATATCTCTGGAAAATTAGGCAGTGCCTTTGTCCATTGGGCTATGGAGTCAATAACTTTGACAAACCAAAACTAGACTCTTGACTCATTTTCAAAACTGAAAACTGACTCAAGATTGACTCAATTTCAAGACCAAAAATGACTGAAAGACCTAAATTAACAAACCTAACCAAAACTGAAATCAACCTTCAGCTTTATAGCCTTCACCTCGGGCCCCAAACTGAAAGAATGATGACAGCACACACTTGCTCTGAAACTATGTTGAAACTGAATAAAACAAAAATGACTCAAGACCTACTTAACTGACATTAGTACTTACAAAGCTTTTTTAATGGCAGTAGTCCATTGAGATTTGAGGGTTTCAAATCATGATGAAAACCAACTGCCTACTGATGCAATATGTACAATCATGTATAGTGAGCCTTCTAATGTAACCAATCTAGGAGATGGCTACATACCAAAATGCTGCTCTCACTTTTCTCGAGCAGGTAGAACGATGTACATGTAGGAAACTCACAATAACCACTGAAACCAAGGCTTATGATAACGAACCAGGCTACATTTATATTTTTTGACGCTTGCAAAATAATTCCAAAGGGATCTTGAAAATCTTGAAGCACTAGTTGGTCTTGAGATCCAGCAGCAAAATTACAACTACTCGCTTCATTCTGATCTGAAAGAAAAATTGATTTCCGAGTGACGGGAAGGCACAGAGAGGTATAATCTTCTGCCATCTGAGTGTGTTATAGCATCATTTCTCACCTTGACATGATTCATGATTGCTACATGGCTTTATGGGCACCCATTCCTACAGACTTGGACAAATTCACTTAAAAACAGTGGAAAATCCTTCATACGCGACTATGCCCGTGTTTTTCCGCGTGTATACGCTAGTACAGCTAGACTTTTCCTCGTATGCCATTTTAATGGTTAAAAAATATATAAAAAATCCCTAATTTCGCGCTGGGTTGATAGTTACTCAGGTAGTTCAACTACCCCAGCCCGTGGCCAACTGTTTCCAACTGTTGAAACTACTCGGAGGGACTATAAAAGGACCTCATATGTGTGGCCTAAGGGAGAGAGAGAATTATTATTATTATACTCTGTTGGTTCCCTATCCAAGTCTGATTCCCCGTGCCTCCTGCACTTTCCCAGTTCATTTCAGGAAACCCTTGTTTCCTTGAGATACACATCCCTTTATATGTTATCTCGTATGCACTCATTTGGAAGGAGTCTTAGCGAGGCAAGGGCCGGACGGATGCGGACGACGGTCTGCGAAGGCCTTGGAAGGATCAGGTGATCTCTCCACTTACTTTTGTACGTACTATTTTTATAATACAGAAGTATCATGCTGTTCCCGAAGTAAACGTGTTAGTGTATGCTTTAATGTATGAAGAATATTTTTTATACAAGCATTTAAGATGATTTATTTAATGTTTTATATGAATCTCGCTAACATATAGAGTAGAAATATACTGTACAACTTGTCCTTTGTGCTGGTTTCTTCTTGTATTTCAGGTGAAAGAGGAAGGACGGTTGCAGGGAGTTTGAACTCCACGTGGATCTACTTCAAACGTAGGACCAACGGGTAAACCTCTCGTTCTGCTCTATTTCGTTTTCATGATTGTGCATGATCGTGTGAGTCTCTGTTAAATAGTACGCCCCTGCTCTGTGGAGGTTGAATCCCAACCAACCTCTAGGGTGTTAAATCCCCGAAATAGAGTGTTAGCTGTAAGTTCCTTGACCATGAGAAATTCTGGCATGTTGTCTCTCTCAAGCTCATATTCCTCAACTTCATGGTCTAGGTCATTCTTAAACAGAAAACAATCTTCAAGATTATCAAACATGACAACCTTATCATCTTCATGAAAGAAAATATTATCTGTTTGCTGATCTATAAAACTAATTACAAGACCCTCATCATTTTCAAAAGAGGAAGAAGTTTCACCCACACTTTCTTGACCATGTGGGCACTGTAAATCTTGCAAATCTGCTTTAGCTTGGGCTGTAAAATGACCTTTTAGGAGTTGATCTATTCTATCTTCAGACAGAGGAGATAATACTTTTTGTTTTCTTTTTCTCAAACAGTGATTGTCTTCATGAAATAACATTTTAAAACATGAAAAACCTGAATGACAGTCCTTAATTCCCTGATATTCTGAAATTTGAAAACATTGTTGATCATCTTCATGTGACATGGCAATCAAATTATCATTTATCACTGAGTTATTGAAAGAAGATTTTTCACTTACTTGAACGAATATCTCATATTTTTTTTCATGAACTGACTGGATTACCTCCTCATGAAGGATTTTTTCTAATGAAATGAGAACATTTGGATCAATAAATGTGTCTTCTTCATTCCAGATGATCTCAACAACAGAGCTCTCCTTCATGGGATTCAGCACAAGGTATTCTTGATCATCATGATCTGAATCTAGATCTGAAATAGCTGACTTGACTTTATCACATTTTGAAATTGAAACTTGACTTTCCTGCATATTGTCTTCTTCTATGGAAAGGTCTGAAACAAAACCTTCTCTTTCATCATTTTCCATTGTACTAAGATCTTGATCCTGCTGCAAAGTTTCCTGAGCATCTTGATGGGTATCCTCTAAGTTATCTTTATGCTGCTGAAATGGATTTTCGTACAGAGCCTCCATGATCTCATCATCCATGAATTCATCATCTTCATAAAAAATTTCAAGATTTTCAATAAAACTATGAACATGGCTACAACAGTTCTGAACTAAAGTTAAGGATGGATAAGAGTCTTTATACCTTTCAAAGAACATGGTATGAAAATCCTTTAAACAGTAAATACAAGAAGGCAGCAAACTTTCATACCAAGATCAGGCTTCACCTTCCAGAGTGGCCATGAATATCTTCATCAAGCAATCTTCAGGAAAATCAACCTTCAACTTGCGAATATGTATGTGAAATCTAACCAGATGTAAAGTAACATCCTTCCTATCATCATCTTTAAATGTAGGAAAATTCCTTTGCCAATCTACCTTAGGAATTTTATTTGGAAAACCTAGAATATGATCTCAGCTCATGGGAGCATACCTTCGATCCAACGAAATCATTTTGATAACAATGAATTTACCAAGAAACTCCTCAGGCTACTGATTCTTGAAGAGTAGAGTCGCCATAAAAATTCTGAAACTTGGGATTCTTCAACACTGGAATCACCAGGTGAATGATTTCAGCCTTCCTATGTCTGATCGTTGTCCAACATCAACAATCAGATCTGAACTTGATTACATTTTACTGAGGAAACCATATGTTCAGTTCATAAACTAGACCAGATATTGACTGAAGCAATGTTCATCTACTTTCGCTAATGCAAAGCAAGAGCGTTTCGAAGGCTACCTGGCTAACTTCAGGCTCCATCTGTAGTTTATAAAATGAATAACACTAACAAACAAACATTTTTTTTCCCCAGTATGGTCGCCACTATGTTATGGCCTAAATCTACCTCAGGTTGAGGAAGGCAGAGTTTAGGGTAACATCAAACCACGCTTAACCTGGTAGCTATCACTACCAGATCAAGAGAGGGCTCTCTCCTAGTCAATCTCAGCAAAACAATGATCAGTGAGGCTTGATATGACTGATGTGATGACTGATTTTAGGCTAGGTATATATTTAAAAGAGTTTTATTTGATTTTGAGGGTGTTTGTTGGATCAAAGGGAAAGGCAGATTTTGGGTCTGGGGAATGAGGCCCAGTTTTGTAGAGATCTGAATGGGGCAAGGTAGGAAATTTATTTGACACTTCAATTTTGAATGAAATGGATAGCTTAGATCGGTGAGGAGTTGAAGAGGGCAAGAAAATTTCAGGAATCCTCTTCAAACAGTTGAAAACATAAAAAATTAAACAAACCCTAGGTAGAGCACTACAAATTCTAATGAATTCCACCTTTATCCTTGTTTGTTTAACTTAAGAAGAAATAAGAGGGAAAATGATACACATAAGATACCAGTGGAATTACATTTACAGAGAGAAATACACTATCAAAGCAAAGTACCGCATGAATCCCATGGAGTTCTGCAAACCCTAGTCTATTCCTTTGCCAAACTGCAGAGATGAATATACAATGATGCTCAAAGCAATCCCAAGTGTCCAACCATGCTAATGACTGAAAAACCACAAGATACAGAAAAAAAATAACTCATGCCTAGCCTCTAGGGGTCAAGCTCACAAGTTTAGGAGTTGCTTCAACAAGATCTAAACTGAGAACTAGAAAATAGGCAGTGGAACAGCTTGCCTCTATAAGGTAGGAAACTGATTCATTCAGTTGCAATTCACCTTTTGATGGATGAATCTACCTCCATGAGTAAAAATTTAACAAAATTACATCAAGATCCATCAAATTAAATCCAATTACATCATGAGTTTAACATTTGGAAGTAAGAAAGTCAAAATGTCAAAAACTAGGTGAAAAACAGAGTTACTGAGTCCAAAATGAGCAAAAATCCCCAATGCACCAGGCCTGATTTCTCTATGTGTCGCGCCAGTTTGGAGCTGAGTTTGGAGGCCTTACCGATGTCCAAATTTTATCCAAGTGGGCTCATTGGAAAGGTCTGCCTCTCTAATTTCCAACACAAATTGAATTTCTGAATTTTGCTTCCATGTGCCCCTCCAAAAATGAGTTCTCCCAACAGTGCTTCCTGTGTGTCCAAAAAGGGGCAGAAAGGTCATTTTTGGGGTGTTTTTGACCCTTTTGGAAGCCCAAAACCTATCAAAATCTCTTGGCCATAGGTATGCATGCATAATTTTCCATGAAAAATCCAAAAATGTAAAGCTTTTACCAAGAGGAGTTCCCCATCAAAAGCGCGCGCCAAGTGGCGCGGCGCATAGAGCTGAAAAATATGTTTTTAGGCCAAAAATTCAAAATTTGCAAAAGGTGTCCCAAATTTCTTGAAATTTGGGCTGAGTGTGCCCCATTATGTACTGTGTTGGGCAAAGAAATCCTTGGCCAAAATATGAAGTCTATCTTGCCTTTTCCGATGCTTTGAGGCCTTCTTCAACTTGGCCTACAAAATTTTGATTCATGCTTTGCAAACATGATTTCTTGCCCAATAATTATTGACCATGTACCTGAACATATTTTATCTTTGCTGGCTTTCTCCAACAGCTCTTGGTCTCCTTGGTGCATGCAATTCGGTTTTAGAGTCACTGTGTGTTCCTTTATCTCGATCATAAGAGGAATCTGTCTCCATGTTTGCCAAAGTATGTGTTGCCTTAGATGAGTATGAGGAATTTTGGTGTCTTTAGTTTTTGTTGCCAAATGTATGATAATATGTGAGGGGATATGGAGGGAGAGGGTAAGGGGAATGTTGGGAATATTTCCAATTTAAATTTTCCAATTAAATAGTTTTAGGGGCAGTCACTAGGCTTTTTGGGATAGCATTTGGGGTTTGGGAAATTTGTAACTTGGATTTCAAATAATGGGAATATGAGATAGGGGTAGATGAATTTTAGGGATATGGGGAATAGGGAAATGGGCTTATGGAACTAGAAAAATGGTGAGGAAACAAAAAGTGAGGGAGTGATGGCATAAAAAAACCAATGCATAAACCCTAAGGAAACATTTCTTAAGCAAGGGAATAGGGTTTGATTTTTTTTTATTAAATCTTCATGGACATCATAAGACACAAGTTCATTGGCATTGAAAAATTTGTTTGACTTACTTGGACCAAAGGCAGTCAAGTAATTTTGTGTTTGAATGAAATTGTGGTTCAAAACAAGTGGCAACTCTATGTGCCGCGCCACCAACCCAACGTGCCGCGCCACTTCTATGCATCGCGCTGATGTATTTTCAACACAGTGGAGGCCGACCCAATGCGCCGCACCTATCCAATGTGCCGCTTGACCAGCCAATGTGCTGCGCCACTGAAACTTGCCAACTCTATTATTATTTTTCTCTCTTCATTTTACAAGACCCTTTCCTTTGCTCACTCTCTCCTCTTGGAACACAAATGAGCCTTTGAACATGGAGATAACTTATATACCCAAGACCTTTTAATTTTCCACTTCAAAAACCCACTTTTTAATGTTTTACATTTGACACTTTTTAAACTCTGATTTAAACAGCTTGCTTCATTTTGGCTTTGATTGATTGAATGATGTGCTTTGTGTTTGCCTTGCAGGGAATGGATTTGCTGGAGCTTGACAAAGGTGACCAGGGTTTCCAGTGAAATTATTTTTACAACTAAGAAAACTTGAAATTACATTAAAT
This sequence comes from Pinus albicaulis, assembly GCA_034641835.2. Classification (NCBI taxonomy): domain Eukaryota; kingdom Viridiplantae; phylum Streptophyta; class Pinopsida; order Pinales; family Pinaceae; genus Pinus; species Pinus albicaulis. The sequence continues at coordinate 47,804,635 of CM076571.1, forward strand.
TTATACATAAAAATATGAAATACTCTATTTTTCTTCAAAACAGATTTTTGAAGAAAAATACATTATTAAGCATACGATGATGAAGTTCTTAGTACTGAAACTTTATTTCAAACTCCTCATGCACCTGCTGACCATTATTGGGCATTTTGAAGACCTTATTAATGAAACCCTAGACCTAATGACACTAAAACCCTAAAAATGAATCTTTGCAAACTATGAGACAAAAAGTGACTCCAAATGATCTTAATAAATGGAAATGGGCTAGTAGGTAAAGGAAATGAGGGATATGAACAACAAGCCACTACTGTCAGATGATCCATGCTCCTAATGGAATGCAGCTGACCGAGTGAGACACCTAATATGCAATGCAACAAGAGGATTTTGATCACTGATGAAGGGATGAAGATACCAACACTAACACCCTCCTTGCTACAGAAAAATTAGGAACCATAACAGATAATCTCAGAAATTCAGAAATATAAGACTGCATTACCTGATTTCTTCAAGTTTGCAAGGCTCATGAAAGGTGCCTCTAGATCCTTTATATCAAATCTTTTCGCCAGCCTTCCAGTGAACTTAGAGTAAGCATTCACATTTGCATGACCCAATGTAGATAAGCCATGGAACCACCAGTTGTGTGCTTCACCTTCAAAGTGCAGCACTGCAATTTTGACAGTTTCCATCTCAGGATCTTGTTCAACTGAAAGTAGATGTCCAATTTTTCTATCGGTGATTTAGCAGAACAAGTGGATGACCCATCAAACTTGGGTAAAAAGAATCTACCCATAGAGTGATGTCGATCATGATTCTAAGTGAATCCACCATCTCTATGCTAATGCCTTGGTGTTCTTTTGTTGTTGAGGTGAAAAAACTCTTGAAAAATCAAGTGATCCTTGAATCTCTGATTATGAGACTCATATTATTTAAATTAGTCTTCAAGGGATGCTTGCTCTTGAGGCCATTCATTTTCCATAGCCAAAAAAGTAGGCATGGTAGAGCATCGTGGAGGTTGTGGCTGGTTCATTGGTTTATCATTCCAGTGATGAGACATGCTAGAACTTTCTCCAAGATGAAATCTCTTAAGAAATTCCTTTATTCTGTCCATTCTCATCTCTTTGATCTCTCTAGCAAGATCTTGCATGGCTTTCATAAGGGTTTTTGCAAACTCCTTCCCACCTTCATCACTTCCAGATTCAGGGGCTTTACCCTTGTCTTTGTCATCATTTGTGTAATCAAATTTCTTATGTCTTCTCTTTAGATACCTCTTCTCCCTTTTAGTAATAGGCTCATCTTCTTCTGAATACATATTGGCTTCTCAAGAAAAGAAAATCATAGGCCACACCAAGATTTCTATGATACCACTATAATATCCCCAAATTGGGACTGTCAGCAATGCATGTATGAAAAATTCATTTTTCAGAAATGTATGCTACATCAATCAAAATCAGCCCTTGGATCCCTTAGATCTGATAATCTAACTTCTAAATCCAAGAGGAGATCAGAAAAAAATCATCCTAGGTGAGTTAAACAAATCTCCCACACCTTGTATGACTGAAAAATACCCAAGAATGGGACTGTAGCACATGTACAAGCAATACTGTAGTAAAATAATGCATTTTAGCTTAACAAAAATAGGATGCCAATATGGAAGCTCAAAATTCACTTATACATCAGAAAATCAGATCTATAATGAGGCCCATCCAATGTTTAATAGGAAATAGAAAAATTAAACATAAAGAAATCCTCAAAAAGAGGTGCTACAACACACAGGTTCACTGCAAAAAGGCTTGACAATGTTATTTTCATTAGGATACAATAGCTGTTGATTAAAAATTAGATATAGGACAAAATAATGCATGAAAATTCATATATGTGATAGATCCATACACTATAGAGTCTCTATTTTACATACCCCTTAGGGTTTTCAGCAAAACATGAAGCACATGGAGTAGATCTGAGATCTTATGTAGCAGATCTGCAGATTTATTCAGAATTTCTGAAGAATATACATGAGTATTCAGATTAGATATGAATATGACATGGAATAAATCAGAAATATATGGATCACCATAGTGAAGGGCATATCCCCAACACTATATATCACTCCTCAAAAGTTGCGAAAACACCCTGCAACTTTCATCCTTGTAGATAATGCAATCCTGGAAGATAAACTACGTTGTAGAATTGATGAACAGTTCTGATTGATGCCAAGGTATGGATCTGAAGCTCCAATGATCCAATACACTATTATCAAGGGGATAGAAGACTTTCCCACTAAAAAGAGGCACTAGATTTTCCTAGATCTGTGTAGATTTAGCCTCCACTTGCTGCAGCTTACAAGGACAACCAAACCCTCAATAGGATCTATGTTGTAGTTGGAAGATGAAGCTTGGACAAATGCCTGATAGCAGACAAGATGTGAAAGACTCCTCCAAGAGCTACTCAATGGAAGTGGTGGGATTCCCAGTTAGGAACACCCAATGCTAAAAAACACTATTCTTAGCTAAATAGCAAGAGAATGATATATGTCTAAACAGACAATATATTCAAAAACATAACATATTCAACAACCTTCTTCGGATGTCCTCTACTTCCTTTTATAATATAAAAGTCTCGCAAAACCATAAAACATCTCAATGATTTAGCTCCTTTCACATTTGTAGCCTCCATATAAAACTGCACTATGCATCTAGGAGGTTCACTGCATCTAGACAACACTATTGATTTGTCATGGTTGACCCAATCAAATTGTAATATTCCAAATTTAGCATGCAGCTAATTAGAATATTAATTTTTTTCTTTTACACCTAGAAGTTTAATAAATGGGTAAGGAGGCCCATGCATAACAAAAATATGAATTAAATCCATCATGGTGTGAAAAGGGATCATCATAGGAGCTGGATTTCACACCCTCCTGTTTCAAAAGGGGCATTTTCATGTGGACAAGGTCAAGTTTGACCAAGTCAACAACGCTGGGATAGGAGGTGGAGATCATCTTTTGAGACAGCGCAGAGATAGTGGGATGAAGATTTTTTGGTGGAGGAAACCCTAATGAGTGGGACCCATGTGAGAGGGCTTCCATTTTATTAAAAGGAGGGCAAGGAAGCCAAGTAAGACATGTTATGGATTATTTATTTTATGGTCTGTATGACTATTTTTCATTATCTTACTGTTTAGAAGAGTTGTTGTGCTGCTTATCACAAGGCACTCCTGTTTAGGAATTATTTCTCCTTTCAAGAGAGGCCTCTTGAAGGTTTTTGTACTTCATCTCTCCACATCCAGGCTTGAGGCCAAGCATCCTCCTTGAGCTACAACATTATTTCTGCAGTAGTATAACGTTGTGCTGTAGGGTGTTGCAGTGGAGGTTTCTCAACACCAATTCTTGAGCTTATTTTTCAAAGGAGTAAGTTTTCTTTCCCTTGGTAGATCAGTTAGGAAGACCTTGGAGCATATTTCAGATCTTGGCAATTGTCCTACCCATTTTCTTACACGTACAACATACTATCCCTCATTGACTGTGTTATTTTCAGTGAGTATTTGTAGTGAGGGTTTATAGGGATTTTTGGAGGGTGAGATCTTCAGTGTTAGGATCAGCATTTCACTTGGAAGATCCATTAGAAGAGGTTTGTTCAGCTTGTGCATCATCTTTAGCCATATCCATCCAGTTCTTGAGTTTCAGTTGCTACTCAGTACTAGGACTGCAACTCCGACATTCTTGGCATTTTTCATATTTTAGGAAATCCTTCCAGGATTGTCTTAGAATTATGCTTGGGGGCTTATATATACACTCCCAAAATTGTATGAGCTGTATATGTCCATATCTATGTATTGACATATTACAAAAGAAATTGTCTCTAATAAAACTGTGTTGTCATAGCCTTGGGTATTTTCTGTGTAGCAGTGTTCTTCAATTTTCATGTACATGTTTTGTTGAGGCTTGTTTTGCCTGACTTGAGTGATTAATTGCTCAAGGATTTGTATACATTTGCTGCTATGAGATTAATATGATGGCTATATGGGTATTCTTCCATTTTATGTGTTGATTTATCATTGCTACTCCATTTTTGTGTTCATGTATTGCTGCATCTCCATTTTAGGATATTACAGTAGTATCAGAGTATAATCTTGGCTTAGCCTGTGGATCTTAGCCATTGTGCTATCAAGAGAAGAAGGAGAGTAAAATATTTATATAAAATTCAAGAGAATACTCCATTATGTGGAGTAATAAAGGAGGAGAGGCTCTTAAAGCTTCTTCCTAAATCTATACAGAGCATTAAAGGAGATCTCAAGAAAATAAGAAGGGAGATGGAATCTCCAGAGGAGTTTGGATCTAGAGCCAAATATAGATTTGCACATGATAGGTGTGAGCATGCAGCTACAACATATTATGCATAGCGCAATAATATGCCCATATTTTCCATGGGAGAGATGGAAGAAGAAGGAATGACTAGGAGGGAAACTCTTAGTAATTTTCTGCAAGAGTATGAGTCTCAAACTCAGAAGTTTAGAGATCATATCACTTTTCCATAGTTTTGCAAGGTAAAGGTGAAGAGAATAAAGCAACATGATAGGGGTATATTACTTCTATCTACTTTTGATGGTTCACCTGCATGTTCAGCCAAAGCTTGGGTGGAGGAGCTAGACTCCTATTTGCAACAACATCACATTTTTGAAGATGAGGCCATTGAAGTTGCAGTGCTGCATTTTGGAGGTAAGACCTCTACATGGTGGATATTTGAGTCTTTTTATTTGAAGAATGCAAATACTTATCCTTATGCTAGGTTCACTAAGACATTAATGGAAATATTTGATGGAAAAATTTATGAAACACATATGGTGGAACCAAACGAACCCAAGCAAACAAAAACCTTGCATGTGATGGAGGAAACTATAAACTCAGATCAACTTTAGAAAACCATGGAGGAGGCTAAAATCTTGTATCATACCTTGTTAGAGGCAAGGTCTATATCTCATATTCCTGAAAAAAAAGGGCATGGAGGTCCCTTTTTCAGAAGAGGATCCAATTCTTGGGAGGTTTCCCATACATATTGATGAGTATGAGGGCAACAATGCTGTCATGTCTAGAGTTTATCTAGCATCTCATGCAGAGGAAGAGGGAGTTCTTGCTCCAACTAGAGGTATTATTGTATCATTGCAAGGAATTACCCAGGATCTCACATGTGGATATCAAGGCACAACTCATGATTTACATGTGCATTGATGAAATGGTGTGAAACTATGGAGATAAAAGGAGGAGATAGGGAGGACGACCAACATCATGAGATGAGGAGCCCACACCGCTATATATTTTAGGAGGTTGATGCACCTAAGAGGGAGACTTGATTGCATAATGAGGGAAAGGACAAACCTTTCCATTCATATATTCAGTATACTCTTGATGTTGATGTCTCATTTCATGGAGACATTTCACTAGGGAGACCACCAAATCAGCAGAGGAGGATGGATGCTTCACATTTTGAGGCACCATTCATTGATTCCGGAGGAGTGGAGACCTTGGGAGAGCTTGATACAGTGTTGAGAGTCTTGGGTAGACTCAAGGAGAGGAGAGTCATCCTCTCAACACCATCATTACCCACTCTCATCTCAGATTCTGCGTTGTGGTAGGAGCAGCATGGGAAGGATAACAACCTTCCAACTTGCATATTTGACATGGGAGATTTCGAAGAAGAGGACAACCATATGACAGATGTTATTCATGATAGTTCATCAATGTTGTCACTATGGAGGGTAGATCCATATTGAAATTCCCAGCCATTGGTGGAGTATTCCAAGGATGTTTTTACTTGTATTATATTGGATGACGAGTTGCATGAGGAGGGATATTCAGTCAGGGTTCATCTACTATCATAGTATGATATTCTTATCTAGAACTTCCAAGCTCAAGGAGAATTTTCTTCAAGAAACCCATGAATATTTCCTTTTCAGCCACACTTATTCTATGAGGGCATACCACACCATCATGGAGGGGTATTTTTGGGAAGGCTTTGAGGAGGATATATATCAGCATTTGAGAAGATGCATGGATCATGTGGAGATGGAGGAGACACATAACTATTTGGAAGAGTTAGTACATCCACCTCTTTTCTCTTTGAGGATGAGAGGAGACTTATCTATGAGCCACTCCATTTTCATGGACAAAGCATATGGTAAGGGTCCTATTTGTTTGCATACTGATTTGTATAATGTATATGTGCAACCCTTAGCCATATATATGCAGGATATTTCTCAAGGAAGGAGCATTCTTCCTTCTAGACTTCATGGTCTACTTGAGGCCATGAGAAGTCTTGATGGCCACTCCCTAGAAGGACTTGGAGAGGAGATATCTATTGGAGAACATGCATGCTTGACACCATACATCATACACTTTCTCCAAACTTGTAAGGAAATTGGGGTAGCAAACAAGTGGTTGAGAAGCCACACCTTATGTCATCCTCTATTGCAGTTGTGGGTCAAGCTATGTTGGTTGCATATGAGGGACCATTGTCCTTCTCCATTGCTACACATGGAAAAAAGTATGATTCTCATTATGGTTCCCTATGTTGCTATTTTTCTCATTTTTATTGGGAGTATGATTGGGGGAGAGACACATTGGATGGATGTGTGCTTTGGGAAGAGGATTCCCACATTTTCTTCATTACATGTTCTAAGGGGAGAATGGGAGATGATATGGCCACCACAACAAAACACTTGTCTCTTTATGAGGTGGGCCATAAGATTGATTGGAGCACTTGGGCTATGACTCTCATAAATCATTGGGAGAAACTTTTCTATGAGTTGCCATGTCATGTTGTGAAATAGAAGTTAGGAAAACTGCACTGTAACCACTTGGAATATTTTTGGTACCTTTCAACTCTACATGAAACCTTCAGTATTCCACTCACTTGGATGCCATATGATGGTGATTTTCCATTCATCATATATGGGATGGTTTGGGCTAGCATGATTCACAATGTTGGAGGGAAGATCTTTGGAGATCCAGCTTTCTTCTAGCCACTTGGAGGCAACACTTTTGCTACCCAAGAGCAGCATATACTCTACACTTATCATAACTAGAGAGGAGGATAACACGGGGTAGGCTATTTTTTCTACCATGATTATATTTTTAGCCCACCTACATTGCAAGAGCTCAAGGTGGAGGACATTTTGTATGAGCTACCATTTTGGAGGGTGGCTCATTTTGTATGGATGATAGCTTGGGGATGGGAGATTAATATGGGGATGGTATATCCCAATGTATATCAGACCTCATTCCTAAAGAATGTCGTTAGATAGCCCTTTTTTGCCTCCATGGGTGTTTTACATGGTGATAGCTATTTGGGATGCACACCAAAAGCTAGCTTGCATACTTGGGAGGGACAACTTGGAGATATATTGATGGGACATCATCTTGATCCTTGGAGGATTTTATCATATGAGGATTCCACAGGGGAAGAAGATGATTATCTTCAGTTCTATCATTGCAGTTTCTTGAGGACAAGCAACATTTGTGAGGGGAGGACTATAATATTCCAAATTTAGCATGTAGCTAATTGGAATATTGATTTTTGTCTTTTACACCTAGAAGTTTAATAAATGGGTAAGGAGGCCCATGCATAACAAAAATATGAATAAAATCCCTCATGGTGTGAAAAGGTATCATCATAGGAGCTGGATTTCATAACCTCATGTTTGAAAAGGGGCATTTGCATGTGGACAAGGTCAACTTTGACCAAGTCAATAGCGTTGGGATAGGAGGTGGAGATCATCTTTTGAGTCAGCGCAGAGATAGTAGGAGGAAAATTCCTTGGTGCAGGAAACCCTAATGAGTGGGACCCATGGTGAGAGAGCTTCCATTTGTTTAAAAGGAGGGAAAGGCATCCATAGTAAGATATGTTATGGATTATTGATTTTATGGTCTGTATGACTATTTTACATTCCCTTACTATTTAGCAGAGTTGCTGTGCTACTTAGCACAAGGCATTCTTGTTTAGGAATTATTTCTCCTTTCAAGAGAGGCCTCTTGAAGGATCTTGTACTTCATCTCTCCACATCCATGCTTGAGGCCAAGCATCCCCCTTCAGCTACAGTGTTATTTCTGCAGCAGTATAACGTTATGTTGCAAGGCATTGTAGTGGAGGTTTCTCAACACCACTTCCTGAGCTTATTTTTCAGTGGAGGAAGCTTTATTTCCTTTGGGAGATTCGTTAGGAAGCCCTTGGAGCATATTTCAGATCTTGGCACTTGGCCAACCCATTTTCTTACACTTACAGTGCAGTATCCCTCAGTGACTGCGTTATTTTCAGTGAGTATTTGTAGTGAGGGTTTACAGGGATTGTTGGAGGGTGAGATCTTTAGTGTTAGTATCAACCTTTCACTTGGAATATCCATTGGAGGAGGTTTGTTCAACTTGTGCAACATCTTCAATCATCTCCATCTAGTTCTTGAGTTTTAGTTGCTACTCATTCCTAGGACTGCAACTTCGACATTTTTTCCAATTTGCATATTTCAAGAAATCCTTCCAGGATTTTCTTGGAATTGTGCTTGGGAGCTTAGATCTACACTCCCAACATTGTATGAGCTGTATATTTCCATATCTATGTATTGAAAAGGTGACTAAATATTTTTTCCTTGCATATTTTCAAATTGTATATATATATATATATATATATATATATATATATATATATATATATATATATCAATACTCAAAAAATTTCCAAATAATAGAAAAAATAAATAAAAAGAAGAATAAAAACAGAGTGTAAAAAGGAAAAGAAAGCCCCACAAAAAATGAATAGTTCTGAAAGTGTTGCAAATCAAAATGGCACTACTCTTGAGAAAGGTTTGTTCGATCATACAGTATAAGCATGATTGTAAAATTTTGGATTTTTTTGTTGATATGTTAGAAAATTAAGTTTTTCCAAACTGTTTAATATTGGAATATCAGTAGACTAGGTAGAAATGAAATTGGTTCAATGGCCTAATCTGAACCAATAGGAGAAATAAGGGATAAGGGTTAGGTTAGAAATTCTAAAGAAAATTTTTCAGGGTCTGCAAGTCCAAATGCACCCTACCAAAGAATAAAAATGCTAGATTTGTAGTGTGGGTAGGTAGAAAGGATAGGGAGAAAGAAGGAAAGGAAAATGTAAAGTTTATTCTACAATGTAAAGCCTAAAAATTGCATTTTTGTTTCCTATGGTCAAAGGAGAAGATCCAGAGAAAACATTGTTTATGCTCCAAGTATTGGAGCAGGGTTATGTTCCAAAGTTGAGGATTAAAACTGCATTCAAAATTATTAAGGCATACTCTATGCCTTAGCTTTTATCCTATGTCCCGAAGATACTAATTCCCTTTGTTCCTAAAAATCCCTAAAACACTCATTTCCATTTTTTCCTAAGTCCCGTACTAGTCTCGACACCTCCATTTAAGCTTTGCTCCCTCCCCACATTAGCTATTGATATATATGTATCATATGTAATATATATGATATAAACCACAACAAACCTTTATCCCCCTGAATATTTACCTTTTCATCGCTATCTCATATCACAAATGTTATGACTTACCTCATTTCCCTGATCCTTGATTTTTCATTTGGGATAGTTTAAAATCTTGCGATTGTGATATATTACATCGCAAATTCCACCCGCAACATTTATACCATTAAACGCTTCCTTGCCTTTTTGCATCACAAGTTCTCAAAAATTCCATTCATAACTTAATTGACGAATCCTATAAACTTCCTGATGCGATATCAATGGGACCCCATTGCATATCGCAATGTGCAAGCTTGGGAGGATAAGCGCTAAATAATTATGTTGGAGCACTGAAGTTAGAAGTGTGATAATGAAGCGAACGCGATGCGGGTCAATGTTGAAGTGTAAATAATTTCAAATATAGGTGTATGAGTTTTTTATGTTTCTTTATGAAGAAAAGGGCTAAACATGGTAGAAGGACTTGGGTGGGATAAGACCTGACAACAAGCAAAGGGCAGAGTAAGCTGAACATTGCGGTAATAAGGAGATACACACCATGGGACGAGTCGGGAAAAATTCGTTTGTACAGCTACCCTGCCATTACCACTCTCGCCACCGCTGCACCCCATCACTTTTCCCTAGCAAGCCTATCTAAATTTTTATTATTCAAATAATTTTCTTATAGTCAGATAGCCACCAATTCAAAGGTTTTCCACCATTTACCAAAAAATGGAAATTTCTGCCAATTATTAAAGGAATAAAGGGTTTCAGGTTTTAAACTCCATTGAAGCTACTACGATTGAATATTAATTCAAATAGCACGATCATAAGAGGTAGAGTTAGGAAAAGGGAATTTGTACATAACTATTATGATATAACAACAATGTAATATTCCCATTTTAGCCCACAGCTAAATGGAATATTAAAATTTTGTTTTTATCACCTAGTAGCTAAATAAATGGGTATGGAAGCCCATGCACATTAAAAACATGAATAAAATCCCTCAAATGTGAAAGGGGATACTCATAAGAGTTGGATTTCACATCCTTATGTGTGAAAAGGGACATTTTGCATGGAGACAAGGTCAAGTTTGACCAAGTCAATAGTGCTAGGAGAGGAGGTGGAGAACACTTTGATAGATAGCACAGTATGAATGGGAAGAGGGTTATTTAGTGGAGGAAACCCTAATGAGTGGGAATCATGGATATAAGGCTTTAAATTGTTTAAAAGGAGGGTAAGGCAGCCATTTTTATTCATGTCATGTATTATTGATTTTATGATCTATTCAGACTTTGTGCAATCTTTGACTATTTAGCTGAGTTGAAGTGCTGCTTAGCACAAGGATTTCATGTTTAGGAATCCTTATCCTTTCTTGAGAAGCCTTTTGAAGGAGTTTTACTGATTTTCCTCACATCCAGGCTTAAGGCTAAGCATCCTCCTCCAGTACAACGTTATTTTTGCAGCAGAATAATGTTGTGTTGCAGGGTGTTGCAGTGAGGGTTCACAACAAAACTTCTATCACTTGTTTTTTAGAGGAGGAGCCTCTATTTCCTTTGAGAGATCAGTTTGGAAGCCCTTGGAGCTGATTGCAGATCTTGGCATTGGGCCAAATCATTCCCTTTCCCCTACAACGTAGTTTCATTTAGTGACTACGTTATTTCTAGTGAGCATTTGTTGTGGGGCTTTTGCAGATTGTTTGGAGGGTGAGATATTCGGTGATAGGATCAGCCTTTCACTCGGGAGATCTATTGGGGGAGACATATTCAGATTGTGTATCATCTTCGGCCATCTCCATCTAGTTCCAGTTCTTGAGTTGCTGCTGCTACCTAGCAACTCTGACATTTTGACCATTTTGTATATTTCAGTCAATCCTCCTGAGGATTGTTGTATTATTATTTTTCAAGGGTTTGGAGCTTGCTCCCCCATTTACTTGAGCCATACATTGTCATATTATTGTATTGATATCATCTTTGTAGCAGTGTCTCTTATAAACTATGCAGTCATAGCCTGGGTTTATACATACATAGCAGTATTATCCAAATTCTTGTACTTGTGTTGCAAAGGCTTGCATTGCCTTACTTGAGAGATTGTTTCCTCAAGGATCTGTACTCTTTTTACTGCTATAGCATATCTGTTGACTATTTTTTATCTTCATCTATTCAGGCTTGTTAGCCACCTATGAAATTTTTGGCAAGCAAATAAGTGGCTAAATTGTTTATGAGCCTTCAAGAGTGTTGTGGAGGTAAATCCCCTCTGCGGACAGAGGCGATCCCTACTAGCCCAGATCGGGTCTAGCAACAATCATATCACGCTAAGGTGCAAGTTCCTAATTGCAATAGAACAACTTGCAATGAATGCCTACCTCAAGTCCAACGATGTTGTTCGTAGAGAAGATGGCGCTCCCATTTCCTTGCTCTAGCAGATCACAATCCTCTCGCTTGCCACGATCGAACACCTGCACACACAAGAAACACGACAAACACAAGCGTAAAACCCGATATATGCAACTATGTATCAATCAAAGAAGACACAACTCATGATCATAATGAACAATACGAGTGGAACCATAACCAATAGTCGCTTATCATTAATTCATACAAAGGAAAATACAACCTGGCTCTGACACTGAATCTTCCTTCAGCGGGTTGTCAACGGAATACGTCTCGGTAAAGCTCGTCGGGAATGGGGACAAGCCTCTCTCTTCGATCATAAATCTCCCTGCTATTGATCTGGCTCTATGAGGACTATTGCAGCATTCTTTAGGCTATGAAGGCTTTGGAGACTAGACCATTCAGCCTGTTCAACCATTCAGCCCCTTCATCAATGGATGAAGGCTATATTTATAGAGGAGAGGAGGAGGTTGGGATGCCTACAATAGTGGAAGGGAAGCCTTATCCCTTGGGAGGTTCCCCATAAGGTGGAAACAAGAAGCCAAGGAGGAAGACCGTGGTTATTCAGTCGAAACCACTCCGCATGACTCATCCACGAAGTTGTTGTAATCGAAACTTTGACTCTTTTTTAAAAAAAATTTCCATAAGAATATTGGCGCGGGTGCTTAACTGGGATAGAGCGCCAACTGGTGCAGGCTCAGTGTTAATTTTCCTCATTGGCGCGAGGACATAATGGGCTACTAGCGCCAAGGAAAAAACAGGTGTTTTTAGGGGTTTTCTCAGGAAATGATCAACAGAAGGAATGTTGTCCTCATGGCAAGGGAAGCAATGATGGTATTTGCAAGGCATGACACTACTTATTCGTCACAGAAACAACCCTCCAATGGGCGAGATGGGGATTTTAGGGACGGTGACAAATTGTTGTGTAACAAAGAGATACTCGTCCCATGAAAATCTCTCATCCCTGAAGCTTCTGTGTGTCCACTACCTTTTTAAAGATCCTAACTGCTATATCCATCCAAAAAGTCTCACTGATTGCAAAAAAATGTGCTCCAAAAGGCCTACATTTGCCCCTTGTATCCATGCAGAATGCCCCATTTTAAACCTTTTTTCCCCTTTGTAAAAATTCCCCTCTTCCCTCTAAATCCTCCCAAAATCCCCTATAAATCCCACACATACCACTTGTTTGGCCTATTTTCCCCCTTTTTCCCTCTATCGTTACCCTTTATTGGCCTCAGAATGCACTAAAAATGGGCCAAAAACCCATTTTCCACATTATGTGGGCTTAGCACCTTCCGGCCCTAGCCCCCTCACCCTTTTCCACCACGTGACCCAGTGCCAAGACCAGGCGCCAAGGCGGAAGGCGCTCATCACAAATGTATATCAGGAGCGTTTCTAGCCGTCGATCTGTTTAGATCGGATGATCTTTGCAGGTTAGTGCCACGTCATGGCCCACTCCATTCTCCCCTCTGATCGCATCACAGCCGTTCGTTTAACCCGCCGAATCAACGGTCAGATTTTCACTCGCCCAGTGGTCCCCATGCCGCACACTGTTCAAAAACCGCCAGTTTCTATCACACCGCCGTTGGAGGGTGGGCGGTATTTCTCATTTTAGAGTGATGCCATTCACCTCAGGGCATGTGTCTTGAGCACTATTTGGAAACCACCCCTCCATCGCGCGTTATCATTCGTCCGCAAATCTGGCGCGAAATTGCGGTACACCGTCCGATCTGGGGCGGGCCATCTGACGACAGTCATGCCATGAAGTTGCGCGGGAGTTAACCAAGGCAATCCGTACCCCTGGCCCACCATCCGTCGCCCTCCGATACATTTTCGACCGTCGATCTCTTCCTCAAATTGGACGGTCCAGATTCAATTGCCCTCCGCCGCGTTCTCAACCATTGGTCTCCACCTGAGATTGGACAGTCCAGATTAACTGCATGTCCTACCGTTGACGGTCCCGCCATGTCACCTTTCCACGTGTTTCATCACGTGTTCATTCGTCCCTATAAATATTCCATTATGAGGTCAATGTTTAAGGTTTTATGTTTAAATTTCCATTCTCGCCACCCTCCAACTGCATTTTCACACTATGCCACCATTATGCAAGCCTCCCACTGCATTTTCCACCGTAATCCCGCACTATTCTGCCATTTCACCAACCTGGACGGCCAATTTCATCATCCCCGCCGCATCCACCCGCCCCGTGCATGTTTTTCTTAACGTGTTTTTGTGTTTGCAGGGTTACAGGCAGGCGGAAAACCGCCATGATTCATCTACACTATTGTAGTGGCATAGTGCACAGAAGAAGCTGAATTTAAAGCCTCCTATTACAGGAAAATGTTCGAAAAGGTGTCTGCAATGTGAATTTCATCAAAGGATAGAGTTCAGATTCTGCAAAACCTTTTTGGTGCCATTAAAGCTCAAATTTCATAGACAGGGAAAATACTGGAGTAGCGAAGGATGTCAGTGAAAGATCAGAGAGTTTAAGGCATATAATTGAAGATTGTAAGCCTTAACTAAACAATTAGAGGCAAAATACCAGGTCAAAGACCGCGAGGATCGATCAAAAGGTCCTAGGGCACATAAAACAATGGCAACAGGGTTTCACTATCAGCAGAAGTGTTCCCCCCGAGAAAGGACACAGTACCCATACTGCTTTCATTGTATACCGTGTTCCTTAGAAGATTTCCACCCTGATAGAACATTCCTATGCTACTAGAGCATTGGTTATGCAGCATGGCAGACCTCAAAGTCATTTATCTGCCTTTCTGTTTATTCACCAGAGTACTACAGAGTACTGTAGCCAAAGTACATCAGAGACATACCTGGAGTAAGTGGAAGTCCAACGAAGACCACTCTTTCATCCAAAGAGTACCAGAGATAAATGCACAAAACTTAAAATAGAATGGGCTTCGACCCTCTTTCTTTTCTGAGTTTAATGCTTCATTTAGTCTTTCACCTACCTCCTCTACTCTCTTCAGCTATAAAATTCATGAAGGAACCCATCGTAAAGGTTGTTGATCAGTTATCAGTGAATTACAAGCTATTTCTTTTGAGACATAGTCTCTGTGTAAAGTTGTAAGATAGGCTGAGGAAGATGTTTTCAGACTGAATATCTAGCTATTGGTAATGTTGTACTTGACTGGTATTGCTCTTTAATATGACAAGCACATTTCTTTGGATCCTGATCTAAAGCAGCGATGATGTTTTCCTATCTCTGTATTTGTTTTTAACTTGCAGTTCATTTCATTCCATTTCTACTGGCTCGCATTAAAAATCTGGCATAGGATTTACCCTTGTTAGGTACCCTATGTTTCTGCTCTCCTTGCCTTTAATGTTTTCTACTAAATGTGTTATCTAAGGGTTTATTTCAGTTAATTTAACCAGTGTAGTGGATGCCATTTCCTGCTAGCTGATGTATGAATTAAATGAATCTGTTCTTAGATGTTCTTGTTAGCATTTAATTGAATGAATTTGGAACACTGGGAGGTCTAGAACTCTGTCTCTATCTCACTAGGATCCTTTTCAATTAATTGAACCTTTCTAAGATCCCTCAAGCTGGACGTCGAAGCATTGAGAGTTGAAAGTCTCTCTATGATCTCAGGTCTTTAACTTTGTGTTCTAAATATTTATTGTTTCCTCCTCTCTTACCATTTCATGCCACACTATCATCTTTAGGATCCAATGCTTTAGATAAATAGCCCAACTAAAATCCTGCAGGTTGAATAGCAAGTAAAACCTTTCCTGACTCCATTGCCCAATGGCCTTGAATGTTCTCTAAATTATATCTCCTTTGCCCTAGACCCTCTTGCTCAGCCTTGTCTCATACTGAACTCTTCTTTCCTGATTTCCAACAACCAAACATACATAAAAAAAACAACCCTCGAGCCTTATAACTAGCCTAACATCTTAAATTTTGAGCTTCAAAGAAATAAAACCTTTGCTTATATAGAGAGATCCCTCTCTGGACCCAGGAGGGCTAGATCTTGAGGTCCGAAAGTGGTTTTTATGTTGTCTCATATTTTTGTCTCGCCAATCTAGCCAAAACATGGGAACCCCAACATAATGGCGACTCCACTGGGGAACTTTTTGAGTATTCATCTCACTACATCACAAGAGCCTCAGAAAACCTAGAAACACTGGTTAGGTTGGTAGTGAAACACTTCCATTTGCACTTCACTTTCTACACCATTTGTTGTGTTTCACCCACACTCTTACACAGAGTCTGGAAAGGGCCAGGTAGCCTCCAAATCTCACACTCTTTTCAGAGGTGACATATTTGGTAAAAGCCCTCCCATTCGATCTCTGGTTAGAGTTTGCTGTGTTTTGAAGATATCCCTAAAAAGGGACATCTCAGAAGCACTGTGGTGGACAGTGTACCCTCCAGAAGCATCCTAAACCTTCCACCTGGTGACTCCATAGCTCCTTAAAGATCATAAGACTCCACTGGTGATCAGTAGGCCTGCTGATTATCTTGGTTCACATAAGACTCCACTGGGATACCAGCCTCCATAACAACATTAGCCACAATAGAAGTAACAAATAGGGTTAAGCTGCTTTGCTGAAGAATAACATTCTGGCTTCAAGAACGATTCACACAAGAGCTTATCCTAATCCAAACACACCTGAAATAGTTGAAAACCTTGAGAGCATCCTCAAGGGATCTCCTACACCCAAAAGACCAACTATTTCCGGTCACATCCATAGAGCTAACTCTGCACCGAAAGACTTCACAACTCTATTAGTCCCACCTTTTGACCTAGACCTACCAAACAGGCTACCAAGAACTAGGTCATTCAGTGTTCTAGACTAGCCATACCTTGAGCTTCCCAGTTCACCATCTCATAGTGGTCAACACATCAGGGATAGAGAGACCCCTCCATCTACTCCCCCTGATATTCACTTCATTCAAAACTTGGGGCTATGCCACCCTAAATCTGCCCAACAAGCTTCTGCTGGTCATAGTATCCCTGTCATCCATATACCACCTGCTCATACCAACCCTTTACCTCATCAAAACATCATCATGGTAGCCTGGTATGCCCCTCTGGTTTTACCCCAGCCTCTAGTACCCTTACCCAATGATTATCAATCAAAGATCCCACCCTTCACTACAAAAGAGTCCACCACAACTCAGTACCATGTAGATAGGATGGAAGATTCTTTTGACTACATGGAGATAGATGATGATACAACCAAAATGAGAATATTTTCTCAGAGCTTGGGAGGTGATGTGAAAAAATGGTTTAAAAGCCTACCTCCTAATAGTATCCAAGACCTTCCTACTTTATATCAGACCTTCATAAAAAAATGGGAAGTTAAGGCCAACCCCCTCCAAATATTAGCAGGATACAAGAATCTTAAGAGAAACGTCAGAGAGAGTGTCCAAGACTACTCTACAGGGTTTAACAGTGTTTATAACGCTCTTCCTCCACACATGAAACCTCCCCAAGGTATGGTCCTAGTGAAATACCCTTAAGGCTTGGATGCTGATATGGCCTACCAGCTTAGGGAGAGGGATTACAACACATTGGAAGACATGCAAAAGGGAGAAGTGAGTGTAGAGGCTAATCTGATTGAGAAGAAAGCAAGATTGAGAGCTGAGAAAAGGGTTACATATAGAGATGACAATGTAGCTTCCACATCTGACCCCAATTATGACCATTTATCTAAAAATGTAGAAAATATGCAACAAATAATGGAAAAAATGGTTGTCACAGTTAGTAATCAAAACAGAAATCAAAATCATAACCAGAACCAGAACTTTATAAGAAACAACACCACTCCCAATAGACAAAGAGAATCAGATCAACAAGTTATTCCCCCATTTCAAGAGAACTTTCTCGATGAGGATGAACGAATCATAGAAGAGTCTGAGGGGACCACTATAAACATGTTTGAAGTATAAAACTCAATCCACAATTGTTCCACAGAAGAAGATCAACCCTCACCCTCGTATTGGGATGAGGAAGCATTAGAATCTGAGGATTATAGGCTTGGATTTGAAAATGCCATTATGCAGTTCAGAGAACAATATGAAATTAGAAGAAAAAAGAGCCTAGAAACTTCAAAACCAAAGGCTTCTGAGGTTACCATCAAGAAAAGGCCTGAGGAAACTTCTAAAGTAGTTGCTGAAAGTAACAAATCAGTAGCTAAGAGTTCTGGAAAAAACAAAGAAAAAGACAACCAAAACACTGATAAACAAAGTCAACCAACTAGTAGCACTAGCACTGCAGTTAGTGCTCCTGATAAAACAGTTTCTAACACTATCCATAGTGAGAATCAACCCACTGATTCTGCCACCAGGGTGGTGGCTAGCAAAACAGAGTTGAACGTTCCAAAGAGTCAGTCCACTTTCAATTTGGAGAGTGAGATTGCAAAAATTAAAATCTCTGTCCCACTCTCTAAGCTGACCACTCAGGATGTATATAACGGCCAAATTTTGAAAGCATTAAATCTAGGTGAGAACAGTGACACAGTCAATTTGAGTGATGATCAACCAGCCCTTCTGTTTGGTCCCAATATAGAAGGAAATTTTCAGGAAGGGGTAGTACCTCCTTTTTATAGCAGTCTCAATATCCATGATAAGATCCTCCGCAATGCAATGCATGACTCTGGGGCCTCACACAACCTGATGCCTGAGATAGTTATGGAAATATTAGGCCTAGAGATAACCTGTCCCTATAAAGACCTATATTCATTTGACTCTAGCAGAGTAAAGTGTCTTGGCCTGATCAAAGATCTATGTGTAAGCCTAACCTAGATTCCAGCAAAATTCATGGTCATGGATGTTGTAGTGGAAGATGTGCCACCTAAGTATGGTATGCTATTGTCAAGGTCATGGGGAGCCAAGCTACAGCGTACAATGCAGATGGATGGGGAATATGCCACAATTCCTATTTTTAGCCAACTTAGAAGACTGTACAAGGAGGAACAAATGAAATTCCTGGTCAGTAGCCCCGAAAATCTTGAAAATTCACCTTTATACTCTGTACACATGGATCTTGACTCCTTCATTCTTTGTAATGATGAATCTTTTGAGGAGTTAGGATGAAAAAACAGAGATACGCACAATGAAACAGAGCCCATGGTCTTTAACATAATGGATACTCTAGACCCTGAAGAAAACGATGCAGAAACATATGGGCAGTGCACCAAAAATGAAACTCAAAGTGAACCAGAAACAGAATGCAGTCAGCTGATTATTCAACCTTCACAAGTTCCTACACCACATCAAGAAAAAAACAATGGTAAACCCGAGAATGAACCTTTATGGGAAATTAATTTCGATGGGTCATGCACCAAGAGAACTGCAGAAGCAGGAGTCTGGGTGCATAACACAGAAAGTGACTACGCAGAGAGCCATGCATGTAACCTGCATTTCAAATGTGTTGGGGTTCCCATGTTTTGGCCAGATTGGCAAGACCAAAAGATGAGACAACATAAAACCACTTTCAGACCTCAGGATCTAGCCCTCCTAGGTCCAGAGAGGGATCTCTTTATATAAGCAAAGGTTTTATGTCTTTGAGGCTCAAATTTTAAGATGTTAGGCTAGTTATAGGCACAAGGTTTGTTTGTTTGATTGTTTGTTTGGTTGCTGCTTATCAGGAAAGAAGGGTTCAATGTAAGACAAGGATGAGAAAAGAGGAATAAGGTAGAGGTGAATTATTCTAGGGAGCATTCAAAACCATTGGGCAATGGAGTCAGGAAAGGATTTTCTTGCTAATCAATAGGCAAGCTTTCAATTGGGATAGTCATCCAAAACATTGGATATTAAAGATGATAGTGTGGTATGTAATGGTAAGAGAGGAGGATCAGTAAAGGTTTAGAACACAAAGTTAAATACCAGCTGGTCGCACAAGGATCCTAGTGGACAGGGCTAACTCTAATCCCCAGTGTTCCCAAATCTTCCAGCTAAATCCTAACAAGAACATCTAAGAACAGATTCATTTAACTCATACATCAGAGAGCAGGAAATAACATCCACTACACTGGTTAAATTAACTGAAATCAATTCTTAGATAACACATATAGCAGAAAACATCGAAGGCAAGGAGAGCAGAAACATAGGGTACCTAACAAGGGTAAATCCTATGCCAATATTCTGATGCAAGCCAATAGAAACGAAATGAAATGAATTAAAACACAGAGATAGGAAAACACCACCGCTACTTTAGATTAGAATCCAAAGAAATGTGCTTGTCATACTAAAAAGAAATACCAGTCAAGTACAACAATTCCAATAGCCGAATACTCAGTCTGAAAACATCTTCCTCAGCCTATCTTACAACTTTACACAGAGACTATGTCTCAAAGAAACTACTTGCAATTCTCTGATAACTGATCAACAACCATTACAATTTTTTCTGATGAGTTTTTATAGCTGAATAGAAGTGGAAGAGGTATATGAAGAACTAAATGCAGCATTAATACTCAAAAAATAAAGAAGAGGGCCGAAGCCCATTCTGTTTAAATCCTGTACATTAATCTCTGGCACTCTTTGGACGAAAGAGTGGTCTTCGTCAGGCTTCCATTTAATCCAGGTATGTCTCTGATGTACCTTGGTTGCGGTATTTTGCAGTACTCCTGGTGAACTAAACAAAACAAATCACTGACTTCAAGTCTGCCATGCTGTGTAGCAAATGCTTCTGACAGTATTGGACTGTTGTCAGGGCCGGAAAATCTCTCTAGAATACGACATGGAATGAACACTGCATGGGCACTCCATCCTTTCCTGAAGAAAAACATTCTGTTGATGTAGAAACCCTGGTGATACGGTTTCCTGTGCATCAGACTTTCTGATTGATCCTCGGGGTTTACGATCTGGTACTCTGTCTTTGAAACCCTAGATTTAGGCTTAAAATCCCCAATACTGAACTTTGAATTCCTTGATCATTGGCTGGTATTTCTATGCCGCTTCATAAATGTCTCAATCTGCAAAATCTGGGCTTTAATGGTGCCAGATAGGTTTTCACGGAGATCGAACTGTTCTTTGATAATATTTATGTTGCTGCCACCTTTCCTGACATTTCCCTGTAGTACCAGCTTCCAAATTCAACTTTCTCTGCGAAATGCGCCATTACAATAGTACATATGAACCATGGCAGTTTTCCGCTTCTTTGTAAACCTGCAAAAACATGAAAATTGTTAATAAAACAATGCATGGGGTTGGATGATATGAATGACTGCAAGGATGATAATGGGACGGCGAAGAAATGGTGAAAAAATGCAGAGGAATGGTGGGGAAATTCTCTGGTGAAGGTTGGAAAAGTGCATAGAAATTTAATGTAAAAAATGAATGATCGTGGAATGAACATATATAACGGGGGCGGGCGGATGTACGATGGAGACACGTGGAGTGGTGACGTGTCGGGTCTAGGAGATGACTGGATAGTCAATGGCAGGGGTAATCAGATCTGAACTATCTGATCTCAAGAGGAGATCGACGGCTGAGGACGCGTCGGCGGGCGATGGATAGTGGGCCAAGGGTACGGTTTCCCCGTGCTAACCTCCGCGCAGCTTTGCGAAGCGATCGTTGTTGGATTAAATGCTATAGATCAGATGGCGCACAATGATATCATGCCACGTTTGTTGCTGGGATTTAATACACGATAGAGTGGTAGTTTTCCAACCGTACCAGTGCCACGCATCACTCAATGTATGGAATCGCTCCCAAAAAACAAATACCACCTACTGCCCAAAGGTGGTGCGATAGAAACTAGTGGTTTTCAAAATAGTGCGTAGGCAGGGACCACAGGGAAAGTGCATTCCAAACCATCAGATCAATGGCTAAACAGATGGCGATGGCGCGATCGGAGAGGTGTACTGTGGGGGTTGCGCGGGCCGCGATCGCCATTCAATCTGTGTAGATCAATGGCGGAAACTGCTCCTGATAACCAAATGAGATAAGCGCTCTTTGGGCTAGTACTCGGTTTCGGAATTTGGTCACGTGGGGAAAAGGATTAAGGGACTAGGGCTGAAGGGGCTAAGACCACAATGTGTAGAGTATGGGTTTTTCGGCCCTTTTTAACGAAATTTGAGGTCGACAATGGGTAACGATAGAGGGACGAAGGGGAAATTTGGCTAAACAAAGGGTGTAGGAATGGTTTTAAAGGGCATGGGTATGATTTAGAAAAGGTTAGAGGGGAATTTTGACAAGGGGGAATAAAGGGTTAAAATGGGGTATTATGCAGGGATACAAGGGGCAAATGCAGGCTTTCTGAGCACAAACCTTTGCAATCAGAGAGGCTTCATAATGGGAATCAGCAGAGGGGATTTCATCAGAGGGAAAAGGCACATGAGACTTCAAGGATGATGTGTCTCTAGGGGAGATGCATTCATTGAGGGCTAATAAACAATTTAGCCCCTTACTTTGCTTGTCAAAAATTTATAGGGGGCTAACAGTGGCTCCACATGGGGATGTCTTCTTCTAGAAGGAGTCAAGAATTCAGAAAATGATATTTGGTGTAGACTAGACGCCTGTTGCTTGAGCCACCTTTCTTCTTTGATTTTCAGCTGCCACAATTGTGAAGACATCAATTTAGTAGAAAAAAATTTCCAATCATTCTACCTACCCATCCTACAATCCTTGCATTTTTTATTCTAGGGTGCATTTGAGCTAGCAGACCCTTTACATCTTTTATTTTTTACAAACAAGAAAATAAACCTATTTTATTTCTACTTTTATTACTCCATGAGACCAGATTAAACTGTTGGTCTCACATGTTTCTCTACTTGATCTAATATCTGCTGGGATTAAACTGTCCAACATATTTCTTCTCTATATTATACAACAAAAATTTAAAAACAATCAAACTAGGATTAGACAGTCTAGTTTGCTGTGGGTCCAAGGCATAAAGACAGTTGCACATGGACAGAAACTTGCAGAAAACTGAAAACAAAACTTGAAGACTTGAAATCTGAGGTTTGAAGCATCCTTATTTCTTAGTGACTTAGATTTTGAGCTTGTTGGAGTCACTTCTTTTCTTCATCTCAAATCTGATGTTGGGATTTTTAGAGCTGATTCTTCTTTCCTTTTGCTGGTCCAGGTTTTGGGCATGTTTGAACCAACGATCTTCACTTTATTTGGCTTAGGTTTTTATCATATTAGAGCCAATCTTTGCACTTCAGAGGTTCATGTTTTGAACATGTTTGAACCTATCCTTTCTCTTTTTTTTTTTTGGGAACATTTTCTCTTTTCCTTGAAAACAAAACACTGCAATGGTATGTACAATGGGAATGGAAATTGGAAACTGGAAATCAGCAGAAGTAGTGTTTGAGCATCCTGCCATTGACAGGACCCCCAAACAGCTCTGTACCATCTAATTCTTGTAAGAAGAAGGCATTTCGACCCACGGTGGCCTGGATGATGTAGGGACCTTTCCAAAAACTTTCAAACTTGTCATGCTTTCCTTTGTCCTCTCTCCTTGAGTCCCACTTCAGAACTTTATCTCCAATTTTGAAATCAACAGCTTTAGTTCTTTTGTCAAATAATTTATTTATATTTTTCTGAACCTTGACAGTTCTGTTATAGACCTCTTCCCTTGTTTGTTGGAGATGAATTATCTGGTTTATTCTCCTCACCATGCTGTCTTCTTCTGTCTATATCTCTTGAACAAGTTTGATCACTGGTATTCCAAGGCTGGTGGGAAACACTGATTCTATTCCATAGACAAGATGGTATGGTGACATGCCGATGTATTTCTTTGTTGTAAGCCTATCAGCCCACAAAGCATGTACTAACTTGTTATGCCATGACCATTTGTTCTCTTCCAACAACTTTTTGATGATGATCACTAGGCTCTTGTTTGATGATTTAGCTAATCCATTACCTTGAGGGTAATAGGCAGTTGAATGACCGAGTGCTATTTTATACCCGTGACAAAAATCAACCATCTTCTTGGATCCGAAAGAAGTAGCATTATCAGTGATTATTTTCCTTGGGCAGCCAAAACGAGAGAGGATATGACCTTCTAGGAACCTAATGATGACTGAATCTGTGGCATTCCTAGTAGGTATGGCCTCTATCCACTTAGTGAAGTAGTCTGTGGTTGTTAGGATCCATTTGTGTTGTGCAAAAGAAGAAGGGTGAATTTCCCCTATGAAATATAGGCCCCATTGCATAAAGGGTCCTTCAACAGTGATAGGTTGCAGAGGTAAGGGGAGGAGTTTTCTTTTGCCTTCAAAAATTTGGCATTTGTGGCAAGAAATTATCATCTTATGGATATCATTGAAGAGTGTAGGACAATAGTAGCCAGCTCTGAGTATTTTTTTTGCAGTGGCCTTCCAGCTCAGGTGGCTTCCACACTCTCCCACATGGAATTCTTGTTTAATCCTCTCTGCCTCATTTTCAGGCAAACATTTAAGAAATAGGCCATTGGGATTCTTCCAGTATAAGCAGTTATTCAATATGCAGTAGCTTCTAGCTTTTAGCTTTAAGAATCTGGCCTTGGTATTTGATATTTCAGGAGGGGCATTGAGGTGTGTAAACACATACAAAATGTCAAAATACCACAGAGAGCTCTGAAACTTTTCCTCAACAATGGGATCAGGAAATCCTTGCTACTCATCCAAGGCATTTACCATGTTAATGTCTAGGGCTTTTAGATTTGATTCAACCATTAATTGAGCTAAGCCCTGACCTTTGATCAGTTTGGTGGGTTTTATCTCAAGGTCGTACTCTAAAATCACAGCAATCCATTTTCCCCTTTTCCCATCTGGGTCTTGGGACAATATGTCTTTAACCACTATATTTTGCACATAGGCTATGGTGTGGGAATGCAGTATGTACACCTTAAAGTCTTTCAAGGCCTTAATCAGAGCATAGGCCTATTTTTCCATTATGTTGTATTTCAAGGGTGCATCCTTGAGCGCTTTGCTGAAGAAAGAAATGGGTTGTTCCATTCCCTCTGGATTCTTCTGCAGTAAGACTGCAGCTATGGTATGCTTGGAGGCAAATGAAAAAATCAGGAGATATTTTCAGAAATCTGGGTTGATTAGGACAGGATCCTGGGTGAGTGAAATTTTTACGGATTCAAAATATTTCTTAGCTTCAACAGTCCACTTAACTCCTACACATTTCTTCAACATGTTAGTCATATTTCTAAGGTGCTCAGCTATGTTGGGAATGAACCTCCTGAGGAAGTTGATTTTCCCAATAAAGGACTGTAACTTCTTGATGTTTCTCGGGTGTGTGATTTGTAGTATTCCCTCAACTCTTTGTGGGTCTATCCTAATCCCTTTCTCAGATATGATATGGCCAAGAAGTTTTCCTTCTTGCATCCCAAATATAGTCTTTTTAGGATTCAGTGACAGAACAAACCTTTTGCATTTTTCAAACACTCTTCTCAGGTGTTCTAGTTGTTCTTCCTCAGTATTTGAGAAGACTGTTATGTCATCCAGATAGATGACAATGAAGTGTCATATTTAATCTGAAAAAGCTATGTCCATTTCTCTTTGGAAGGTTGCACCAGCGTTCATCAATCCAAAAGGCATCTTTACATACATAAAGGTGCCCCATGGAGTGGTAAAAGCTATTTTGAGTTGGTCTTCTGGGATTACTAAGACTTGGTTGTAACCTGAAAAACCATCTAGCAGGTAGATCCTTTTAGAACCTACTACCCTCTGAAGAATATGTTCCATTTTTGGCAAAGGGTAATTGTCTTTGAGTGAGGCTCTATTAAGATTCCTGAAATCAATGCATAATCTGATCTCACCTGTTTTCTTTCTCACAACCACTAGGTTTGATACCCAATCAGAGAACCTTACAGGAACAATTATACCTGCCTTGTACATCTTCTTAATATATTTTTCCACTGCAAGCAATTTTTTTGGGTTTATTCTACGAAGTTTTTTCCTAAAGGGCTTCTGATTTTCTTTCAAGGGTATTTTATGCTGTATGATCTTTGTGTCATAGGCCCTTAGGTCCTCGTAACTCCAACCAAACACATCAATGAATTCCTTGAATAATTCAATGTATCTCTTTTTCATGTTTGCAGGCACGGACTTAGCCAATTTGATAATCTTGGGTTTATCTGCAGTGCCTATGTTGCAATCCTAGGCGTCAGAGTCTGTATGTTCTATAGTGGGCTTTTTTTCTACATCATCAAAGTCAAAAATATCTTCTAAAGGCGCCAGACCTCGAGGTATGTTCTTATCTTTGGTCTACAGCATCTCTACTTCTTCACTATCTGCGTTTTCACATTCTTCGTTTGGATTTCCAATCTGTTCATTTAACGTGTTTATTCCTATGTTTCAGGGTGTCTCTTCCTCATCTGAGGACTCTTCACTTAGGTAGCTACTGTCATATTTGGAGTCTGAATCAAAAAATTCAAACTCGTTTCTGCCTACCAGGAAATATTCAATCTGTTTATCACCTTAAAAAACCTGCCAATATTTTTCATTATCCGGCACTGCAGGTATGAATTTGGTCTGAATGATGATCTTTTGGTCGCTTGGAGTCTTAGGGTATGAACTAGCTAGGCAAGCTAATCCGTCTGCAATGACATTTTGAATCCTAGGAACAAACACTAATTCATATTCAACAAACGTCTTCAATAAATCCATAGTGTCATTCCTATAGGCCCTCAGTCTAGGATGTTTCGCTGTGTATTCACCATTCACTTGTTTAATAATCAGCTCAGAGTCTCCACGCACAATTATCCTACAGGCTCCTAATTTCCTCAATAGGTTTAAACCTAGGATAAGAGCCTCGTACTCTGCAATGTTTTTTGTACATTTAAAGTGCAGGTTACATGCATGGCTCTCTGTGTAACCACTCTCTGTGTTATTTATCCACGCTCCTGCCCCGGCAGTTCTCTTGGTGCATGACCCATAGAAATTCATCTCCCACAAGGGTTCATTTTTCGTTTTATCAACACTTCCTTCCCTACATCTGGGCTCGCCATTATGTTGCATTGTAGGAGTTGCACTAGCCTGTGGGTGGTTTTGTTTTTCGTTGTGGGTGTGGAGATCAAAGAGGTGACTAGTTGGCTGATTGCATTTTGTTTCTAGTTCACTTTGCATTGTTGTTTCAGTGCTCTGTTAAAATTTTTCTACGTCTTCCTCCTCTGAGTTTAGGGTAGCCATTATGTTAAAATCCATTGGCTCTGTTTCATCATGTGTGCCTTTTCTTGTATCTATGCTTTCAGATTCTGGTCCCCCCAAAGATTCATCATTGCAGAGGATAAAGGAATCCAGGTCCGTATGTATAGAGTATAGAGGAGAATTTTCAGACTTTTCAGGGCTACTATCTAGAAATTTCATTTGTGCCTCCCTGTACAGTCTTCTAAGTTGGCCAAAGATTGGGATTGTGGCATAAGCCCCATCCATCTGCATTTTTCCTTGTAGCTTGGCTTCCCATGATCTTGATAATAACGTGCCATACTTGGGTGGCACATCTGCCACAACAACATCCATGACCATACACTTTGTTGGAATCTGGGAAAGTTTCACACATAAATCTTTGATTAGGCCAAGAAAATTTACTTTGCTAGAGTCAAAAGAATATAGGCCTTTGTAGGGACGGGTTATCTCTAGGCCTAATCTTTCCATCACTACTTTAGGCATCAGGTTTTGTGATGCCCCAGAATCATGCATTGCATTGTGGAGAATCTTATCATGGATATTAAGACTGATTTAAAAAGGGGGCACTACCCCTTCCTGAAACTTTCCTTCTATATTTGGACCAAACAGAAGGGCAGGTTGATCATCATTCAGATTTACAGTGTCACTGTTCTCACATAAATTTAATGCTTTCAAAATTTGGCCTTTATATACATCCTGAGTGGCCAACACAGAGAGTGGGATAGAGATTTTAATTTTTGCAATCTCACTCTCCAAATTGAAAGTGGGCTGACCCTTTGGAATGTTCAACTCTGTTTTGTTAGCCACTACCTTAGTGGCTGAATCAATGTGCTGATTCTCATTATGTACAATGTTAGAAACTGTTTTATTAGGAGTACTAAATACTGTGTTAGTACTGCTTGTTTGTTGACCTTTTTTCTCAGTGCTTTGGTTGTCTTTTTCTTTGTTCTTTCCAGAACTTTCAGCTGCTGATTTGTTACTTTCAGCAGTTGCTTTAGAAGTTTTCTCAGGTCCTTTCTTGATGGTGACCTCAGAAGCTTTTGGTTTGGCAGTTTCTTGGCTCTTTTTGCTTCTAAGTTCATATTGTTCTCTGACCTGCATCATGGCATTTTCAAATCCTAACCTGTAATCCTCAGTTTCTAACCATCCCTTGTCCCAATAAGAGGGTGGGGAGTGATCTTCTTCTGTGTAACAATTATGGATTGAATTTTCTATTTCAAACATGTTTATTGTGTTCCCCTCAAACTATTCTATGATTCCCTCATCTTCATCTAAAAATTTCTCTTGGAATGGGGGAATAACTTGCTGATCTGATTCTCTTTGTCTGTTGGGAGGGGTGTTGTTTCTTCTAAAGTTCTAATTTTGGTTATGATTTTGATTTCTGTTTCGGTTACTAACTGTGAAAACCATTTTTTCCATCATTTGGTATAGCTTTTCCATGTTTTTGGACATGCGGTCATAATTTGGGTTAGACATGGAAGCTACATTGTCATCTCTATATGTTACCCTTTTCTCAGCTCTCAATCTTGCTATTTTCTCAATCAGATTAGCCTCTACACTCACTGCTCCTTTTTTCATGTCTTCCAACATGTTGTAATCTCTCTCTCTAAGTTGGTAGGCCATGTCAGCATAAAAGCCCTTGGGGTATTTCGCTAGAGCCATACCCTGGGGAGGTTTCATGTGTGGAGGAAGAGCATTGTAAATGTTGTTAAATCTCATTGTGTAATCATGGAAACTCTCTCCTACGTTTCTTTTAAGGTTCATATATTCTGTTAGGAGTTGGCAAGGGTTGGCCTTAAACTCCCATTTGTTTATTAAAGTCTGATATACAGCGAGAAGGTCTTAGATACTATTAGGAGGTAGGCTCTTGAACCATTTCTTCACATCACCTCCTAATATCTGGGCAAAGATTCTCATTTTGAATGTATCATCATCTATCTCCATATAGTCAAAAGATTCTTCCATCCTATCTACATGGTGTTGGGCGGTGGTAGACTCTTTTGCAGTGAAGTGTAGGATCTTTGATTGATAATCATTGGGTAAAGGCACTAGAGGCTGGGGTAAAACCAGAGGTGCATCCCAGGCTTCCATGATGATGTTTTGATGAGGTAAGGGGTTGGCTTGAGCAGCTGGCATATGGATGACATGGATGCTATGACCAGCAGAGGACTGATGAGCAGATCTAGGATGGCTGAGCCCCAAGTTTTGAATGAAGTGGATATCAGGAGGTGTAGATGGAGGGGTCTGTCTATTCCCAGGGTGTCTACCACTTTGAGGGTACCTAACAAGGGTAAATCCTATGCCAATATTCTGATGCAAGCCAATAGAAACGAAATGAAATGAATTAAAACACAGAGATAGGAAAACATCACCGCTGATTTAGATCAAGATCCAAAGAAATGTGCTTGTCATATTAAAAAGAAATACCAGTCAAGTACAAAAATTCTAATAGCCGAATACTCAGTCTGAAAACATCTTCCTTGGACTATCTTACAACTTTACACAGAGACTATGTCTCAAAGAAACTACTTGCAATTCTCTGATAACTAATCAACAACCATTATAATTTTTTCTGATGAGTTTTTATAGCTTAATAGAAGTAGAAGAAGTAGATGAAGAACTAAATGCAGCATTAATACTCAGAAAAGAAAGAAGAGGGCCGAAGCCCATTCTGTTTAAATCCTATGCATTAATCTTTGGCACTCTTTGGACAAAAGAGTGGTCTTCGTCAGGCTTCCATTTAATCCAGGTATGTCTCTGATGTACCTTCGCTGCGGCATTTTGTAGTACTCCTGGTGAAATAAACAAAACAAATCACTGACTTCAAGTCTGCCATGCTGTGTAGCAAATGCTTCTGACAGTATTGGATTGTTGTCAGGGCCAGAAAATCTCTCTAGAATACGGCATGGAATGAACACTGCATAGGCACTCCATCCTTTCCTGAAGAAAAACATTCTGTTGATGTAGAAACCCTGGTGATACGACTTCCCATGCATCAGAATTTCTGATTTATCTTCGAGGTTTACGATCTAGTACTCTGTCTTTGAAACTCTAGATTTAGGCTTAAAATCCCCAATACTGAACTTTGAATTCCTTGATCATTGGATGGTATTTCTCTGCCGCTTCATAAATGTCTCAATCTGCAAAATCTGGGCTTTAATGGCGCCGGATAGGTTTTCGCGGATATTGAACTGTTCTTTGATAATATTTATGCTGTCGCCACCTTTCCTGACATTTCCCTGTAGTACCAGCTTCCAAATTCAACTTTCTCTGCGCAACGTGCCATTACAATAGTACATATGAGCCATGGCGGTTTTCCGCTTCTTTGTAACCTTGTAAAAACACGAAAACTGTTAAGAAAACAATGCATGGGGTTGGATGATATGAGTGACTACAAGGATGATAGTGGGACAGCAAAGAAATGGTGAAAAAATGTAGAGGAATGGTGGGGAAATTCTCTGGTGAAGGTTGGAAAAGTGCATAGAAATTTAACGTAAAAAATGAATGTTTGACCGTGGAATGAACATATGTAACGGGGGCGGGTAGATGTACGATGGAGACACGTGGAGTGGTGACGTGTCGGGTCTAGGAGATGATTGGATGGTCAACAATGGGGGTAATCAAATCTGAACCGTTCGATCTCAAGAGGAGATTCACGGCTGAGGATGCGTCGGCGGGCGATGGATAGTGGGCCAAGGGTACGGTTTCCCCGTGCTAACCTTTGCGCAGCTTTGCGAAGCGATCGCCGTTGGATTAAATGCTCTAGATGGGATGATGCATAGTGATATCACGCCACGTTTTTTTCCGGGCTTTAATGCGCGATGGAGTGGCATTTTTCCAATAGTACCGGTGCCACACGTCGCTCGATGTATGGAATCGCTCCCAAAAAACAAACACCACCTACTGCCCAAAGGTGGTGCGATAGAAACCGGTGGTTTCGGAATAGTGCATGGGCGAGGACCACAAGGGTAGGTGCATTCTAGACCATTAGATCAATGGCTAAACTGACAACGATGGCACGATCAGAGAGGTGTACTGTGGGGGTTGCGGTGGCCGCGATCGCCGTCCAATCTGTGTAGATCAATGGTAGAAACTGCTCCCGATAACCAAATGAGATAAGTTCTATTTGGGCTAGCGCTTGGTTTTGGCATTCGGTCACGTGGGGAAAAGGATTAAGGGACTAGGGCCAAAGGGGCTAAGACCACAATGTGCAGAGTATGGGTTTTTCGGCCCTTTTTAACAAAATTTGAGGCCGACAATGGGTAACGATAGAGGGAAGAAGGAGAAATTTGGCTAAACAAAGGGTGTAGGAATGGTTTTAAAGGGCATGGGTATAATTTAGAAGAGGTCAAAGGGGAATTTTGATAAGGGGGAATAAAGGGTTAAAATGGGGTATTATGCAGGGATACAAGGGGAAAATGCAGGCCTTCGAAGCACAAACCTTTGCAATTAGAGAGGCTTCATAATGGGAATCAAGAGAGGGGATTTCATCACAGGGCAAAGGCATAGGAGACTTCAAGGATGATGTGTCTCCAGGGGAGATGCATTCATTGAAGGCTCAAAAACAATTTAGCCCCTTACTTTGCTTGTCAAAAATTTATAGGGGCTAAAAAAATGTACAAACAATATCGCAGAGTATGAGGCTCTGATCCTATGCTTAACTCTGTTGAAAAAATTAAGAGCCCATAGGATAACCGTGCATGGAGACTCTGAGCTAATAATTAAATAGGTGAATGGTGAATACACAGCGAAACATCCTAGACTGAGAGCGTACAGGAACGACGCTATGGATCTATTGAAAACCTTTGCGGAACACGAACTGGTGTTTGTCCCTAGGAGTCAGAACGTAATTGAAAATGGATTAGCCTGTGTGGCTAGTTCATATCACAAGCGTCCTAGCGACCAACAGATCATCATTCAGACCAAATTCAGACCTACAATGACGGACAATGAAAAATATTGGCAGGTCTTTGAGGGCGATTAACAGATTCAAGATTTCCTGGTAGGCAGAGACGGGTTTGAATTTTCTGATTTAGATTCTAGATCTGACAGTATCTACCTAAGTGAAGAGTCCTTAGATGAGGAAGAATCACCTTGTAACATAGAAATAATCACTTTAAATGAACCGACTGTAAATCCAAATGAAAAATGTAAAAACGAAGATAGTGAAGAAGTAGAGGTGCTGCAGGCCAAAGATAAGAACATACCCCGAGGTCTGGCACCTTTAGAGGCCCTTTTTGACTTTGATGATGTAGCAAAAAATCCCACTATAGAACATGCAGAATTTGACGTTGAAGAATGCAATCTAGGCACTAAAGACAAACCCAAAATGATTAGATTGGCTAAGTCCCTTCCTACAAACATGAAAAAGAAATACATTGACCTATGCAAGGAATTCATTGATGTGTTTGCTTGGAGTTATGAGGACTTAAGGGCCTATGAAACAAACATCATACAACACAAAATACCTTTGAAAGAGAATCAGAAACCCTTCAGACAAAAACTTCACAGAATAAACCCAAAACAATTGCCTGCAATGGAAAAGGAAATAAAAAAAATGTATGAGGCAGGCATAATAGTTCCCTTGAGGTTCTCTGATTGGGTATCAAACCTAGTGGATGTGAGAAAGAAAATAGGGGAGATCAGGCTGTGTATTGATTTCAGGAATCTTAACAGAGCCTCACTCAAAGACAATTACCCTTTGCCAAAAATGGAACACATTCTTCAGAAGGTAGTAGGCTCAAAATGGATCTCCCTGTTAGATGATTTTTCAGGTTACAACCAAGTTTTAGTAATCCTAGAATACCAACTCAAGACAGCCTTTACCACTCCATGGGGCACTTTTATGTATGTAAAGATGCCTTTTGGAGTGATGAAAGCTAGTGCAACCTTCCAAAGAGCAATGGAAATAGCTTTTTCAAATGAAATAGGACACTTCATTGTCATCTATCTGGATGACATAACAGTCTATTCCAATACTGAGGAAGAACACCTAGAACACCTGAGAAGAGTGTTTGAAAAATGTAGAAGGTTCGGTCTGTCATTGAATCCTAAAAATATTGTATTTGGGCTACAAGAAGGAAAAATTCTTGGCCACATCATATCTGAGAAGGTGATTAGGATAGACCCATAGAGAGTTGAGGGAATACTACAAATCACACACCCAGAAAACATCAAGGAGTTACAGTCCTTCATTGGGAAAATCAATTTCCTTAGGAGGTTTATTCCCAACTTAGTTGAACACCTCAGGAATATGACTAACATTTTAAGGAAAGGTGTAGGAGTTAAATGGAATGTTGAAGCTAAAAAATCCTTTGAATCAGTCAAACTTGCACTCACCAGGGCTCCTATCCTAATTATCCCTGATTTCTCAAAGGATTTCCTAATTTTCTCATTTGCATCCGAGCATACAGTAGTTGCAGTTCTGCTGCAGAAAAATCCAGAGGGAATGGAACAACCCATTTCCTTCTTCAGCAAAGCACTAAGAGACGCACCCTTGAAATACAGAAAAATGGAAAAAGAGGCCTATGCCTTGGTAAAGGCCTTGAAATACTTTAGGGTGTAACTACTGCATTCCCACACCATAGCCTACGTGCCAAATGTAGTGGTTAAAGAAATCTTGTCCCAAGACCCAGAAGGGAAGAGGGGCAAATGGATTGCTGTGATATTAGAGTATGACCTTGAGATAAAACCCACCAAACTGATCAAAGGTCAGGGCTTAGCTCAACTAATGGCTGAATCAAATCTATGAGCCCTTGACATTAACATGGTAGATGCCATGAATGAGCAGCAGGGATTGCCTGATCCCACTGTTGAGGAGAAGTTTCAGAGCTCTCCTTGGTATTCTGACATTATGTATGTGCTTACACACCTCAATTCCCCTCCTGAACTATCAAATACCAAGGCTAGATTCTTAAAACTAAAGGCCAGAAGCTATTGCATAATGAATGAAGGCTTATACTGGAAAAATGAAAATTTTCTATTGCTTAAATGTTTGCCTGAGTCTGAAGTAGAAAGGATTAAACAAGAATTCCATGCAGGAGAATTTGGAGGCCACCTGAACTAGAAAGCCACTGCAAACAAAATAATCAGAGATGGCTATTATTGGCCTAAACTCTTCAATGATATCCATGAGATGATAATTTCTTGCCACAAATGCTAGATTTTTGAAGGCAAAAGAAAGCCCCTCCCCTTACCTCTACAACACATCACTGTTGAAGGTCCCTTTATGCAATGGGGCCTAGATTTCATAGGAGAAATTCACCCTTCTTCTTCTGCACAACACAAATGGATCTTAACAGCCACAGACTACTTCACTAAGTGGATAGAGGCCATACCTACTAGGAATGCCACAGATTCAGTCGTCATTAGGTTCCTAGAAGGTCATATCCTCTCTCGATTTGGCTGCCCAAGGAAAATAATCACTTATAATGTTGCTGCTTTTGGATCCAAGAAAATGGTTGATTTTTGTCGCAGGTATCAAATAGCACTCGTTAATTCAACTCCCTATTACCCACAAGGTAATGGCTTAGCTGAATCATCAAACAAGAGCCTGGTGGCCATCATCAAAAAGCTGCTAGAAGAGAACAAAAATTCATGGCATAACAAATTAGTGCATGCCTTGTGGGGGTTGCGGTGGCCGCGATCGCCGTCCAATCTGTGTAGATCAATGGCAGAAACTGCTCCCGATAACCAAATGAGATAAGTGATCTTTGGGCTAGCGCTCGGTTTCGGCGTTCGGTCACGTGGGGAAAAGGATTAAGGGACTAGGGCCGAAGGGGCTAAGACCACAATGTGCAGAGTATGGTTTTTTCGGCCCTTTTTAACGAAATTTGAGCCCGA
This sequence comes from Pinus albicaulis, assembly GCA_034641835.2. NCBI lineage: Eukaryota > Viridiplantae > Streptophyta > Pinopsida > Pinales > Pinaceae > Pinus > Pinus albicaulis. Next base: position 47,839,430 of record CM076571.1, read on the forward strand.
CAATGGGTAACGATAGATGGAAGAAGGGGAAATTTGGCTAAAAAAAGGGTGTAGGAATGGTTTTAAAGGGCATGGGTATAATTTAGAAGAGGTCAGAGGGGAATTTTGACAAGGGGGAATAAAGGGTTAAAATGGGGTATTATGCAAGGATACAAGGGGCAAATGCGGGCCTTCGGAGCACAAACCTTTGCAATCAGAGAGGCTTCATAATGGGAATTAGCAGAGGGGATTTCATCACCGGGAAAAGGCACAAGAGACTTCAAGGATGATGTGTCTCCAGGGGAGATGCATTCATTGAAGGCTCAAAAACAATTTAGCCCCTTACTTTGCTTTTCAAAAATTTATAGGGGCTAACAAAATGTACAAACAATATCGCAGAGTATGAGGCTCTGATCCTATGCTTAACTCTGTTGAAAAAATTAAGAGCCCGTAGGATAACCGTGCATGGAGACTCTGAGCTGATCATTAAATAGGTGAATGGTGAATACACAGCGAAACATCCTAGACTGAGAGCGTACAGGAACGACGCTATGGATCTATTGAAAACCTTTGTGGAACACAAACTGGTGTTTGTCCCTAGGAGTCAGAACGTAATTGAAAATGGATTAGCCTGTGTGGCTAGTTCATATCACAAGCCTCCCAGTGACCAACAAATCATCATTCAGACCAAATTCAGACCTACAGTGACGGACAATGAAAAATATCGATAGGTCTTTGAGGGCGATTAACAGATTCAAGATTTCCTGGTAGGCAGAGACGGGTTTGAATTTTCTGATTTAGATTCTAGATCTGACAGTAGCTGCCTAAGTGAAGAGTCCTTAGATGAGGAAGAATCACCCTATAACATAGAAATAATAACTTTGAACGAACCGACTGGAAATCCAAATGAAAAATGTAAAAACGCAGATAGTGAAGAAGTAGAGGCGCTGCAGGCCAAAGATAAGAACATACCCCGAGGTCTGGCACCTTTAGAGGCCCTTTTTGACTTTGATGATGTAGCAAAAAAGCCCACTATAGAACATGCAGACTCTGAAGTTGAAGAATGCAACCTAGGCACTGAAGACAAACCCAAAATGATTAAATTGGCTAAGTCCCTTCCTACAAACACGAAAAAGAAATACATTGACCTATTCAAGGAATTCATTGATGTGTTTGCTTGGAGTTATGAGAACTTAAGGGCCTATGACACAAGCATCATACAACAAAAAATACCTTTGAAAGAGAATCAGAAACCCTTCAGACAAAAACTTCACAGAATAAACCCAAAACAATTGCCTGCAATGGAAAAGGAAATAAAAAAAATGTATGAGGCAGGCATAATAGTTCCCTTGAGGTTCTCTGATTGGGTATCAAACCTAGTGGCTGTGAGAAAGAAAATAGGGGAGATCAGGCTGTGTATTGATTTCAGGAATCTTAACAGAGCCTCACTCAAAGACAATTACCCTTTGCCAAAAATGGAACACATTCTTCAGAAGGTAGTAGGCTCAAAAAGAATCTCCCTGTTAGATTATTTTTCAGGTTACAACCAAGTTTTAGTAATCCTAGAAGACCAACTCAAGACAGCCTTTACCACTCCATGGGGCACTTTTATGTATGTAAAGATGCCTTTTAGAGTGATGAAAGCTGGTGCAACCTTCCAAAGAGAAATGGACATAGCTTTTTCAGATGAAATAGGACACTTCTTTTTCATCTATCTGGATGTCATAACAGTCTATTCCAAGACTGAGGAAGAACACCTAGAACACCTGAGAGGAGTTTTTGAAAAATGTAGAAGGTTTGGTCTGTCATTGAATCCTAAAAACACTGTATTTGGGCTACAAGAAGGAAAAATTCTTGGCCACATCATATCTGAGAAGGTGATTAGGATAGACCCACAGAGAGTTGAAGGAATACTACAAATCACACACCCAAAAAACATCAAGGAGTTATAGTCCTTCATTGGGAAAATCAATTTCCTCAGGAGGTTTATTCCCAACTTAGCTGAACACCTTAGGAATATGACTAACATTTTAAGGAAAGGTGTAGGAGTTACATGGAATGTTGAAGCTAAAAAATCCTTTGAATCAGTCAAACTTGCACTCACCGGGGCTCCTATCCTAATTACCCCTGATTTCTCAAAGGATTTTCTGATTTTCTCATTTGCATCCGAGCATACAGTAGTTGCAGTTCTGCTATAGAAAAATCCAGAGGGAATGGAACAGCCCATTTCCTTCTTCAGCAAAGCACTAAGAGACGCACCCTTGAAATACAGAAAAATGGAAAAACAGGCATATGCCTTGGTAAAGGCCTTGAAATACTTTAGGGTGTACATATTACATTCCCACACCATAGCCTACGTGCCAAATGTAGTGGTTAAAGACATCTTGTCCCAAGACCCAGATGGGAAGAGGGGCAAATGGATTGTTGTGATCTTAGAGTATGACCTTGAGATAAAACCCACCAAACTGATCAAAGGTCAGGGCTTAGCTCAACTAATGGCTGAATCAAATCTATGAGCCCTTGACATTAACATGGTAGATGCCTTGGATGAGCAGCAGGGATTGCCTGATCCCACTGTTGAGGAGAAGTTTCAGTGCTCTCCTTGGTATTATGACATTCTGTATGTGCTTACACACCTCAATTCCCCTCCTGAACTATCAAAGACCAAGGCCAGATTCTTAAAACTAAAGGCCAGAAGCTATTGCATAATGAATGAAGGCTTATACTGGAAAAATGAAAATGACCTATTGCTTAAATTTTTTCCTGAGTCTGAAGTAGAAAGGATTAAACAAGAATTCCATGCAGGAGAATGTGGAGGCCACCTGAACCAGAAAGCCACTGCAAACAAAATACTCAGATATGGCTATTATTGGCCTACACTCTTCAATGATATCCATAAGATGATAATTTCTTGCCACAAATGCTAGATTTTTTAAGGCAAAAGAAAGCCCCTCCCCTTACCTCTACAACACATCACTGTTGAAGGTCCCTTTCTGCAATGGGGCCTAGATTTCGTAGGAGAAATTCAACCTGCTTCTTCTTCACAACAAAAATGGATCTTAACAGCCACAGACTACTTCACCAAGTGGATAGAGGCCATACCTACTAGGAATGCCACAAATTTAGTCGTCATTAGGTTCCTAGAAGGTCATATCCTCTCTCGATTTGGCTGCCCAAGGAAAATAATCACTTATAATGCTACTGCTTTTGGATCCAAGAAAATGGTTGATTTTTGTCACAGGTATCAAATAGCACTCGGTCATTCAACTGCCTATTACCCACAAGGTAATGGCTTAGCTGAATCATAAAACAAGAGCCTGGTGGCCATCATCAAAAAGCTGCTAGAAGAGAACAAAAGGTCATGGCATAACAAGTTAGTGCATGACCTGTGGGCTAACAGGCTTACAACAAAGAAATCCATTGGCATGTCACCATACCAGCTTGTATATGGAACAAAAGAAATGTTTCCTACCAGCCTTAGAGTACCAGTGATTAAACTTGTCCAAGAAATCCAGACTGAAGAAGACAAAATGGTAAGAAGGATAAACCAAACGATCCATCTCCATCAAGCAAGGGAGGAGGTCTATAACAGAGCTGTGAAGGTTTAGGAAAATATAAAGAAGTTATTTGACAAAAGAACTAAGGCCTCTGATTTCAAAATTGGAGATAAAGTTCTGAAGTGGGACTCAAGGAAAGAGGATAAAGGAAATCACGGCAAGTTTGACAGTTTGTGGCAAGGCCCCTACATCATCCAGGCCACTGTGGGTCCAAATGCCTTTTTCTTACAAGAGTTAGATGGTACAGAGCCATTTGGGGGTCCTGTCAATGGTAGGATTCTCAAACACTACTTCTGCTGATTTTAATTTCCAGTTTCCATTTCCATTGTACATACCATTGCAGTGTTTTGTTTTCAAGAAAAAGAGAAAATGTTTCAAAAAAAAAAAAAAAACAAAGAGAAAGGAGAGGTTCAGGCATGCTCAAAACATGAACCTTTGAAGTGCAAAAGATTGGCTCTAATATGATCAAAACCTGAGCCAAAGGAAGTAAAGATAGCTGGTTCAAACATGCCCAAAACTTGGACCAGCAAAGAAGAAAGAAGAATCAGCTCTAACAAGTCCAAAATCAGAGCTGAAATGAAGAAAATAAAGTGACTCTAACAAGCTCAAAACTTGAGTCACAAAGGAAAGAAGGATGCTTCAAAATTTTAGATTTCAAGCCTTCAAGATTTTGATTTTAGTTTCCTGCAAGTTTTTGTCCATGTGCAATTGTCTTTATGCCTTCGATCTACAACAAACTAGACTGTCTAATCCTAGTTTGTCTGTTTTAAATTTCTGCTGTAGAATGTAGAGAAGAAATCTACTGGACAGTCTAATCCCAGCAGATATTAGATTAGGTAGAGAAACATATGAGACCAATAGTTTAATCTGGTCTCATGGAGCAATAAGGGTAGAAATAGAATAGGTTTATTTTCTTGTATGTAAAAAATAAAAATGATGTAAAGGGTCTGCTAGTTCAAATGCACCCTAGAAGAAAAAATGCTAGGATTGTTGGATGGGTAGGTAGATTGTTTGGGTAATGTTTCTGCTGATTGATGTCTTCAAAATTGTGGCAGCTGAAAATCAAAGAAGAAAGGTGGCTCAAGCAGCAGGCATCTAGCCTACACCAAAGATCATTTTCTGAATTCTTGACTCCTTCAAGAAGAAGCCATCCCCATGTGGAGCCACTGTTAGCCACCTATGAAATTTTTGGCAAGCAAACAGGTTGCTAAATTGTTTATGAGCCTTCAAGAGATACATTTCCAATGAAAATATCTCATCCCTAAAGCCTCTGTGTGTCCACTGCCTTTTTAAAGATCTTAACTACTGTATCCATCCAAAAATTCTCATTGATTGCAAAAAATTGTGCTCCGAAAGGCCTACATTTTCCCCTTGTATCCCTACAGAATGCCCCATTTTAACCCTTTTTTCTCCCTTGTCAAAATTCCCCTCTTCCCTCTAAATCCTCCCAAAATCCCCTATAAATCCCACACATACCCCTTGTTTGGCCTATTTTCCCCTTTTTTCCCTCTATCGTTACCCTTTAGTGGCCTCATAATGCACTAAAAATGGGCCAAAAACCCATTTTCCACATTATGTGGGCTTAGCACCTTTTGGCCCTAGCCCACTCACCCTTTTCCACCACATGACCCAGCGCCAAGACCAGGTGCCAAGGTGGAAGGCGCTCATCACAAATGTATATCTGGAGCATTTCTGGCCATCGATCTGTTTAGATCGGATGATCTTTGCAGGTCAGTGCCACGCCATGGCCCACTCCGTTCGCCCCTCCGATCGCATCGCAACCATCCATTTAACCCGCCGAATCAACAGTCAGATTTTTACCTGCCCGGTGGTCCCCACGCCGCTCACTGTTCAAAAACCGCTGGTTTCTATCACACTGCCGTTGGAGGGTGGGTGGTATTTCTCGTTTCGGAGTGATGCCATTGACCACAGGGCATGTGTCTCGAGCACTATTTGAAAACCGCCCCTCCATCGCGCGTTATCATTCGTCCGCATATCCGACGTGAAATCGCTGTACACCATCTAATCTGGGGCGGACCATCCGACGACAGTCGCACCACAAAGTTGCACAGGAGTTAACCAAGGTAATCTGTACCCCTGGCCCACCATCCGTCGCCCTTCGATACGTTTTCCATTGTTGATCTCTTCCTGAGATCGGACGGTCCAGATTCAATCGCCCTCCGCCGCGTTCTTAACCGTTGATCTCCTCCTGAGATCGGACGGTCCAGATTAACTACATGTCCTGCTGTTGAACGGTCCTACCATGTCACCTTTCCACGTGCTTCATCATGTGTTCATTCTTCCCTTTAAATATTCCATTTTGAGGTCAATGTTTAAGGTTTTGCATTTAAATTTCCATTCTCGCCACCCTCCGACTGCATTTTCCCACTGTGCCACCATTCTGCAAGCCTCCCACTACATTTTCCACCGTAATCCTGCACTATTCCACCATTTCACCAGCCTACATGGCCAATTTCTTCATCCTCGCTGCATCCACCTGCCCCGTGCATGTTTTTCTTAATGTGTTTTCATGTTTTGCAGGGTTACAGGCAGGCGGAAAACCGCCATGATTCATCTGCACTATTGTAGTGGCACAGTGCACATAAGAAGCTAAATTTAAAGCTTGATATTACAGCAAAATGTCTAGAAAGGTGTCTGCAATGTGAATTTCATCAAAGGATAGAGTTCAGACTCTGCAAAACCTCTCTGATGCCATTAAAGCTCAAATTGCACAGACAGGGACAATACTGGAGCAGCGAAGGATGTCAGTGAAATATCAGAGAGTTTAAGGCATATAATTGAAGATTGTAAGCCTTAACTAAACAATTAGAGGAAAAATACCAGGTCTAAGACCATGAGGATCGATAAGAAGATCCTAGGGCACATAAAAAAATGGCAACAGGGTTTCACCATTAGCAGAAGTTTTCCCCCCGAGAAAGGACACAGTACCCATACTGCTTTCATTCTATACCGTGTTCCTTAGAATATTTCCACCCTGACAGAATAGTCCTATGCTACCAGAGCATTGGTTATGAAGCATGGCAGACCTCAAAGTCATTTATCTACCTTTCTATTTATTCACCAAAGTACTACAGAGTACTGCAGCCAAAGTACACCAGAGACATACCTGGAGTAAGTGGAAGTCTGACGAAGACCACTCTTTCATCCAAAGAGTACTAGAGATAAATGCACAGAACTTAAAATAGAATGGGCTTCGACCCTCTTTCTTTTCTGAGTTTTAATTCTTCATTTAGTCTTTCACCTACCTCCTCTGCTCTCTTCAGCTATAAAATTCATGAAGGAACTCATCGTAAAGGTTGTTGATCAGTTATCAATGAATTACAAGTTATTTCTTTTGAGACATAGTCTCTGTGTAAAGTTGTAAGATAGGCTGAGGAAGATGTTTTCAAACTGAATATCCATCTATTGGTAATGTTGTACCTGAATGGTATTTCTCTTTAATATGACAAGCACATTTCTTTGGATCCTGATCTAAAGCAGTGGTGATGTTTTTCTATCTCTGTATTTGTTTTTAACTTGCAGTTCATTTCATTCCATTTCTACTAGCTCGGATCAGAAATCTGGCATAGTATTTACCCTTGTTAGGTATCCTATGTTTCTACTCTCCTTGCCTTTGATGTTTTCTACTAAATGTGTTATCTAAGGGTTTATTTCAGTTAATTTAACCAATGTAGTGGATTTCATTGCCTGCTAGCTGATGTATGAATTAAATTAATCTGTTCTTAGATGTTCTTGTTAGGATTTAATTGAATGAATTGGGAACAATGGGAGGTCTAGAACTTTGTCTCTATCTCACTAGGATCCTTTTCAATTAATTGAACCTTTCTAAGATCCCTCAAGCTGGAGGCCAAAGCATTGAGAGTTCAAAGTCTCTCTCTGATCTCAGGTCTTTAACTTTGTGTTATAAATCTTTATTGTTTCCTCCTCTCTTACCATTTCATGCCACACTATCAGCTTTAGGATCCAATGCTTTAGATAACTAGCCCAACTGAAAGCTTGCAGGTTGAATAGCAAGTAAACCCTTTTCTGACTCCATTGCTCAATGGCCTTGAATGTTCTCTAAATTTAATCTCCTTTGCCCCAGACCCTCTTGCTCAGCCTTGTATCATACTGAACTCTTCTTTCCTGATTCCCAACAACCAAACATACATCAAACAAACAAACCCTGAGCCTTATAACTAGCCTAACATCTTAAATTTTGAGCTTTAAAGACATAAAACCTTTTCTTATATAGAGAGATTCCGCTCTGGACCCAGGAGGGCTAGATCCTGAGGTCCGAAAGTGGTTATGATGTTGTCTCATCTTTTGGTCTCGCCAATCTGGCCAAAACATGGGAACCCCAACAAGGCTCATCAAAATAACATTGTTGCTCCATTGGATGTTCTTACATTTTCTACAGTCCCATCATCAGGCACTTTCTCAAGACAACTAGGTATGGGAGACCTGTTTAACCCACCTATAGGGATTTAATTTGAACCACCTCTTGGATTTAAATATTAGATGCATTGATCTAAAGAATCTAGGTCTTGGTTTCAAATCCTGTAGTAGCCATTCCTAGAAAATGCATTTTCCAGTCATGCCTTGCTAGCAGATCCCATTTTGTGATATTACAGTGGTATCAAAGCATAATATTGGCTCAGCCTGTGGATCTCATCCATGATGCTATCAAGAAAGAGAAGATGAAGACTCCATTATGTGGAGAAAGAGAGGAAGATAGGCTTACCAAGCTTCTTCCAAGATCTCTACAGAGCATTCATGAAGATTTCAAGAAGCTAAGAAGGGAGATATGTACAGAGTCTCCAAGAGGGTTTGAAATTGAGTCAAAATCAGCCACACCCTATAATTCACAGTGCAGTTACATGGCCATTTTTGCCATAAGAGAAAGAGGAGAAGGAGGAATTCCGAAGAGAGGAACTCTTAGTGGTTTCTTGCATGAGTATGAATCTCAAACTCAGAATTTTAGAGATCATATTCCTTTTCTGGAGTTTTTCAAGATCAAGGTGAGGAGGAGCCAGAAGCGTAATGTGGATAGATCTCTTTTGTCTACCTTTGATGGATCACCTACATTTTCAGCCAAGGCTTGTGTGGAAGATGAAGCCATCAGAGTAGCAGTGCTGCACTTTGGAGGTAAGGTCTATGCATGGTGGTTATTTGAATCCTTTACTTTAAATAATGAGAATAATTCTTCCTATGCAAGGTTCATTAGAACTTTGGTGGAAATATTTGGTGAGAATAATTTTGAAACACATGTGGAGAAGATAAAAAAATGTAAACAAGCAAAAAATTTGCATGTGATGGAGGGAACCATGGACTCAAAACCTTTTCAGAAAACCATGGAGGAGGATGATACCTTTTATTGTACTTTTCTGGAGGTAAGGCCTTCATCTTGTATTTTGGCACAAGAAGGCATGGATTTCTCTTTTCCAAAAGAGGATCCAATCATTAGGAGGTTTCCCATTCATGATGAGGAGGCTAAGGGAAAAAACGCTGTTAGATCTGAATTTGATATAGCACCTCATGGAGAGGGAGGAGGAGCTATTGCTCCCACTAGAGGGATTCTTGTATCTTTACAAGGAAGTCCCCAGGATCTCATGAGTGGAGATCAAGGCACAACTCATCTTGTACATGTGCCATTGATGATGAGGTGTGGAACTATGGAGATACAAGGAGGAGATAGGGAGGATGACCAACATCATGTGATGAGGAGCTCCCACCCCTGTCTATGTTATGAGGTTGATGCACCTAGGAGGGAGACTAGATTTTGCAGTGAGATCCGGGACAAGTTTGTCCATTCATATATGAAATCTACTCTTGATGATGATGTCTCATTTCATGGAGACATTTCACCCAGGAGACCACTAGATCGGAAGGTGATGAGAGATGCTTCACATTTTGAGGCACCATTCATTGATTTCAAAGGAGTGGAGACCTTGGGAGGTTATTGTACAGTGTTGAGAGTCTTGGGTAGACTCAAGGAGGAGAGAGGAATTCTCTCAACATCATCTTTACCCACTCTCAGATCAGATTCTGCGGTGTGGCAGAAGTAGCAGGGGAAGGATAGCATCCTTCCAACTTGCATATTTGGCATGGGAGATTTCAAATAGGAGGATGAACATATGAAATATGTTCTTCATGAGAGATCATTAGCACTGTCACTATGGAGGATAGATCCATATTGGAACTCCGAGCTGTTGGTGGAGTATTCCAAGGATCTCTTCACTTGCATGACATTGGATGACTAGTTGCATGAGGAGGGATATTCAGTCAGAGATGGGGTCATCTACTATCATGGTAGGATATTCTTATCTGGAGCTTCCAAGCTCAAGGAGAAGTTACTACAAACAACTCATGAGGATTTCCTTTTCAGCCACACTTTTTCTTTGAGAGCATACTGCACCATCATGGAGGGGTATTTTTGGAAGGGGCTTGAGGAAGAAATATATCATAATATGAGGATATGCATGGATCATGTGAATATGGAGGAGATATATAACTCTTTGGAAGAGTTAGCACAACCACCTCTTTTCTTTTTGAGGATGAGAGGAGACTCATCTATGAACCACTCCATTTGCATGAGCAAGACTTATGGTAAGGGTATTGTTTGCTTGCATAATGAATTGTATAATGTATCTATGAAACCCTTAACCATACATGTGCATGATGTTTCTCCAAGGAGGAGCATTCTTTTTTATAGACCTCATGGTCTACTTTAGGCGATGAGCAGTGATGGTGACCACTCCCTAGGAGGACTTGGGGAGGAGATGTATTTTGGAGAGCATGCTCACTTTGGACCCTACATCATTCACTTTCTCCAAACATATGAGGAGAGAGGGACATCAAGAAAGTGGTTGAGAAACCACACTTTTTTTCACACTCTTTTGCAGTTGAGGGCCAAACTGCGTTGGATACACTTGAGGTAACATTGTCCTTCTCCCTTGCTACACATGGTGGCAAGCATGGTTCTTGTTATGGTTCCTTATGTTGATGTTGTATTTATATCTGTTGAGAACATGATTATAGGAATGGCACATTGGTTGGCTGTGTCCCTTGGGGGAGAGGTCTCCCACATAGTTTTCATTGCATGTTCTAATGGGAGCATGAGAGAGTATGTGGCCATTATAGAAAAACACTTGTTTCCATTTGAGGTGAGCCACATGATTGATTGGATGCCATATGATGGTGACTTCCAACTCATCACATATGAGATGATTTGGGCCAACATGTTTCATAACGTTGGAGGAGAGATCGTTGGAGTTCTACTCCTCATCTTGTCACTAGAGGGAAATATCATTGCAGCCCAACATCGGCATAGACTCTACACTTATCCTAAGTGGAGAGGAGGACAGTGTGGGGTAGGATATTTTGTCTACCTAGATCAAATTTTCAGCCCACCTACGTTGTAGGAGCCAAAGGTGGAAGAATATTTTCAGGAGTTTCCATGTTGGGAGGTGACTCATTTTGTATGGATGATTGCTTGGGGAATTGAGGATCCACATGGGGAACATTGTAATATCCATTTTTCAGAAATATCACAAGTCTATTACAGAGATGGAATGTAGGGAAATTTACCGAATATTTCACCTTCTAAATAAGTGTGAGATCCGGAGGCTTGCTAGCCCTTTGCAGATTCTGCCTACAGATATGTGAAATTTCCTAGTAGGAATGGCTAGCAACCCAAGCCTGGAAAACACAGTTTCCACAAATGGAGACAACAAGATTTGATCCCTCATTTGGGATATCTTGAATATGTCCTTCTAGAGCTTAAATCCAAGAGTGGACTCAGAACAAATATCTCTAGGAGCTTAAGATAAGCCTCCTTCACCTATTATCTTCAGAAAAGGGCCTAATGAAGAGGGCTGCAACAAAACTTTGCTCAAAAAAATAAATGACAGTGTTATCTCTAAGGAACCATGTCATATGAATATGAAATCAATCAGTAAATATATGTGCAGCAGAAAATGTAGACAAACTCTTGAGAAATTTCTCACTTAAAGTAAGCCAAAGAGTCTTAATGAGACAATGTACATAAGAATGATGAAAGCACTGCTCACATAGTTTATTCTCAACTAATACTGCGCAGTATATGGAGGTACTGTAGCAGTAAATACATAAACATGAATGATACAAAAATTTAAGCTCAAATAAGAAAAGGGGGAGAAAGGTCTCAACCCCTAAAAATACAATACAACAATCCTTTAAAAGGATTGGATGAAAACTAGACAAAATGGCATTTTTACCAAAATGTCGGAGTTGTTGGGTAGCTGCTGCAACTTAGTAGAAACTGTAAATGAAAGGTTCCTGCTGAATATGATGCCTTTTATTAAATATCTCCTTTGTTCAATATTCCAAATTAAAGGTTGATCCTTTCATTGGAGATCTCACCACCCACTAAAATACTGCAACCCTCACTGCAAATGCTCTCTATGAACTGCATAGTCAAGGAAGAGGGATGCTCTTCTGCTGATGGAAAATGATTGGCCTGATGCCAAATATGATGGAATGAAGATAAAAACTCCCTCAATGACCTCCCAAAGGAATGGAGACTCCCTCCTCTGAAATACAATGCCAGAAGTGGTGTTGAGAATCCCTCCGCTGCAACACCCAACAACACAACTCAACCACCAATGGAGACTATGCTGGAGCTGAATGGAATGCTTTGGCATCAAGCCAGAATATGGGGAAAATGAAGAGCGAGCTCTTCCAAGAGATACTCAATGGAAGAGATGGGATTCCCACCCGAGAACACCCAGTGCTAGCAGCACTGCATCTCAGCTAAATAGCCAAAGAATGCTCTTGTCTGCGAAGAAAAGAAAAATGATAATCAAAAGCATGAATGAGAATGGCTGCTTCGTTCTCCTTTTAAAAAAGTGAAGAGTGCTTTTTCATGGGCCCCACACCTTAGGGTTTCCTCTCTAGAATGATCTCCCTCTCATGCAAACTGCACTGGCCCACCAAGTGATCCTTATCTTCTCAATCTGCGTAGTCAAATTGGCTCCTTCTAGAATTATCTAGCTGCAAAGTGTCTCTTTTCACACATGGGGTTGTGAAATCCAGCTCTTTATTGATCCATTTTCACATGATAAGGGTTCCTTATTCATATTTTTATTATCAATGGGCTTTCTTACCCATTTATTCTCCTCCTAAAGCAAAAACAAAAGTTTTTAATGTTCCATAAAATTTTGGAACATTATAGTCCTCCCCTCCCAAGTGTTGCTTTCCCTCAAGCAACTTGTAAGGATAGAACTATAGGATGTCCTCTTCCTCTAGATGTAGCATATACTTATGATTTACTCCTCATGAAGAATGAGATGTTGTATCAACAAAGAGTCTCCATATTGCTCCTCCCAAGCATGCAAACTAGCCAATGTGGCTATCATCATGAACATGGAATGTACTCAAGAAGGCAATAAGGTGTTGTCCAGAGGTCTCCTTGAGGCATGGTGTCAAAATTAATTGGGAAGAACATTCCCCTCATGTGAATCCTCCATCCCCAAGCAACCATCCATATGAATCTAGTTACCTCTAGATAAGGCAACTGTTGAACATCTACTTCCACCTTGAGCTTCAACAAAGAAGGTGGGCTAAAAATCTAAAGTAGGCATCATAGCCTACCCCACTCTATTCACCTCCCCACTTATGAAAAGTGTAGGGTGAAGTCCGATCTTGGGCTGCAGAAATGTTTCCCTCAAGTGGAAAGATGAAATTTGGATCTCCAAGGATATTCCCTCCTCCATTATGAAGCAAGCTGACCCAATGTATCTCCTTTGTGATGGGAAGGAGATCAACACCATCATATGACTCCCCATCACTCCCATGGCTCACCTGAAGAAGGAATAAATGTTGAACTATGGTGGCCACATAGTTCAACATTATGCCTTGCAAAAAGTATGGGATATTCTTCCCCAAAGGACACATCCATCCTATATGCCCTTCTTCCAATCATGCTCCCAGCAATAGTGTGATCTATAGCAGCATAGAGAGCCAATGAAAAAGTCATGCTAGCAGACATATATAGCAAGTGAGTGGGACATTGATCCCTCTTGTGCAACCAGCGTAGTTTGGACACAAACTGTAAAAGAGAATGACAAAAGATGTGGTTATTCAACCACCGGTTTGCTGCTACATTCTCCTCATGTATTTCGAGAAAATGAGTGATGTATGATGCATGGTGAGCATGTCCTCCATAATACAAATCTCCACCAAGTCCATCAAGGGGATGACCATCAACTATGCTCTTGGCCACAAGTAGACCAAAGAGCCTTTGACAAAGAATGCTCCTCCTCGGAGCAACATCTTGCATATACATGGTTAAGGAATCAACATGTAAATCATATAAATGAAAAATATCCTTACCATGTTTTTCTGCTCATGCAAAGGGAGAAAATCATAGATGAATCTCTCCTCTTCCTCCCAAGGAAAAGAAGTGACTGTGCCCATTCCTCCAAAGAGTGGTGTGCATATACTGCTCCCATGCCAACTGTACAAGTGGGAAGGCTGATGTCCCTCCCTTGCTTCCCCTGCCACAACGTAGGTACTGAAAGGAAAGTGGGTAAGAATGATAATGACGGGATGCCACCCTCTACTTTGGTTTTACCCAAAACCCCCAACGCTACAACAAGCTATCCAAGGCCTCCACACTACTGAAATTAGTGATTGATGCCTCACTGTCTGAAGCATCTATCCTTCTCTTCTGAACTAGTGGCCTCCTTGGTGTGATGTCTTTACTCAATGAGACATTCTAATTTGAAGATGATTGTATACATGGATGAAAAACCCTGTCCATGCTTCCACTGCGCAGCTCAATCACCTTCCTAGGTGTAATGACCTCCAAAAATGGATAGAGATGGGCCATCCTCATCACATGGTGCTAGGTATCTCCTCTATATTCTCCCCGAGTCTTCTTGGTTTTACACCTCTTCTCTAATGGCACATGTGAATCATGAAATGTGCCTTGATCTCCATGCATGAGATCCTGGGGACCTTCTTGCAAATTTACAAGAATCCCTCTATTGGGAGAAAAAGCTCCTTCTTCCTCTGCATGAGGTACTAGATGATCTCTATATTTGGCAGTGCTATTACCCTCTATTTTTGCAATAAAGTTGGGCAACATCCCAATAATTTGATCCACCTTTGAAAAGGAGAGCTCTTTTTTGGAAATGTTGTCATTGATGGCAAAGGAGATGAAAAAGGAGGAGCACATGAAATATGAAGCTGAGGCAGTTTTAGAAGGGTTAGTTGATTGGAGATCTGGAAAGGCAGCAGAAACATCAAAGGAAACAGAGGCAAAGGATATGGAAAAAGGGAGAGCTGCTAAGGAGAGACAAGGTAATAAATTGAAGGACCAATTGAATATCTGGCCAAGACCAAGAGGGTTTTGTAGGTGATTTCATTTGTATATGTTGATGAATAACTGTGGAATTGTGTTAAGTATGGTTGAGTAAATCTGAGTAAAGGGCTGATAGATTAAATTTCTATAAAAGAACGAGAAAACAAATCAGTAAAGGATGTAATTATGTATGGTGGATTCGATAGGGTTGATCTGCTTACTGAAGGATGCAAATGAATGGACATCTGATCGCAGAGCATGTTTTTTGGAATACATATGACCTGTGTGGCCAATTTCATAATGGGCAGAGGATACCTACGGTGCTCGGAGAGGAATGAAACCATTGTTGCAGAGTTAGGGATTGAAATAACATATCCCCGTTTGAAACTATATGTGTATTGACTGATTTAATTCTTGTGTGGAATTCCCTGAATCTCTGTGTGAATAATCTCTGTAATGGAGTCGAATGATGTCCTGTGTAATTGGAAGGCTTGAAAGGTACTCTATATGTGATGAGGGAGTTGATGTTATTTCCGGGTATTGAATATGTATATGCGTTCTTAAATAAGAGTAACTGATTTCGGTGTCGTTGAGATTGAATCCAATAAGTCAAGGTATGAGAATCAGTGTGATGACTCTGTGCTGAGGGCTACTGTTAAGATACGATTGTTGGGTGATGCCGATGTGAATCTTTGGGTGAGTGCTTATACTCCTGAATGCTCACAGATGTATCCATTCTATGGCTATATCGAAGGTATGACTATCTTATGCGAAGAGGCCTATCACATCAAGAATCATCTCTAAAGTTGGTGTGAACCACAGTGGACACTTGTGAAGCTCTGTTGGAAGAGCGAGTCATGGACGTGTTCTGGGTATACAGGGCATATTATCTCTATCTGTCAAAGTAATAGCGTGTTTCGCGTATGAAGGGTGTTCTTGTTGACTGCAAGAAACCTGAGTTGAATAGTCTATAAGGATTCCATCGGAACTATATAACAGCATTGCGATTAGATGAGCTGACATTATAACGCAGAGAAATGAGTTGGTGTTAGTAACCAGATCACGGAAGGACGTGGAACCTTGAGCGAAGGAGAGGAACCATGAGCGGAATGAACAGTGAAGGGGGTTTCCTGTTTTCATCGCACCACCTTTGTGGGACAAGCGGTAATTGCGAATTCGGAGCGATTCCATAGAGTGGGCGACACGTGGCCCTGAGCGAATTCAAAAAACCGCTTCCACAACGCGCCATCATGCATTATCGTTTGTGCCTCTTCACCGTGCGATATCCATTGAATCGTCAAGGTCGGTGCAACAGCTTGTCCGTCGTTAAATGAGAAGGGACGTTTAAGCAATGGGGCCTAGTCCATCACACAACTATTGAATATTAACCCTCGTGAAAGTTAATCGTGTGATTTCCATAGGATCAGAGGTTGAAAGAGTGATGAATTATCCACCATTGGATCATGAATGAAGTTGCAAGGTGAACAAAATGGAGAGCGAAAGTCAATTTAATTGAGCTCCGTGAATCCAATGTAATTTAGTGGATCTATTCAAAGGTTTCCTCCACGTATGCCTAGAGAATTGAGGTTTATTTTAAACCATACACAGTTGAATATAAAATCCCAAGTTGAAGATTGAGATATGAAGTTTATAACGAGTTAATTTGGTGATATTTTCCATGGTCGAGCTCAGAAATTGTAACCAGAGTGCGGACTAAAAGAAGTGTTGAAGGTTAGAATGCAAGGTCATCCTTTTTAATAAAGGGAGAGTTAAGCAAAAATTCACCATATAAGTGATGTGTGGAAACCTGGTCATTTAACCAATGCTAAATTGATTGGTCCGAGTTGATTCGACTATGTTTTAAGCCATAGATTCTTCAAGGAGGTAAACTTCAGCATAAATTCGAAATTGCTCAGATTGGAAATTGGGTTAAGTACTAAACTGAGTGCAGGTGATTTTATGTGCAAGTAAGTTTTAATTATTTAAATTTCCAGCCCAGAAAATAGAGTATTGAAATTGCGCAGATCGACAGTTGGATTGAGTACAAATTTGTTGTATCCACTTTATATGCACACAGAAAGAGGAAGTATGAGGCTTGACAGAGGTAAACAAAGATTGAAAAGTTGAAGAGATGTACAACAAAGGGATTCAAAAGTGCAGTGAACAAGTGATATATGCAGATGACAGTGAACAAAGAGTATGCAGAACAGTTTCTTAACAACAGCAGAAAAAGACAAAACTAACAAAGCCAAAGGCCAGAAAATGAGCTGAGTGAAATTGTTTTTATGTAACCGAAAAGGTGAAATGTAAATGTTTTAATTGATTTATATTATTGTGATGCATTGGCAAGTCTCTGGACGAGAACAAATATCCAACTATAATGATAAATTGGTACCTACAGTTATATTTTCTGAATGAGCGGATAAAAGAGATGAGAAGGCAGAAGGCAAAGAGACATGGTTGTCCATTTCAAATTCCCAATAGAATACAAACAACCATGAAGCTATTTTGTATAAAACAGGGTAATATCCAAGGGGAGAAGGTTACAGAAATAGAGTGAGAGAAGAAGAGAGTGTGGAGCAGAATGTAAGAGAGTTGAAGAAAATAAGAAAGCTGCAAGAGGTTAGAGAGTGTGAATATAGAAAATGCAGAGTATGAAGAATTGAGGAGAAAAGACAAGAAGAAGGAGGAGCTGAGCAGAGAAGAAGGTGGAGCTGAGTAGAGATGATACAGGGCTGATATGAGGACTGATGGACAGTAGAAAAGGTGATACAAAACATAGCTGATATCCAAGGTAAATCAACAAGTGTTTTCCTTTTAAGAGAACAGTCAAAGAGCTCGATAAAACAGAAGCTATCTGATGTCACCGTAGTCAGAGTAGGTTGGGAGCCTTAGGTTCACTACTAGAAAATAGATGGGGATTTTGGTGTTTACACCAAGTTGTAGCTTGACAAAATGTTAGTTGTAGCCGATCAGGCTGGAACCTCCGTAGGCTGGTACCGAGAAACGGATGAGTGAGCTTCTCCGCAAGTTGTAGTCAGAATTGAGGTTGGGAGCCTCTCGTAGGTTGCGTCACAAAAACTGCTGGTGAGAGGGATTGGAGTTTGCTTCAATGCCTTCGCATCACAACAACAATAAGACAAGTTTTGCGGGGTTTCACTATATCTCTGTGTCTTCCGTGCATGATGTTTATGTGTTGATCTGTTTATATCATCTCTACATTGTCGTCGATATTAAGTTCACTCACATATATTATTGTTGCTCATCCATGGTTAAGAATACTCACATGCTAATTTGAACATGAAATGAATGTGTAAACAAGTGTTAATGAATTTTTTTAAAAATTCCATGAATGCGTTAAACTGATTCACCCCCCCCCCCCCCTTCTCAGTTTAACTAAGGGTTCAAAAATTGGTATCAGAGCTGGTTCCTTTGGTGTAATCTTAATGGCTTGAAGGAGATCTGGTTGAGTCATGGACTATCAAAATGTACCTATGCTAAATACAGAAAACTTTCCTAAATGGAGAGATAAGGTTAAAACAGTTTTAATGGCTGATGAACCTGAGGTATGGAAGCTTGTGTGTGATGGTTACTACACAGACTCTCCATATTTTCAAGAACAACAGCGGAATACCAAGGCAAAGTGTGTGATATATGACAATCTTCATAATAAGGATTTTGAGTTGATAATGGATTTAAATTCAGCAAAAGAAATCTGGGACAGACTACATTTCATGCATGAAGTAGACACAGAGGATTGCATTGTCAAGAAGGAGAAGAGAATTAAGAAGAAGAAAAATTAAGGTAAACAAGAAATAATTCATTCAAATGAGGTACCTTCCAGTGTGAATGGTAGTGATAACCATGAAGAATTTGCAGTTGAAGAAAAAGCCAAACTTGACATAGCCTTGACTGAAATAGGAAGATTGAAGCATGAAAACAAAGACCTGAAGACATTGGTGCAAATTTGTGATGAGAAAGAGTATGAAGATAATAAAGAGATTGTTAGCCTGAAGACTCAAATTGAAGAAGAACAGAAAGTAGAAGACATTCTGTTGCAACAAATGAGAGAGAAAAATCTGGAATGTGAAAAATTGGAAGAAGAAGTAGTGAACCTGAGAAAGAAAATAGAAAAGGCCCAAAGAGACTTATTAATGAATACTCCTCAAATGAAAAGCTTTGAACAACTGGACCAAATTCTAAATGCTCAAAGGTATCCTCTCATAAAGGTTGGGATAGGATATGAAGGAGAAACCAGTAAGTCCAAGGCAGAAGATAACAATAAAATCATTTTTGTAAAGGCTATAAAGAATAGTGAAACAACTCAGCAAATTCCTACAGAAGCAAAATCCAGGAAGAACATGAGTTGCAGAGAAACAAATAGAATCAAGCAGCAACATGAAAGAACAGAGAATGAGAAGATGAAACAATCAACTGCTAAAGGCTCATATGCTCCTAAGGATGAATTGAACAAATTCGGAAGATGTCAAAGGAAGTTCCTCCCTCCTATGAAAAATAGCACATGTCTCTCTTGTCATAAAACAGGACATAATGCATCATATTGTAAGAAAAATCCAATCCAGTCCAACCAACAAAGGATGCAGCAAAAGAGAAGAACCCCTCAAGCAAGCAAATGGAAAAGATAATCTTTCACCAGGTACACAAATCATTTCCATGGCTACTGTTATGCATGCAATAATTTTGGACATAAAATTGTTGATTGTAAAATGTATTCAAGAAGGGGAACAAATTATTATACATCATCTCAAATGTACTTTGACAAAATAAGATGTTATGTATGCCTCAAGCTTGGCCACAAAGAAAAGGACTGTAAAGTGCCATATATACTAAAGAACTCTAGACAGATGATGGAAACAAAGAAAATCAAACAAAACTATGAATTTAAGAGAAGTGCAAACATTATGAAGAACCCCAATAAAGTATGGAAGGAAAAGAGAAAGGGGGAGCCTATTATCTCAATAACATAATGAATCCTCCATAGTCTCAGGGGGAGCTGCTCTAGGAAGAAAAGAAAAAATCCATCCAGTAATATATATGAAGCAAAATCCCAGGGGGAGAGCAGTTCATAAATAGACTCCATGAAAGCAGTCTGAGAAGAGCTCCATGTAATAAGAACAACTATGAGATCAAGAAGATTATTTGAAGTATTCAATAGCTGACAGATTGATAGAAGGAGAAAAAGCAGCAAGCAACCATGATGATAGAGGAAACATCAGTAATGAACATGTAAGCTAAGAAGATATCAACACATTAAAGGATGATCACAGAATGCATCATACTGCTAGAATTAACAATGAATCACATTAAGAAGATTGAGTAAGAAAAGAGTAATATCTTGATGTCAGTACATCATTGATCTATGAAAAGTCCCCTTGGAGGAATGAAGTCAAATAAGTGAAAAATATCTGAGTAATTAGCCCATGAAGATTCATAGAAAACAAATTGAAGATGTCCTTCTGAAGATCATCATGTTAGAACAGTTGAAGTGTTGTATAAAGCAATATAAAGTAGCAATGATTCTAGATCTGTCATAGCAAAGGAAAATGCGGTGGCATTCCTTTGAACAGAATGACAGAATAAGAAAATATTTAATGATGAAAAGATCAGATTGAGGATATTAATGACTGTTGAGGTGAACATTGGAAAGCTCAATAGAATAATTTATGAAGGAAGTCTTAAATTATGGGTAAATGTGCAAGCTAAAGTGAAATCTCTGCATATTTTATCAAGGTAATATCATTTGGTACTTGGTACAAGCAGCATGCCTATCAATAGAATATCAAGTGTTATCATGGAGGAGCAGCAGTATGGCATAGGTCCTCAGGATCAAAGGACTATGGCAAGAATGCATCAAGGTAAAATTCCCAGGGTTATCTTCCTTCAGCATGAAAATGTCAGTAGCAGAGCAAAAACAACATTATCTTGCTTACACTTGAAGTAGTATACTGAGCACTGAAGCAATATCTTTTTCTATATATAATTGCATGCCTTCCTGAATTTGGTACATGTATATCTTCAAGGCCTCTTTCTTAAGATCAGGTACAAAACTGTGGGAAGCCTATTTTCTGAGTTTTCAATTAAACATCTTGAATATGCTTTTGTGGAAGTTCATTCTGATAGAACAGTCAAACTATCTGAAGAATAAAGGACTAGCTGTGATTACCATCTGAAGCTCAATTTTTTTTTTTTTAAATCATCTAAATCCTACTTCAGCACAAAGGATTTACTAGCAATCCACCTTTAAAGAGAGATTTATCATTGACATACATGCCTCCTCATGTCATAAAGAAAACTGCATGATTGATAAATAAGACTGACTAATAAATTGAAGGATTTTTTTTGAAAGTACAGTGTGCAAGCAGTAAAAGTCATTTGGTCTCTTATATTGAAAGATATTGCCTAATCTCACAATAAGTTGTAAAATTTGGTTTGATTCATTGTTCACAACAGCAACAAGGACCTTTCAGTCTTTAAGTGTATTATCCTTGTCAGCAGTCTAGCTCAGATTACAAACAACAGGTAGTACAGGTGAACCACAGCAACAAAAGATATATTGGCATCATAACAACTGAACAGATGTTGTCTATAGATGTGTATTGCAGAAGAAGACTTATCCCATCTACAATCTTCCTCAACAGAAATATATTGGCACACTACATTAGATATAGACTGAAGTATAGTTGAAGCAAGCCTGATATGTCACTTAGAGCATTCACAATCTTTAAGTCTTGATCCAATAATGCATCTCTTATTATGCAAGTCTGATTATATATGGTTGTCATCACCTACTCTCTATACAAGTGCAAGGAGTCTATGCTTCGGAATGGTATCGACTTAATGTGTATAGACAAGTTCAATAATCCCCAAAAGTGTTCTCTCAACAACTCTTTTACACCAGTTTGGAGCAGTAGGGTACAAATTCAGAAGAAGAAGATCTAAACACAAATCGAAGAGAAGAAATGCAAACACAGAATCTACACTGAGAAATGTGCAACCCTTTGCCATTGATGTCAAAGGGGGAGAAATAGTAGGTAATAGAAGAAAGGGTCTTCTAAAAGAAGCTAGGCAGAGGAAGACTTGGAGGAAGCATTGGATTATCGGTGGATGTGTTGCCATCAATGCCAAAGGGGGAGACTGTTGGAAATGTTTTCATTGATGGCAAAGGAGATGACAAAGGAGGAGCACATGAAATATGAAGCTGAGGTAGGTTTAGAAGGGTTAGTTGATTGGAGATCTGGAAAGGAAGCAGAAACATCAGAGGAAACAAAGGCAAAGGAGATGGAAAAAGGGAGAGCTGTTAGGGAGAGAAAAGGTAATAAATTGAAGGACCAATTGAATATCTGGCCAAGACCAGGAGGGTTTTGTAGTTGATTTCAATTGTATATGTTGATGAAGAACTGTGGAATTGTGTTAAGTATGGTTGAGTAAATATGAGTAAAGGGATGATAGATTTGATTTCTGTAAAAGCATGAGACAACAAATCAGTAAAGGATGTAATTCTGTATGGTGGATTCGATAGGGTTGATCTTCTTACTGAAGGATGCAATTGAATGGACATCTGATTGCAGAGCATGTTTTCTAGAATATATATGACCTGTGTGGCCAATTTCATAATGGGCAGAGGATACCTACGGTGCTCGGAGAGGAATGAAACCATTGTTGCAGAGTTAGGGATTGAAATAGCATATCCCCGTTTGAAATTATATTTGTATTGACTGATTTAATTCTTGTGTGGAATGCCCTGAATATCTGTGTGAATAATCTATGTAATGGAGTTGAATGATGTCCTGTGTAATTGGAAGGATTGAATGGTACTTTGTAACTGATGAGGGAGTTGATGTTATTTCCGGGTATTGAATATGTATATGTGTTCTTAAATAAGAGTAACTAATTTCAGTGTCGTTGAGTTCGAATCCAATAAGTCAAGGTATGAGAATCAATGTGATGACTCCATGCTGAGGGCTACTGTTAAGATACAATTGTTGGGTGATGCCGATGTGAATCTTTGGGTGAGTGCTTATACTCCTGAATGCTCGCAGATGTATCCATTCTGTGGCTATATCAAAGGTATGCCTATCTTATGCGAAGAGGCCTATCACATCAAGAATCCTCTCTGAAGTTGGTGTGAACCACAGTGGAAACTTGTGAAGCTCTGTTGGAAGAGTGATTCATGGACGTGTTCTGGGTATACAGGGCATATTAGCTTTGTCTATCAAAGTAATAGTGTGTTTTGCATATGAAGAGTGTTCCTGTTGAATGCAAGAAACCCAAGTTGAATATTCTATAAGGATTCCATCGGAACTATATAACAGCATTGCGGTTAGATGAAATGACATTATAACGAAGAGAAATAGGTTGGCGCTAGTAACCGGTTCACAGAAGGGCGTGGAACCTTGAGCGAAGGAGAGGAACCATGAGCGGAATGAACAGTGAAGGGGTTTTCCGGTTTTCATCGCACCAACTTTGTGGGACAAGCGGTAATTGCGAATTCAGAGTGATTCCATAGAGTGGGCGACACGTGGCCCTGAGCGAATTCGCAAAACCGCTTCCAAAGCGCGCCATCGAACATTATCGTCTGTGCATCTTCATCATGCGATATCCATTGGATCGTCAAGGCCAGTGCGACAGCTTGTACGCCATTAGATGAGAAGGGACGTTTAAGCGCTGGGGCCCAGTCCATCACACAACTATTGAATATTAACCCTCATGCAAGTTAACCACGCGATTTCCGTAGGATCAGAGGTTGAAAGAGTGATGAATTATCCACCATTGGATCATGAATGAAGTTGCAAGGTGAAAAAAATGGAGAGCGAAAGTCAATTTAATTGAGCTCCGTGAATCCAATGTAATTTAGTGGGTCTATTCAAAGGTTGCCTCCACGTATGCCTAGAGCATTGAGGTTTATTTTAAACCATACACAGTTGAATATAAAATCCCAAGTCGAAGATTGAGATATGAAGTTTAGAACGAGTTAAGTTGGTGATATTTGCCATGGTCAAGCTCAGAAATTGTAACCAGAGTGCAGACTAAAAGAAGTGTTGAAGGTTAGAATGCAAGGTCATCCTTTTTAATAAAGGGATAGTTAAGCAAAAATTCACCATATATGTGATGTGTGGAAACCTGGTCATTTAACCAATGCTAAATTGATTGGTCCGATTGGAAATTGGGTTAAGTAATAAATTGAGTTCAGGTGATTTTATGTGCAAGTAAGTTTTAATTATTTAAATTTCCAGCCTAGAAAATAGAGTATTGAAATTTCACAGATCGACAGTTGGATTGAATACAAATTTGCTGTATCCATTTTATATGCACACAGAAAGAGGAAGTATGAGGCCTGACAGAGGTAAACAAAGATTCCAGAGTTGAAGAAATGTACAACAAAGGGATTAAAAGTGCAGTGAATAGGTGGAATATGCAGATGACAGTAAACAAAGAGTATGAAGAATAGTTTCTTAACAGCAGCAGAAAAACACAAAACCATCAAAGCCAAAGGCCAGAAAATGAGCTGAGTGAAATTGTTTTTATGTAACCGAAAAGGTGAAATGTAAATGTTTTAATTGATTTATATTGTTGTGATGCATTGGCAAGTCTTCGGACGAGAAAAAATATCCCATTGTAATGATAAATTGGTACCTACAGTTATGTTTTCTGAATGAGCGGATAAAAGAGATGAGAAGGCAGAAGGCAAAGAGACGTGGCTGTCCATTTCAAATTCCCAGTAGAATACAAACATCCATGAAGCTATTTTGTATAAAATAGGGTAATATGCAAGGGGAGAAGGTTACGGAAATAGAGTGAGAGAAGAAGAGAGTGTGGAGTAGAATTGAAGAGAGTTGAAGAAAATAAGAAAGCTGCAAGAGGTTAGAGAGTGTGAATATAGAAAATGCAGAGTATGAATAATTGAGGAGAAAAGATAAGAAGAAGGAGGAGCAGAGTAGAGAATAAAGAGGAGCTGAGCAGAGATGATGCAAGGCTGATATGAGGACTGATGGACAGCATAAAAGGTGATACAGAACAGAGCTAATATCCAAGGTAAATCAGCAAGTGTTTTCCTTTTGAAAGAGTAACGAAGTTGGAGCTTCCCTATCAAGTTGTAGCTTGATAGATGTCAGTTGTAGCTGACTAAGGTTGGAGCCTCCTGTAGGTTGGTGCCTGCAAAAAATAGATGGGATTTGGTGCTTCCACATCAATTTGTAGCTTGATAAATTTCAGTTGTAGCTGACTGAGGTTGGAGCCTCCTGTAGGTTGGTGCCTGCAGAAAATTGATGGGAGTTGGAGCTTCCTTGCAAGTTGTAGCTTGCAAAATTGAGGTTGGAGCCTCTTGTAGGTTGGTGCCTACAGAAAATCAGTGGTGAGAGGGATTTGGAGCTTGCCTTTGCATCACAAAAATAATAAGATGTGGTTTTCTCCCTTTATGGGTTTCCACTTATATCTGTTGTCTCTGTGCATCATGTTTATTTGTTGATCTGGTTTATATCATCTGCTTAATACTTGCTGCTCTGATATTAAGTCTACTGTTACATTATATTAATGCTTGCTGCTCACATTCTAAGAATACTCACATGTTAAGTTGAACATGAAATGAAGGTGTAAACAAGTGTTAATGAATTTTTTTTAAAAGTCCATGAATGTGTTAAAATGATTCACCCCCCCCCCTCTCAGTTTAACTAAGGGTTCAACACTCTTAGTTTTGTTGCTCAAAGGTGTGGGATGAAAGTTTGGCTTCCAACAAGGCTTGATGCAAGTTTTCAGCTCCTCCAATTATTCCTTGAGGTGGTTTTGCGTTTCTATGCAAGGGTTTTGTTTGAGTGCCTTGGTTTAACTCCATCTCATGATTTTCAAGAATGTTATGATCAATTCTTTTCACCAATGACTTAGTGAAATTTACATAAGATGAAGCTTTAACATTCTCAAAAGAAATGGACTCAAGCTTCCACCATGCATAAACCTTACCTCTCAAATGCAGCGCTCAACCTTGATGATTTCTTCTTCTGAAATGTGGTGCTACTGTTGGAAGGTGTTTGGCTCCTCTACCCAATCTTTGGCTGAATATGAAGGTGAACTTCCAAAAGTATATAGATGAGATCTATCTTGCTGCTCCCTCCCATTCACCTTGATCTTGCAAAACTCAGAAAAAGTGGGCTGATTTATGAATCCATAAGTGTGAGACTCATACTCCTTCAAGAAATCACTAAGGGATCCCCCCTTAGTCACCTTTCCTCCTTATTCCATCTCCCTCACATGAATGATGGGCCTTTGGCTCTGTTGTTCATCATGGTGTGCCGCTGCATGCTTACCCTCACCATGTGCAAATATAGGGCTTCCTTCATTTTCAAACCCTTTTTGAGATTCTCCATCAATCTCCCTCCTGACCTTCCTAAAATCTTCATGTGTGCCTTGCATAGATTTGGGAAGAATACTTGTGAGTATTTTCTTCTCCTTTCTTCCAAGAGATGGAGTCTCTCTCCTGCTCAACTCTTTATTTCCTCCTAGATGAGAATAGGAAGTGTAGGGGTCTTCCTTTTCTATTTGCTCTTCCTCCTTGGGGAGGTTCTTCTTCTTCTCAAAAAAGGATGAGATCAATCTCATCCTCTTCATCTTTTGTTCTCTTTCTTGGGCTTTGAAGGCCACAGGCTGAGCCAAGAAAGATGCTCTGATACCACTGTAATATCCATTTTTCAAAAATATCACAAGTATGTGCCAGAGATGGAATGCGGGTGAATTTACTAGATATGTCACCTTCTAAATAAGTGTGATATC
The DNA here is from genome assembly GCA_034641835.2 of Pinus albicaulis. Classification (NCBI taxonomy): domain Eukaryota; kingdom Viridiplantae; phylum Streptophyta; class Pinopsida; order Pinales; family Pinaceae; genus Pinus; species Pinus albicaulis. The sequence goes on from CM076571.1 coordinate 47,866,094, forward strand.
CGGGAGCTTTCTGGCCCTTTGCAGACTCTGTCTACAGATACGTAAAATTTCCTAGTAGGAATGACTGGCAACCCAAGCCTGAAAAATGCAGTTTCCAGAAATGGAGATAGCAGGATTTGATCCCTGGTCTGGGATCTCTATAATATGTCCTTCTAGAGCTTAAATCCAAGAGTGGACTTAGAAAAAATATCTCTAGGAGCTTAAGATAAGCCTCCTTCACCTGTTATCTTCAGAAAAGGGCCCAATGAAGAGGGCTGCAATAGCACTTTGCTCAAAAAAAGAAATGACAGCATTATCTCTAAGGACCCATTTCATATGAAGATGAAATAAATCTGTAAATATATGTGCAGCGGAAAATGTAGACAAACTCTTGAGAATCTCTCACTTAAAGTAAGCCAAAGAGTCTCAATGAGACAATGTACATAAGAATGATGAAAGCACTGCTCACATAGTTTATTCTCAACTAAGACTGCACAGTTTATGGAGGTACTGCAGCAGTAAATACATAAACATGAATTATACAACAATGTAAGATCAAATAAGAAAGGGGGGAGCAAGGTCTGAACCCCTGAAAACACAATACAAAAATCCTTTAAAAGGATTGCATGAAAACTAGACAAAATGGAATTTTTACCAAAATGTCAGAGTTGCTGGGAAACTGTTGCAACTCAATAGAAACTGGAAATGAAAGGAGCTTTCTGAATATGATTCCTTTTCTGAAATAACTCCTTTTTTCAATCTTCCAAATGAAAGGCTGATCCTTTCATTGAAGATCTCACCACCCACTAAAATACTACAACCCTCATTGCAAATTCTCTCTATGAACTGCGTAGTCAAGGAAGAGGGATTCTCTTCTGTTGATGGAAAATGATTGGCCTGATGTCAAAGATGATGGAATTAAGATCAAAACTCCCTCAATGACCTCCCAAAGGAATGGATACTCCCTCCTCTGAAATAAAATGTCGGAAGTGGTGTTGAGAAACCCTCCTCTACAACACCCAGCAACACAACTCAACCACTAATGGAGACTCCGCTGGAGCTGAATGGAATGCTTTGGCCTCAAGCTAGAATATGGGGAAAATGAAGAACAATATCTTACAAGAGCTAATCAATGGAAGATATGGGATTCCCACCTGGGAACACCCAGTGCTAGCAGCACTGCATCTCACCTTAACAGCTAGAGAATGCTCTTGTCTGAGAAGACAAGAAAAATGATAATCAAAAGCATGAATGAGAATGGCTGCTTTGTTCTCCTTTTAAACAAGTGAAGGGTGATTTTTCATGGGCCCCACACCTTAGGGTTTCCTCTCTAGAATGATCTCCCTCTCATGCAAACTGTGCTGGCCCACCAAGTGATCCTTATCTTCTCAATCTGCGTAGTCAACTTGGCTCCTTCTACAATTATCCACCGGAAAAGTGTCTCTTTTCACACATGGGGTTGTGAAATCCAGTTCTTTTTTGATCCCTTTTCACATGATAAGGGTTCCTTATTCAAATTTTTATTATCAATGGGTTTTCTTACCCATTTATTCTCCTCCTAAATAAAAAACAAAATTTTTTAATGTTCCATAAAATTTTGGAACATTATAAAGATGTTCCTCGACACATTTCAGACTCCATGCCTTGGGTGGAGACTTTCCAGTTCTATCCTTGTAGTTTCTTGAGGACACAGAACATTTAGGAGGGGAGGACTGTAATATTCCCATTTTAGCCCACAACTAAATGGAATATTAAAATTTTGTTTTTATCACCTAGCAACTAAATAAATGGGTAAGGAAGCCCATGCACATTAAAAACATGAATAAAATCCCTCAAATGTGAAAGGGGATAGTCATAAGAGCTGGATTTCACACCCTTATGTGTGAAAAGTGACATTTTCATGGAGACAAGGTCAAGTTTGACCAAGTCAATAGCGTTGGGAGAGGAGGTGGAGAACACTTTGATAGAAAACGCAGTATGAATTGGAAGAGGGTTATTTGGTAGAGGAAAACCTAATGAGTGGGACCCATGGAGAGAAGGCTTTCACTTGTTTAAAAGGAGGGCAAGGCAACCATTGTTATTCATGTCATGTATTATTGATTTTATGGTCTATTTAGACTTTGTGCAGTCTCCGGTTGTTTAGCTAAGTTGAAGTGCTGCGTAGCACAAGGATTTACTGTTTAGGAATCCTTATCCTTTATTGAGAAGCCTTTTGAAGGATTTTTACTGATTTTCCTCACATCTATGCTAGAGGCCAAGCATCCTCCTCTAGTACAACGTTATTCTATAGCAGAATAATGTTGTGTTGTAGGGTGTTGCAGTGAGGGTTCACAACACCACTTCCATCACTTGTTTTTCAGAGGAGGAGCCTCTCTCTCCTTTGAGAGATAAGCTTGGAAGCCCTTGGAGCTGATTTCAGATCTTGGCATTGGGCCAACTCATTCCCTTGCCCCTACAACATAGTTTCCTTCAGTGACTGTGTTATTTCTAGTGAGCATTTGTTGTGGGATTTTGCAGATTGTTTGGAGGGTGAGATCTTCGGTGATAGGATCAGCCTTTCACTCAGGAAATATATTGGGGGAGGCATATTCAGATTGTGTATCATATTCAGCCATCTCCATCCAGTTCCAGTTCTTGAGTTGCTTCTGCTACCAAGAAACTCTGGCATTTTGTCCATTTTGTATATTTCAGCCAATCCTCCTAAGGATTGTTGTATTATTATTTTTCATGGGTTTGGAGCTTGCTCCCCCATTTATTTGAGCCATAAATTGTCATATTATTGTACTGATATCATCTTTGTAGCAGTGTCTCTTATAAACTACGTAGTCATAACCTGGGTTTATACATACATAGCAGTATTCTCCAAATTCTTGTACTTGTGTTTTAGAGGATTGCATTGCCTTACTTGAGAGATTTTTTCCTCAAGGATTTGTACTCTTTTTACTTCTATAACATATTTTTTGGCTATTTTGTATCTTCAGCTATTCAATCTCATCAAAATAATTTTGTTTCTCCATTGGATGTTCTTACATTTGCTACAGTGCCATCATTGGGCACTTTCTCAAGACAACTAGGTGTGGGAGACTTGTTTAACCCACCTAAAGGGATTTCTTTTGAACCACCTCTTGGATTTCAGTCTTAGATGCATTGATCTAAGGGATCCATGTCTTGGTTTCAAATCACATAGCAATCATTCTTGGAAAATGTGTTTTCCAGTCATGCCTTGCTAGCAAATCCCATTTTGGGATATTACAAGAAGAAACAGAAAAGGCAGTAGACACATCATCACAACCACTGATTTATTATAAGTTCCAGCATCACATCATCTTTAATGATCCTGCAGAGGTGTCCCAAAAAGTAGAGCCAAATGTTAGAGCCACCCAACATTGCCTCTTCATGACAACCTCAGCCACCTTCAGCCTACTTTTGCATTCTCGAAGAGCTACTAAAGTTTTTTGAACTCATATAAATCCGCCTGAGTTAATTCTACATGCGGTGTTTTGTCAAATATTTTTTTTTGGGCCTTGCATTTTAGTTCAATTGTAATTAATGAAGCTTGTCGAAGTAAGTTATGGCAACCGATGTAATTGTTAGTTAAATACTGCATACGTTCGCAGTAAGAATGTTGGTTGGACATTATTGAACTCGCATTGTAAGAATTTTTTTATTAGAGCACTATATATTTTTGAGCTAGGCATCAATAATAAGAGACCGTTCACGAGATTCTGGAGCTATGTTAATGGTGATGTTTTCGCTTCTGTGTTAATGTTTTCTCTGTCTTTCATGTTGTGCATCGATTAATCTGATTGTAAAACAGACATTTTAGATTAAGATTTGTTACGAGAGCACCTTAATTTTGTCTTTGTTTACTATCTTGATGTTTTCTTCTGAATTATGGTTAAAGAATTATTAATTTCTCTTTAGCTATTATTGAACTCATTGCTTTATTTCATTTCATATTCATACTGCTAATAAGATCCAGTCTGCATAGTTAGCTTGCCCTATGAATTCCCTCAAAAATTTGATGCACAATCCATTCTTTTCTGACTCCATAGACCAATGCATTAGCCTCTGTAGACCTATTCATCCAACCAACAAAATCAATCAAAAAAACCAATACTACCTTCACTGTAACTAGCCTAACATCAACATTCATAATATTAAGAAAAATTTAAATCATAAATAGAGAGATCCCTCTTTGAGTCTAGGAAGGCTAGGTCCTAGATTCCAAAGAAGTTTGAAGTTGTCCTCTATCGTTTATTCTTACCAATCTTAAAAATTATAGGGCCACAAAAATAACTACCATAACAATAGTAGTCTTGGAAATACTAAGAGCGGGAGGTGTGAATCAATATTCCTTTCAATTAGTATTATTATTAATCTTTCATAGAATTATTTAATCTTCAATTATTATCAGTGTTTGTACAATGATAGCAGTAAATAAAAGGAACACAAATGCACATAGTTTTTAAGGTGGAAACCTCCTCCGGGACGAAAAACACCTGAATTATTTTCTAATAATTATTCAATATTCAACTCCAATTGAAATAAAGCTCCAACTTCCTAGAATCTATAAAATCATTCTTCTCCAGCTCCCACTAGATGGACGCTCCAATGCCCTAGATTCTTTAGTGGTCAACTGAATGGATGCCCCAACACCCAATGAGCTACAACTCACCGTAGCACCACCCTACCACCCTAATTTTTTCACAGGCTTGAACCTATTGGTGACTTCATGCACCAGCCTAGCACCACCCTACCACCCTATATAAGAATAAAAGAAGAATAGACTCTCGTACCAGTGAAAATGGTCCACTTTACAATGATGTAGAAAGATATAGAAGAAGAAGACACACTAGACCATAACCCCAACTATGACACAAACATCTAATGATGATCCTAGACCTCCTGACACTGCCTCTTGAATTCTTGGTAGATAGACACTTGTAAAAAATTTACAATGATGCTTTTACAATGAATTAGTATAATGATACCTTTACAATGACTATATGTAGTGCTTCCCACGTGAAGACCTCATGTGGTGAAATTCTTTTTGCCGTTCTGTACCTTGGTTGTCTCTCTTGTCATGCTACCCTTTCTCACTCTTCAGAACATTAGATCATGCATTGATTCTTATCTTGATAAATATATAATACCTGCAAAAATTGTTCAAGGAAATACCCATGACATGATAATAGAAAAACATGCCTTATCCTCAAGAGCATATGTCAGTGCTAAAAAAAAATAAAAAATTAGAATACAAAGAAACTAATGCAATTAACAGATGAGCATGCATATAGAAAAATATAATTACCTGGAGCTTACCTCTGTTTCACCTTGCTTTGTTTTGTTTCCCTATAAATTCTAGTCCTTTACAGCTCTTGACAACACATTATCTAGATTTTTCTTGCCTTCTAGGAGCTCAATATTGAATCTGGTGTATCTTTGTTATTTCAGATCCCCAATATGTGATTTTAGTCCCCGAGTATTCCTCTGATTCTTCTTTCTAATGCCACAGGTTTGACCCAATTTGGATTCTTCAAGACAAAGTTATGCCCAATCTCTCACAATGACCTAATTATGGACTAGTTCAATAGAGTGAACTTATATGGCATGCCACGTGTCATTGTTTCCTCATTCAACTCTAAAATTGATACAAAGATAACTATAGTCAGTGAACTATCCTCCAAGTTTTACATAATTCCAATCTAATACTTAGAGAGAGATTTATGACGATTTTCCCAAGGTTGCCTCTATGAGATGAAGTTTAGGAGCCTGCAAAAACCCTAACTTACACAGATCATATATTCGAAAATATTGTGCACCATCAGATGAATTTTTTACAAGATATTCCTCGGTATTTTAGATTTGTCTCATAAAAATTTCAGCTTCTTAAAATTTGTATAAAAAATGTTATAGCGAAAATTCCACGATGACCTGTTTCAGGTAGTGAAATCCCTACCTGAGGAGGATATGAGGATCACAATTTATATAAATGCTTAGGTTGAGAGGATCTTCAACAATTAAATGTGGGAGGGAATTTAGGAGCTTAAATTTTTTTAATTATTTACTGTTCAATGACCACAACCAATTATTAGTGTCATGCCATAACCCGATGGGGCTTTAGCCCACTAATTGGGGTTACTAACTTCAAACATGAATATCTCTAAAACGTGAAGAGTTACATGGCCTACCATATATCAATGGAAACATCTTGACAAGCAGAAACAATCAAAAATATTCTTGACCCAAAATATAGTAATTTGGTAGGTCAAAATTTCCATGCAAGATTGGGGTAGCCCCTAGTGCTGCTTGGGTTGACATCAATGAAAACTACTGATCAACAATATCCCCCTTTGGCATTGATGGAAAAACAAGTATTCCCCCTTCAATCATGACACCTCTTCGTACAACATTCTCTCTCCCTTTGACATCAATGGAAAAGGGTAACTTCCCCTGACACACAACCATCCTGCGGACCTATACACACTTTCACTCCCCCTTTATATTCTAAATAAGGAAAATCTAATGAGAACTTGGGAGAATCCCAAGCTTCCGGCGAAGATATTCAAATGCTTCATGAGGTAAAGGTTTAGTGAAGATATCAATGATTTTTTCTTTTGTACCAACATATTCATGTTTGATATTATTTTCAACGAATTGTTCTCTAACAAAATGATATTTGATTGGAAAGTGTTTTTTTCAATGCATTACAATATTCTTGGAGATGCTCATGGCACTGGTGTTATCACAAAATATGGGAATAGGCTCACTAAATTGTACTTGAAGATCTTGCAAATTTTTTTTCATCCAAAGGACTTGAGGACAATAAGCTGCCACTGCAATGTATTTGCTTCCACTATAGATAATGAGATTGAGGTTTTCTTTTTGCTCAACCATGGTATGAGACAACCACCTATATAGAATGTTGCTCCACTAGTACTCTTACGATCAAAAATGCTTCCTACCCAATCTGCATCTGTTAATGCTTGAATAATGAGATTGTTATCCTTGGGATACCACAAGCCATATTCTCTTGTGCCCTTTAGATATTGAAGAATGATTTTGATGACAATAATATGTGATTCTTTTGGTGCTACTTGGAATCTTGCTACTTGTCCAATTGCTTGCATAACATCTGGCCGAGAGGTTGTTACATATAAAATACTACCAATCATAGATCTGTACAACCTCTGATCCACGTCCTTAGATGAGTCTTCTATGCTCAATTTGCAATATGTTACCATCAGAGTAAGGACGGGTTTGCAATCTTCCATTTTAAATTTCTTGTGCATTTGCTTGATGTACTTGGCTTGACATATAAATATTCCTTTCTCTTGGTAAGATGTTTAAATCCCTAAGAAGTATGTCAGCTCACCAAGTAAATACATCTTGAACTCACTTTGCATCTTTGTAGCAAAATTCTTACTTAATCAATCATCATTGCTACCAAATATTATATCATCCACATATACCTCAACGATTGTTAAACTATCTTTATCTATTTGTACATAAATATTTCTATTAGTAGTACCTTTCTTGAACCCTTGCTAACATATATATCCATCGGGAAGAGCATACCATGATCTGGAAGCCTGCTTGAGACCATATAGAGGCTTCTTTAACTTGCAAACATAGTCTTCTTTTTCTGATAGTAGAAAACCTTCAGGTTGTTCGATGTAAACTTCTTCTTCTAATTTGCCATTAAGAAATGTTGACTTAACATACATTTGGTAGACTTTGATTTTTCTTGAACATGCATAGGTGAGAAAAATTTGGATGGCTTCCATTCTGGAAATAGGTGCAAATGTTTCGTCGAAATCAATTCCTTCCACTTGTGCATAGCCTTTGCAAACCAATCTTGCTTTGTTTCCGGTAACCTGTCCATCTTCATTCATTTTGTTCCTGAACACCCATTTAGTCCCAATGACATTTTTATCTTTTGGTCATATAACTAATTCCCAGGTTTTATTCTTCTCGATTTGATCTAATTATTCATTCATAGTTTCTACCCAATGTTCATTCTGGCTGGCTTCCTCAAAACTACTAGGCTCAAAGGTTGCTAGAAAAGCAATGTGAGCTTGTTGTGATGAATGAAGTTGTTGACCTTCATTTATGTCACCAATGATTTGATTTGATGGATGATTCTTTTGAATCCATTCTTTTGTTCTCTTTGGAGGAGATTCTTGTTGTTGTTCCAGTATATCTTGATGATCATTATTTATTTCTTCCTGGTTGACAGTTGCTTCTTGTTCTAGAATTTTATTTGTGTCTTTTTCAGCCTCTGTCTAATATTTCAAAGATTCTATATTCTCATCATTATTCGTTAGAACACCATATTCTTCAAATGTAACATTTGTGCTCTCCACTATCTGATTTCATCTTAGATTATAGCATTTATAGGCCTTTATTTTGCGTGAGTAACCAAAAAATATACCTTCGTCAACACGTGATTCAAAAATACCCAAATTTTGATCTTCTTTTTTGACATAACATTTTCTTATGAAGATTCTGAAATATTTTATAGTAGTCGGTTTTCCTTTTCATAATTTATATGGGGTCTTGTTACAATTATTTCTGAGAAGACTTTGACTGATAATGGAAATTGCAGTATCAATTGCTTGAACCCATAATTTTTCATCCAATTTTGAGTCCAAAATTGTTCTAACCATTTCTTGTATGGTTATGTTCTTTCTTTTAGCAGGTGCATTTTGTTGAGGTGTTCATGCTATTGAAAATTGTCATTTTATTCCATTTTCGTCACAGTATTGATGAAATAATTTGGAAGTGAATTCTCCGCCATTATTTGATCTTAAGCACTTTATTTTCAAATCAATTTCATTTTCGACCAAATCCTTGTAGATATTAAAGCACTAAAATGCTTCAGATTTTTTCTTTAGGAAACTGACGGCTATCATCCTGGTATAGTCATCTATCATTAACATGAAATATAATTCTCCATCTAAGCCTTTTTTTTTAATAGGACCACATAGATCAGTATGTATCAATTCCAATGGATGTGATTCAAAGTGTTCTTTTGTTTTAAATTTGAATTGTGTCTTCTTGCCATGCCGACAGGACTCACATAGTGTGTTGGAAGGTTTTGAGATTTTCGGCATTTCTCGTACTACTTCCTTTTTGCTTATCTTGACAATATTTTCAAAGTTTATGTGACCCATTCATTTGTGCCATAACCATCTTTCATATTCTTTAGCTATTAGACATTCTTTAGTTGCTTCATCCATAACATATATGTCATTTGGATCTCGACTTGTTGTAGCCACAATTTTACCATACCTGCCTTTCCTGATTTCACATTTTGTGGAGTTGAATAGCATTGTGTGTCCTTGATCACCTATTTTTCCAACACTGAGCAGATTGTGATTCATGTTTTCAACCAATAGAAAATTCTTAGCTAGAACATATTTTCTTCTGAGAGTGACGGTACCTCATTCTATAGCATTTGAAGATCCATCATTTCCAAAGGATACAATTCCATCCTTCTTCTCTTTTAGAGATACAAATTTCTTTCTATCTCTAGTCATATGCGTTGAGAAACCGTTATTAACATACCACACGTCTTTATTGTTTTGAGCCTTGCTAGTGAGAGCAAAATTATCAATATTCTTCTTCTTCCATGTTCATTCATTCTATGGCTTCGAAGATTCTTCTTAAGGATTTTCAAGTCTGCAGTCTCTGGCTATGTGTCCAAAGTTTTGAAATTTGTAACATTACATATTATTTCTTAAAAGTTCAAATCTATTGATGTTTCGTTGAGCCCTGGGAGGTTCATATTTGACAGATCTCCTGCAATTGTATTCGTTCATAGGGTACGTGTGACATTCTGCATCTTTATGACCAATTTTTCCACATGAATAACAATAGCCATGAAACATATGTTGTTACCTGGATGGAAATCTTCATTGAGGAATTGTCTTCCAAGGTTGTTCTTGTGAATCTTTTCCAATGAAGTCATGTGAGATCTCATAGGTTCAGTGTATTTTTTTGTAGAAGGTATTGATTCTTGTTCTTTATAACCGAGGCCACTTCTTTCATTGTAATATCGTTGATTGTTGATGAGTTCTTCCAATGCCCTTGAGCTTTTGGCATATTTTTGGAAAGTTTTTCCCTTCTTCACTTCCATACACAGCAAGACTACTTTGGCTTCTAATGCTCCCATTTCTTGGTTTATTTCTTCAAACTTATTTTTAAGTGACTCTTCAATAAATTTGTGTTCTTAAACTTCAATTTTGAGACCTTGAACTTGTTATTCAAGAGTATTGGAATGGATCTTCTCAACCTTGAGCTCTTTTATAAGCCCGATTTCCTCCTTAGAAAATTCTTCTATGGTCAATCCTTATTCTTATTTGTTTGATACCTCTTGTTTATTGTGCTTGGCCATAAACAATACTCTCTCATTTGCTTCTTCTTCATTGTCACTGTCTTGATCGAATGATGAGCTATCTTCTTTAGAGAGAAATTTCCTTTTCAAATTTATTTTTTCCTTGCTTGTTAAATTTCTTAAAGCCTTTCTTTCCTTTTGAGTTGCCATCAATTATGTTCATACATTTTGCTACGAAATTCCCAACCTCACCATAGTTAAAACATACCAATGGAAGTTTACCTTTGAATTTTCCCTTACCAATTTTTAGTTTTCTCGTAAAGTAAGAATATTCTTCATTTGAAAGACCTTATTCATCATCTCCCTTTTCTTCCAACTTTTAGGTCCAGATCTTTTCCTTTGAAGGTTGTTTTTCCTTATTGCTTTTCTTATATTCAACAAACACAGTTTCTAGATGTGAAGTGTTGGGTACCAAATCTGCATACTTTTCTTTTCTATTTTCACCCACTCTTCTATCTCTTTGTATCATTAATTGATATAAACACATGAGGTAAACCTCTTTCCACTGTCTTATATGGAATTTTTTATTAATGAAATAATAGTCATGGATATTTTACCTACACGAGTATTAATTCTTTTATTTCCGCAGATCTGGAAGTTAAAAGGTTGCATCTGCAAGTCACGGAAGCAACTCCGAGTTCTTAGCATTATTTCGATATGATATAACAACATAACAGATCCAAAATTAAGGCATATATATTTCAGACCTTTCCTGGTTTTCTCTCAGCAACTATTTTAGTCATTTTAACAATTGTATATTTATGGATATTAGTTGTCATATTGGGAAGACGGGTTTTCTAAAAATTCGTATAAGAAGGGTTTCAGGGCTGTGAATTGGGGTTAGCATGCAAAAGACCAATTTTGTAATAGAATAATTTTAATTAATTGAATGCAAGTCCTTTTTCTGTTCCATCTGTAAGCTGCGAGTCTACCATAGTCTTGGTCAGAGAGTTGGGCACACTATTTTGATCAGGTGTTGTGTTATTCCCTTTTGTTTCTTTCGCATTTATGTTTGATTATTTTAACTGTTGTTTCAGTGGGTTTCTTTAATTGCTGTGAATTCTTTTATAATTATGTAATTTATCTTTAATTTTTGTTATAGTAGTTTGGTTGTTTTAATTGTTGAATCTATGATCAATTTCAGATTTTTCCCTTGCTCCTACATATACCTTGCACGTTACCTTGAAATAATGTATGCACTCATATTGATAAATTAATGTGGAAAAGGGTTGAATAGTTTATTGACACTCGGACACCAAAATTTTGGTGCCATTGTGGGGGAAGGCTAACAAGGTGTAAGAAAATGATCTGTAATTGATCCAAGGATCAATATCTCATCTTAGAGAGGGAATTTGTTACCCTGCTCTAAGTCTTGAGTGTAGTGTTCTATTTTTATTCTTTTCAATTGTTTTTTTTAGAATCAATATCTTGCCTTAGGGAGAGAATTTGTTAGCCTGATCTAAGTCCTGAGCAAAGTTTTCTATTTTTTTTAATTTCTGATTTCTTTTTTGGAAATCAATCTCTCTTCTTAGGGAGGGAATTTTTTACCCTACTCTGAGTCCTAAGCGTAGTATTTTTTTTTCTTACTTTTTCATTATTTTCCTAGGGGCCAATTTCTTGTCTTGGGGAGGGTATTTTAGTACCCTAATTTAGGTCATAAACTTTGAATTTCTTAGTTTGTTTGGTTTTCTTCTTGAATCCAATCTCTCGTCTTGGGGAGGAAACAGTTTTTCCCACTCCAAGTCCTGAGCAATTATGTTATTTTAATGATTTATTCCCACCAATTGCATGAACAAGGATTTGAATAAGAAGGGTAGAGGAAGACCCCTAAAGAAATGAAGGGATCTAGGAAGGAATACGTATATCCAGGAGATCATCGCAAAGGCTAAATCAGAAGCATCTTCTCGTGCTGCTTCCAGGGTAAGGGTTCAGAGGATGTCCGAGGGGCAGTTAGTTGAGCACTCAGTGTCATTAACAATACTAAAGGAAATCCTTTCAACAGTAGAAGAAGAAGTAAATAAAGTATCAATAGAAGAAATACCCCTGTTTCTGGTAGAAGGAGAATAAATTGCAAGAAGAGGGTTAGAGGAATTGATCAATTCTAATTGGGAAGAAGAAAACCTGAAGGATTTTTTGTCAGCATGAGACCGAGGTAGTGTTGTGAAACCTCCTGCAATTGAATCACCCCAATTATCAGTTGTAGAACCAGCTGAAATCTTGGGTGAGTATTGGAGGATATTTATGGCACCTACAAGTTCCTCTATGGATTTCCCAATTGGAAACATCATAGTTGATGCAGCAATGAAGCCCATCCCTTTAACATATCTGCCTAATTTTCATGGGCTTTCCTCTGAGGATCTCGATAAATTCCTCTTTAAATTTGATATTGTCTGTTAGGGGTAAGACTATATCGTTGATGCTCAGAAATTAAAGATATTTCCTGCTACTTTAAAGGGAACAACCCTGCGATGGTTCATAGGTTTAGAGGGAAAGACCATCTCTTCATGGGATGCGATGAAGGACATATTTTTGGAAAAATACCAAGATTATTGTAATCCTGTGACATTAAAGAGGATATTTTTAAGTTTGCGTAGAAAGAATATGAGAATATGGAATATTGTGTGGAACTATTTAAATACATACTGCAGTGGTCATGCCATAGTGACCTAGACAAAGATATTCTGAAGATCATCCTTCTCCGGGCACTCAGGGAAGATTCTCTGCAACTTTTGAACATAGTAGGAAAGGGGGATGTCTTGAAGGAATACTTCAACACTATCTATGGGTTGTGCATTCAGTGTTCACTAGGGGCTACAAGAAGTGGACAAGGAATTCGGTCATCAAAAACTTCTGGTGGAGGGGTCACAAAGGCAAAAATAAAAAATATATTGGATAACTTGAGGACTGATAACCTAAGCACATTATCTTCCCAGATGAACACTTTGCAAGAAAAACAGAAGCAAATGGAGTTGGAAAAGACTATGGCTATATTCTTCCCCCAATGCAGAAAGAAGAATCCACTGGAAGAATGCCCATTGAACATTGTTGAAGCTTGTGTAATTTGTGAACTAATCCATGGGACTAGCTCGTGCCCTTCCTTTCCAAGATTGAAGGAATTTTTTCAAGGAGCAAGTGAAGAGAATGAGATGGATCAATTGCACTTCATGGGACCGAAGAAGCCATGGCAGCCTCGACCACTAATTATGAATCTAGGTATGCCTCAGGACCCATATTAGTATTTTAATAATTTTAATATGGGTCCCTAGTCTATACCTTTTTCACCAATGTGGTCTCAATATAAATGTCCACCCTGGCAAAAATGGGTTCCCCATACTAGTTTGAATCCTACATGGACTCAGAACTGGCGTGGACCCTCGCCTACTAGAAAGTTTCCCCAATACATGCCACAACAAAAACTTCAGTTGCCTTCCAATGCACCTTCAGGTAATCCATCCCTTTGACCTCAAATTCCGATCCATCCCAACCCGAATCCTAATAATAAAGGGGTCCAACAAGCTGACACTCAACCTTCCATCATATAGCATTTCTACCACAGGACTTAATGAGATAAACTGACGATCTGGGCAGGTAGTGAATGATCAAATTTCACCTATTATCATAGAATAGATTGACAGTGAAGTTATAGAACAAGAACCAAAAATAGTTAGGGATAAACTAGACCAAAACATTATAAATCATACACCTCCCCAGCCTACTATTAACCAGGGTCGTCGAATTAATTCGTTGTATCCTGAAAGATTGACCCTGAGTAGAAAGAGCCCTCAAGTAGAGTTCAACTTTTTGGGAGAATTAAAAAATATTTTTATTGAAATACCCCTGCTCCAAGCTATGAGGGACGTACCTATATATGAAAAAACTCTCAAAGGATATTTTTCTAAGAAACCTGGGAAGAAATCAAGGAATCCATTAACCATCCATGTGATGGGCAAACTATCTGACATCATGCTAGAAAAAACCATTCATGTAAGATATGAAGACCCAGGGAACGCAATTCTAATGGTACGAATTAATGGGGTTGAATTCCCAAATGTACTGGTAGATTTGGGTGCTGCCATAAATATCGTTACATCTAAGACAATGAATGCATTAGGTCTCAGAAAAAATAATCCAACCCCTACTGTCTTGGAATTAGTAGATAGGTCTACAATTAATCTAGTATGGAAGTTGAAAGAAGTTACTATTTCGGTGGACTCATGACACTATCCCGTGGACCTCCTTGTATTACAGACATGATCCCCAACCGGTGGTCATCCCTTGATTTTAGGAATACCTTGGCTCATTGTTGGGTGTAGGAATTACACTTAAGCAAAATCCTCAACACTTAATTGTCAACCCGAGGGATTTGCAAACTTAGAGACGAAGCACATGAAATTCCAGAGATGGTATGAATCTTTCTGATATAAATACCTACTCTCTTTGAAGGAAATATTGCATAATCAAATCAAGATGAGAAAAATATAACTTGAGTCATCAAAATAATCTAAGACTAAAACAAGAAAGAATTCATTTGCGAAAAGGAGATCAAAATAAATAAAAAGGCAATCACTCTAGTTGATTATGCTTAACTAATAAGAGTGTATTTTTCTTTAGCATAGAGATTTTAGCAGTCTCGTGAGATGGGCCCTTGAATCTGCTTCCTTAGAGATTTCCTTCTTGAATTAATTTTTCCTGCACTAGTGCAGGATTAGAGTGTTATGTAGAAGGTATAAACTGTGTCTTTACTGATGGTTTTTCTACTTCATGCAAGGGCTCGAACTATTCAAGGTTCAGAGCACTCAAATCCTATGACAAGAATCTAGTTCTTGTACCAAATTAGAGCTTCCTGCACTTAGCTTTTAATTCTTGAAATGATTGTTTAATTGTCGCAAGTGCTGCTTTGCTGTAAAACCAGATTACATATATGAAAAGAAAATGTTTCTAAGTTTAATGAAGTGAAGAAATAAAGAAACATAAACATCTATCCTATCATAATCATTCAATTAAATAAAGTTGCAGAAAGTAAATGAGGACTTGTTGTGACACACCGACATGCGCTGGTGCAGGTGTATGTCTCCTGCTTAGACTAGGCGGGGAAAACCAATCAACCAAAATTGAAGAAAAGAAATGTCACACCAACGTGCACTAGTGCAGGATGATTTCTCCTACTCAGACTAGGTGGAGAAAGCCAATCCAAAATCAAGTGCAGGAAAATAAATTCTATTTGCTTCACGCAACAGATCCGTTTTCACCCAGACAGGAATTTATGCACTAAAAGTTAAATCACACTCTGACAATAAAACATAAATTACAAGAAGAAGAGAATGGGGTAAAAGTGTTGGGTTGGTTGGGCCCTAGCCAACCAGCGTGTTTCCCTCTGAAGCGAAAATGCTACTCAGCAGTTAATTTAATTAACCAACCAAACCATAGAAACAAAATTCATGTAACCGAGGTGAAATTCCTTTTTATTAGATCATTGAGACAAATGCATGCATGAATACACGTTCAGCCCAGATTCAAGCGATAAAAAAATAACCTGCTATCGCCTCTCTGTTCTTCTCTATTCTCTAAAAATTTCCCTTCTAAGTCCTATTTAAAAATCACATTATATAGATATGTTGGCTGAAGGCTGAAACAAATATTTCAACTGCTTCATAAAAAAATGCAGAATTTAGAATGTTTGGTCCTCAAAATAAAATGGTTTTGCAAAACTAGCCGTAACCAATCTTCAGCTTCCACGCTTTGTGGATCTAATATTTGGTTGCCTTTGGATTACATGTTGTTGTGGCAGAATCTACTTGAGTCAAGGCAGTGATCGAGAGGGTTCAGATCCACCGTGAAGATCTGTTGTGCTAGCAATGGTATAGGATCCGATCCTGCACTAGGATTAACAATCATGATAAGCATTCTAACCACGAACAACATTGGAGATATCGATAAGTTACAAAGAATAATTTAAAAGTAAGAAATCATGTAATTAATATTTAATAAATGCTAAATTGAATTAAAATATGAAGAATAAAGGTTTGTACAAAATATGTCACCGTGCTTGGACTAGTGTAGGATGAGGGTGCATAAAAAGGGTAAAACAGAGGTAAATGATTATGGTTTAGGAAGAGAAAAAAATGGCAAAAAGAGAGAAATTTAGGGGGCTAACATCCTCCCATCCCTAATTTGTTGTGTGTCCTCACACAAATTTTTTACCTTTGCAAAAAACCTTCAAAATTTGAGCATTCCAGCTCAATCCTGCTCCATTATAGTGAATCCAACCTACAATGTTTCAGATTTCATCTTTTTGCTGCTCTTCAATTTCTTCATCATGTTTTTAAGTCATCTGAAACATTGTGAAGCACTGTACTTTCATACCCTGACATCTCCTTTCTTCTTTTGGATCTCCGTCGTGAACTCTTCCTTATTTTTTTTCTTTTTCCTCCTGTGTTTTGGCTGCGAGCTACTCTAAATTCTGTACTTGAAGCTCAAGCTCAAGTATCTAAGTAGCAAAAGCTAATAAATCTTCTTCCTCTTCCGTCGTGACAATAACTTCAGGGACTTCAGTATCCCTTGTGTATTCGGCAAGCACTTCTTCCTTTTCCTCTTCTTCCTCGTGTTCTTCCTCTTCCACTTCCACTTCTTTCGGCTCTTCTTCGTCTTCTTGCTCTTCTGGTTCTTCTTCTTCTCCTTCTACTTCTTCTGTCTCTTCTTCGTCTTCTAACTCTTCTAGTTATTCCTCCTCTTCTAACTCTTCCAGTTCTTCTTCTTCCTGTGTCGGTTCTTCCTTTTCCTGTGTTGATTCTTCTGGTTATGGTTCGTCTTGCACTGGTGCAGTTGGGGATTCAACATTTTGTGGGGACTGCAGTTCTGTACCAGTTTCTTCATTCTTTTTCCGACCCTTAATAAATTTGGCCAATAGTATATCATCTTCAAACTCTACATATTTTGTTGCGTCTGCAAGGATTGATAGCAAATCATCTTCCTAAGGGGTATTTTCATGCGCTGGGGGCGTTGGAGGATTTTCTTCGACAGGTGCACCCATTGTCTTTTGTTTCTTTGGGGATGTGCCCTTTTCTTCTACTAATTTCCCAGTTCATTTCCTTCTTCCAATGGTTCAAGAAGGACTTCTCTTTACACTCTTATTTGGTCCTTTGCTCATACTGGTGGGGTCCTTCATTTCCTTTAGTTGTTCCAACAGCACCTCCCAGGTCATGCTTTTAGTCTTTAACTGTTTCTATACCAAGATCTTGATCAGGTCGTGATGATACAATTTCTTATCAGCTTGGTTCGCCCGTGCTCCCTATATGCCCTTGGCCATATTTTCTAAACTCTTAAGAAAAAATTAAGTGAAATCCATCGTCCATCAGACATGTCGGCCAGGTTCAAAGTGTTGAAGCATCCTAAAATGATACACAAAGGTGAGGGAGTACCTCCCCTCACAAGTCACTATTTTCTAGAGAATAAAAAGGAGGTCCCACCATTGTCCTAGCAGGGCACTGTGCAGAACTCTTTTCTTCCAGTTTACGTTCATGTCTTTTTGAACAACAAAACACTGCCATCATTTCCTCTCAAGCTTCTGATTTTTAAAGTACTGCACACCAGTGTTCTGTAAGCCCATCATTGCTGCTATCGATTTTTCCGTGAATTTAAGTCTTAGGGGCCCAATATTTACACGTCCATTTTTAAAACTCTTTTTGAACTATAGGTCCACCTCCTGTTGTGCCCATTAAATTTCTGCAGGAACGGAAGAAAGCCTGAGTCTCACAATAGTGCAAGACTATTGCGAAAATTGGCGGTCTGATCTACCTCGCCGAGGGACGATGGTTCACAACGAACATGTGGCATTGCTGCTAAAAATTATGAATATTCCAACAAAAGCTGCATGAAACACCTAAAAATTGAGCTTTTTATAAATAGGGCTCCAATCGTCTCCCGTCGCTTCTGTCTCATCACTAATTCCTTCCACTGAAATAGCCGTAGATGCGCAACATCTTTGAATCGTGCTGGATTGGTACTGGCGGCAGAATTTTTAATGGCTAGGTAAGGGAATGATATGAGTGAAAGGAAATTAAGGTTGTGGTGGAATGAGGAGTAATTATGTCTAAGAAACGGTTAAATATTCACACATTCCTTCATAATTCAAAAAAATCTTTAGCATTCATTAAAAAGTAATTATGACTCTTAACTTTAAAAAAATATTTGTACTTTGAAAATATTTCTCCTAGTTGATATGATACCATAAGTAATTATCACTAAATGAAATAATTTCTCATAACATCTATGATGACCACTTTCCTATGGTGTACACTTCTGAAAAGAAGAAATATTATGCTTTAGATGAGGTGCATACTTGCACTGTTATGCTTACACCGCTTGACTAAGCTGTTCTACTGGTATCTGTTTACACCATTATATAGGACAACATGTTTACACTGGTGCAAGCATAATATCTGAAAAAAATAGAGAATTTAAATAAAATATCGGCTGAACTTCTGACAGTTTCCTCAATTTTGGAATATTTCTTCGCCCTTTCTTGATGCTTCAGAGCAGAACCTTTTTCTCTGTGTATAAGATTCTAAAATAAATTCATGAGGGAACAAAGAAGTGGGAAAGGGGAATTTTTATAATGGGAAGGAATTTCATTACAGGGATTCCAGGAATAGTACCATAGAGGGAATAAAGAGAAGTGGGATATGGAAAAAAAATCAGGGGTAAGTGGGATTTTTACGAAACGGATAAGGTAAATTTAGAAGAATATGGGAAGGTAAATTATACTAGGATTTCAAGAAGAAAACTAAGGGATCATTATGAAATGGGATATGAAGAAAGGAAAAAAAATTCTGGAATGTCTGCCTGCACTGGTGCAAGAAAATAACTGTAGCGAGAATTAAGCGTTACTTGAAATAAAAAATATCCATGCTAATTACCCCAATTGTATAAAGGTTGGCTCTGCTGAACCTGCTTTTACCTTGGTGGTTACTAGCATATCTAAATATCAAGAAAAATTATCTTTTTATTAGAAATTTTTGATCTTCCTGCCAAAAGGCTGGTTTTCAGGTTGATCCTTCTCCAATCATGTCAGCGAACTGATTTTCACAATTACAGGAAAATATTTTTTCTGTACTTTTTTATTTTTTTATTAAATTTATTTTTTCTTTTGAGAAGAATAAGAGTTCATGTTTTCAAAAGGTTGTTGTTACTGTTTACCACTACCATCCCAAATTGTTGTTGGACTTGCTGTGTAAAATATTTCTTGGAAAGCGATTGAAAATACTTCTTTAATCTATGCCCATTTACCAAGAATATTGAATCTTGTCCATCAATAGTTTTGAATTCTACTACTCCATTCTCGAATACTTGGATCACTTCATATGGTCTCATCCAGCGTGTATGGAATTTCCCTTTAAAATTTTTAAATCTAGAATCATAAAGGAGCACCCAATCACCTGGTTGGAACTGCTTTTTCTGAATAGACTTGTCATGCCACCTCTTTTGTTGCTGCTGAATTAGGATGTTCTACTGAACAACATCTTTGCAAAATTCATCTAACTCATTTAATTGGAGAAGATGCTATTCTTGTGCCTTGGAGAGATCTAATCCTAACTGAACTGCAGTTTTGAAGGTTTTGATCTGGAACTCAATCGGTAGCAAAACCTATTTTCCATATACCAGCTCATATGGTATATGTCCCGTGCTATTTCTCCAAGTGGTTCTGTATGCACACAAAGCTTCTGGTAATATTTCAGCCTAGTCTTTTTGATGAATATTGAATGTCTTTATAAGAATGGACTTGATCACTTTGTTTGTAGATTCCAGCTGACCATTTTCTTGCGGGTGATATGGCGTGGATTTCCTATGCCAGATCTTGTATTGCTCCATCAGACCCTGTACCAGATTAGAAATAAACTTTGGACCATTGTCAGAAAAATTTTCTCTAGGCACACCAAATCTAGTAAATATTTGAGAAAAAAGAAAATCAAGAACAACTTATTCTGTAGCGAAAGAAACAGCTTTAGCTTCTACCCATTTTGTAACAAAATCTGTACAAACCAGAATATGTTTTTTACTTAAAGATGTTGGATTTATTGGCCCTATAAAATCAATAGCCCATTTTTCGAATGGTGCAATCATAACTTGAGGGCATAAAGGCATTTCATTGGTTTGATTAGTCTAGCCCATTCGTTGACAACTATCACATCGCCTGACATATTGTTTGGCATCCTTAAACAAGGAAGGCCAAAAGTAACCAACACGTATTACTTTATATGCAATCCGCTTATCAGCGAAGTGGCCTCCACATGGTTCATCATGAGCAGATTTCAATATGTCAAACATTTCCTTGTCTCTTACACATCTACGAATAATCAGATCTAAACCACTGTAAAAGAGGTCTCCTTGAATCTAGGAATATGCAACACTTTTCTGAATAATATTCTGCTTTTTGCAAGCAGACAAGTGAGGTGGTGTCTTCCTAGTAACCAAGTAATTAGAAATGTCAGCAAACCATGGAGAATCTATATACATAGCAAAAAGATGTTCATCTGGAAAATCATTAACAAGAGTTACTTCACCAGGATTATCTAATCTAGAAAGAAAATATGCTACAACATTAGATTTCCCGGGTCTATCAACAATAGTAACATTAAACTCCTGTAACAATAGTAACCCACCTAGTCACTCTACTGCTTATCAATGGTTTGTTCATCAAATATTTAATCGCAAAATGATCAGTATGTACAAATACTTCATATCCTGTAATATAGTCCCTGAACTTATTAATTGCAAAAATCACAGCTAAAAACTCTTTCTCTGTAATTGTATAATTAAATTCAGTGGAAAACAATTTTTTACTAATATAATAAATAGCATAGGATTTCGTATTTTCCTCTTCTCCTAAAGCTGCACCAATAGCCAAATCTGAAGCATAAGAGGAAATGTGGAAAGGCAGGGACCATTTTGGACCTCGTAAAACTGGTGCCTGTACCAACTTTTCCTTCAATGTTTCAAAATACTGTTGGCAAGCCATGGACCAAGAAAATTCACTATCCTTAGCTAGAAGTTGGAAAAGAGGAGCAGCTACCTTTGAAAAATTTTAAATGAATCTTCTATAGTAACCAAAATGTCCTAAAAAACCTCTTACTTCCCTTTGAGTTTTGGGTGTAGGAAGATGCAAAATGATTTCAATATTTGCTGGATCAAGCTGGATACCTTTGTTAGAAATTAAATGGCCAAGCACCACTACCACTTTTCACATTAATCTACATTTCTTATTGTTTCGGGAAATAACTCCCTAGAGGTCGTTGGGTCAAAAACCTCCATAGATCAGGGCATGCTATTCAAGAAGGACTCACACAACCACACTTATACACTAAAAAATAGATATTATAGATTGTAGAACTCACCCGTAGATCCTACGTTTGATGTAGATCCCTTGGGGTCCAAACCCCCAGCAACCCTTATTCCTCTTCAACCTGGAAATCAAGAAGAGACATGCACGGAAATCTAGTTGTAAAGCATATATCTTTCCTAAATGTCAGTGTAATCCATGTGAAACATCATATAAACAATAATAAGTGCTTAATTAACAACCTTTTCACATATGCAAGATGATATTAACACGTGAATTTGGGAACAAGATGGTTCTTCTTCATTACGAACAACATGTACAATAATAGAAAGGTGGAGATATCACCTGAATCCTTCCACGATCTTCGAACAGACCGTCGTTTGGATCCGTCCCGCCCTTGACTCACTAAGATTCTTTCAAGACTTATGCACATGAGATGACATATAAACTGATGAACATCTCCAGGAAACAAGGGTTTCCTGTAAAAAATCTGGGAAGTGTAGGAGGCATGGGAAATAAGACTTGAATTGGGCTCCAACAGAGTATAATGTCTATAATTTTCTCTCTCCCTTAGGCCATGCATATGAGGGGTTTTTTATACTCCCTCAAAGTAGTTTCAATCTGTTGGAAACAGTTGGCCATGGGCTAGGGTGGTTGAATTACTGGAATTACCATCAACCCAGCCTCGAAAATAGGGATTTATATATATATTTTTAATGATTTTAATGGCATATGCGGAAAAGTATCTATGGACTCGTGTATACACGCAGAAAATTCTGGGCATACCCGCGTATGGGATTTTAAACACTGTTTTTTATGAACTTTATTCAAGTCTGTGGGAATGGGTGCCCAAGGCCAAAGAGACAATCATGAATCACATGAGGGTGAAAAATGATGCTATAACAGATGCCCCCTAATATATGAGGTCAGAAGGGGTACATGATGGCCGAAATGTATTATGTGCATAGAAAGAACTTCACGAGGACAAGAGAGGACTTCACCAGATTTCAGCCTACCATAAACCAATGAAAGAAAATAGAGAGTCAGCTCATGTCTGAGGCGGGCATACCCATGCTCAGTCAAAAATATATCCATATAGAAAGTACAGAATAGATCCAGAATGTATACAAGTATAGCTGAACTGAAATTACATAATGAATCAACTGAGCATGGCCCAGAAGCACAAGTCGGAATCAATGTCCAAGTATCACATATATCAAACTGATCAATAGTGTTGAAAATGGATGTCTGATCACAAAAGTAACTGAATCTCCAGGTACCAAATCATAAGGGGTGGAACACATGGTACAATCACGCAACTCGAGAGCCAACATATAGGATGTTGTTGTACTGACACTGCAACATATAAGGGTGGACGACATCACTGGTAGAAACTGAATGGACTGTCAAAAGTGAACCGAAAGATGCTGATGCAACCCGAGGTCTTCACCGATCTCGATGGCACAATTCTACACAATGGGAATAAATGAGCTGAAGTCGACCATGTGAGAAATCGTTGGATTACCGGTCAATAATGTATACCGTTAACCAACGCGAGACAACCCACCAATAATGAAAATGAGTGTCAAGGTGCCCCAATACAATCTAACAAGTGCGAATGAATGAGTTGAAGTCAAACACTTGGAAGAATCTACCAATCAGGAGGCAATGATGAATCCCCACTGTCGATAGCAAAGAGTCTGCCACTGATGACTGCAAACCCTAAGGTACTGACAAAAAGACTCTAGACCTTATTCCCAGAGAAATGAGTCGGAGTCGATGGGAAAAGATCTGCTGGAAGGAAGGCATTAAGGCATCCTACATCAGTCCAGCGCGAGTGTAACCCGCAGGCCAAGATTTGGAAGGAATCGGACGAAGTAGAGTGATGGAACCAAAACCGAAGTACGTTTCCGACATGCACAAGATGAAGCTAGCACATGGAAGAAACCCTCTGAACCAACCAATAATGAAAGTCGAAGGCTGCAGGCGAGATATCTCACCGATAAAAATGGAAATCACAAAAAATCGCACGAATCCTGGCAAGACAATGTATACTGTGAACACAAGGAAAATCATCAAAGACCCATAATGATGATCAAATGCTGAGCACATGGTCACCTATCAATGATGGAAATAGGCTAGGGAGTCGAGGGTGTAGCCTTAGGTTTAACATAGAAATATGTCAAGAAGCCAATGAGACACAACTGTCAACAAGAAGTCAATGGAGACCTTCTCAAACTAGCACGAGCAGAAGACCAACACATCTGATGTGATAGAACAAGATACTGACAAGACCGGGAAGGCCGACTGAATAATGAGTCAAGAGACACCGTAGAATGGCTGGCTCTGGTTAAACTTCCCTTGAACAAAAGCACGACTCGTGATGACCATGGCAGTAAAAAATGACACTGTATAAGTCTGTTATGCAAGAGGCAAAAACAAACTCTCCATATGATTGGAAGAGATAACCAACTGGGGGAGGACTGACCAGTGAAACAATGAAAAAGCTGAACCTAGGTCAAAACTAAAACCATCCCAAATGAAGGAAATATATAACTGTATGTGCTTTTTTCAAGGGCGACAAACTGATACTATACTTCCATCAAATTATGAAGTAACATCATGTTCCCGCTCTTTTTGTTATATTTGATTTTTTTGCCTTTTTCATATAATAAGCCTGAAAAAGAATAAAAGAATGCTATGATACAATGGATAGAACAAGTATCAAGAAACAGATGCACTAGTTTCTGGGATAGGAACGATCCTATGCTCAATGCAAGGTGGCGGAAACTGGTAAGCAATACTCAAAGGAATGTTCCATCCATGGGAAAAAGGGTGTCAAGTCATGAAAGGCAAGTGCATGCAATGGTTAAATTGTATGGATAGTTAAGGTCAAAAGATGGCTTAAACATCGAGTCCAAATGAAGCCGGCTAAAGGCCAAGATAAACAAGTAGCCAATATGCAATGCAGTAGTACAACTCAACAACACCAGGGAGCCTCTAGGGTAATAGCCAGAAAAATGATAGTGAAGAAGAAGAATGAAGCTTCAACATCGTAAGTCATGGCGAGATCAAAGAGGATTCAAGTTTGCTGATAAATGTGGTGCATGGGCAACAAGTGTTGTTACAACTAACCTAGAAGCCCATGTAAAGGAAAGGCTTCAGGTCCAAGTCACATTGTTAAATAATCGACAAGGAAATGTGGTGGAATACTCGTGACCGATGATCAATTATGGCAAGATCGAATGGAGGTCAGTATGCAAAATGCACCCAGAAAGAAGTGGATTTTCAACCTATATGCCAGCTTTAGTTTATAAAAAGAGTTTTAAGAAGACCAATTGAACTATCCCAAGAATTCAAGTCAAACAAACTCGAATTTCAAGTATAATCTCAAAAAAATGCTCAACCAACCATGCTACCTCTCGCATAAGCTATACGAGCAAAAAGGAAGACAAGAAACTCAATAAATCAACTCAGTACAATAGTATAAACTTGCAATAAAAAACTTCAAAGAATAAAAAAGAGACTCTTCGAAAATTGCAACAAAACTAGTCTACTGAACATTAATGAAACCAAATGCACCGAATAGGTAAAAAATCAAAATGCGCAACAACACACAAGGAAAGAGTAAATGAGCAGGAGCTCTCTACTCTGATTAAGAAGAACAGCCAAGAATCTTCAAGAAAAGACCTTGGTACTCAAACCAAAATTACAAACGTAACAACCAAAAATTTCACCAACCGAGAGAGTCTTCACACAAAGGAGAGAGAAATAGACATATAAACACTTTAAACACAGTCCAGAGATTAAAAAACACTGTAGAAATAGGTCACCACAGGCAGACAAGACCAGAAAAACTAAAAACCAAAACTTCAAAATTTGTCCCCAGACATACGCTACTTATCAGTTTTGAAACAAGCGTGCATACGCGACTGTGGCAAAGAAAAAACGCGTATACGCGACTTCCTTTCACCAAACCTGCGTGTATATGTGTCTGTGTAGAGGAAAACTAGCGTATGGAAAGGTAAATAATGAAAAAAAAAATGATCAAGCCTGGCTAAAGAACCAGGTCTTTAGTCTGATTGAGAAAAAACTAACTGGACTGGAAATAATGATTAAAACTGTTGGAAACCTTTAAAACAGCTGAAACAACCCAACAGGGGAATCACAAGAATGCGATCCCCAGCAGAGTCGCCAGTTCTGTTTTGGGAAATAACTCCCTAGAGGTCGTTGGGTCAAAAACCTCCACAGATCAAGGCATGCTATTCAAGAAGGACTCACACAACCACACTTATACGCTAAAAACTAGATATTATAGATTGTAGAATTCACCTGTAGATCCTACGTTTAATGTAGATCCTACGGGTTCCAAACCCCCAGCAACCCTTCTTCCTCTTCAACCTGGAAATCAAGAAGAGACATGCACGGAAATCTAGTTTTTTTTTTTTTGTAAATTTGGTGGTACCTTCTATTTTCTATTTATATGTAAAGACAGGTTACAGTATAATAAACATTCTTGGCCTCAACCTGCCCGCAGGAAACCAGGTCTGTTGGCCATCTAATTCCGTTAAAAGCTTGCCAAAAATGAAATTGTCTTCTTCTTCTATACATCGCATGAGCTAATTTTCCTACTGTTTCAACATGTTCAAGCTTATCATATAAACTAAGTTCATAAACTTTCCAAAAAACCATAAAATAGAAAACTAAGAGTAACTAGCCATCTGAAGAGGACACCGGGGCTGGGTCATTGGCCCGAGACCCAGGCATATCAGCCTGTTGCATGTGCTGGAGCAGTTTCTCCAATCGTCCCATCCTGTCATCCAATCTCTGAATTGCTTGATGTTGGGTAAATTTAATATGCTGCAGGTTGGTGTCAATATTCTCCAACAGGTCTTTGAGGAACAACTCTGTCTTTGGTTGAACTTTATACTCTGGCTAAAGAACCAGGTCTTTAGTCTGATTGAGAAAAAACTAACTGGACTGGAAATAATGATTAAAACTGTTGGAAACCTTTAAAACAGCTGAAACCACCCAACAGGGGAATCACAAGAATGCGATCCCCAGCAGAGTCGCCAGTTCTGTTTTGGGAAATAACTCCCTAGAGGTCGTTGGGTCAAAAACCTCCACAGATCAAGGCATGCTATTCAAGAAGGACTCACACAACCACACTTATACGCTAAAAACTAGATATTATAGATTGTAGAATTCACCTGTAGATCCTACGTTTAATGTAGATCCTGCGGGTTCCAAACCCCCAGCAACCCTTCTTCCTCTTCAACCTGGAAATCAAGAAGAGACATGCACGGAAATCTAGTTGTACAACATCTATCTACCCTAAATGTCAGTGTAATCCATGTGAAACATCATATAAACAATAATAAGTTCTTAATTAATAACCTTTTCACATATGCAAGCAGCCATTAACACGTGAATTCGGGAACAAGATGGTTCTTCTTCATTACGAACAGCATGTACAATAATAGAAAGGTGGAGAGATCACTTGAATCCTTCCACGATCTTCGAACAGACCGTCGTCTGGATCCGTCTCGCCCTTGCCTCACTAGGATTCTTTCAAGACTTGTGCATATGAGATGACATATAAACTGATGAAAATCTCCAGGAAATAAGGGTTTCCTGTAAAAAATCTGGGAAGTGCAGGAGGCACAGGAAATCAGACTTGAATTGGGATCCAACAGAGTATAATGTCTATAATTTTATCTCTCCCTTAGGTCATGCATATGAGGAGCTTTTTATACTCCCTCAAAGTAGTTTCAATCTGTTGGAAACAGTTGGCCATGGGCTAGGGTGATTGAATTACTGGAATAACCATCAACCCAGCCTCGAAAATAGGGATATATATATATATTTTTAATTATTTTAATGGCATACGTGGAAAAGTATCTATGGACTCGCGTATACACGCGGAAAAGTCTGGGCATACCCGCGTATGGGATTTTAAACATTGTTTTTTATGAAATTTATTCAAGTCTGTGGGAATGGGTGCCCAAGGCCAAAGAGACAATCATGAATCCCATGAGGGTGAAAAATGATGCTGTAACACTTATCAATCAAAGCGATATGGGCTTCCTGAGAACGAAGAAGTACTTTCTCCAAATTTTTGAGAGCTTCCTGAAAAGAATCGCCAAACACAGAAAAGTGATCCATATAAAGTTCTACAAATTCTAGATCCACAAATATAGCTAGGAATTCCCTTTTAAAGGTAGTTGGGGCATTACATAAACCAAAGGGAAGAAATTTGTAAGCAAATTTCCCCCAAGGACATGTAAAAGTAGTTTTATCTTGATCTTTAGGTGCAATTTGTATCTAGTTATAACCACTGAAGCCATCCAAAAAGGAGAAATGTTTCTTTCCTGCAAGGGTATCAAGCACCTGATCAATGAAAGGGAGAGGGAAGTAATCTTTAAGAGTGGCTTTATTCAATTCTCGATAATCAATAAAAATATGCCATCTTCCATCTTTCTTAGGTACTAGTACTAATGGAGAGACCCATTGATTGTCGGAAATAGGATAAATAAAACCAACATCTAAGAGTTTCTATACTTCTTCCTTCACAATGTCTCTTAGATCTGGATTAATTTTCCTTTGAGGTTGTCAGACAGGTCGGGTTCCTTCTTGAATATAGATGTGATGAGTACAAGTTTCATGAGGGATGCCCTTCATATCTTCATAGCCCCAAGCAAAGGCACTAAGATGGTTTTGCAACAAATTCACAAGATGCTCTTGCTGAGATGAGTCCAAATCTAAACTAATATGCAAGGATTTACTAGGGCTAATCTCAAAATTAGTGGTATCAGGCTCAGGAGTACTTAAGGGAGTGGTCAAATGCAGTGGTACAGAAGAATGAGAATCATGATTTTCTTGAAATTCTAGGTTGAAAATTTGGCTCAAAGGCTCATAATTAGGCACAATGTCTAGATTATTCAGGAAATCTTGAATCTCATCTTCCTGTGACGACCTAGTATAATGATGAATAAGGAAAATAATTCTCCTCATCACTACTTTGATCCAACCATAAGGTATCTCGAAGGTCCTGAATGGATCTGGCAGGGGGGTATAAGGTAACTTTATTCCTAGAATCTCCATGTGAGATATACATATCACCGGAATGACATCCAATATATGCATTAGCCGTAGCAAGCCATGGTCAACCCAAGATCAAGGGATGTCCTCCTACTTGGTTCTTTGGCTCAAGCACAGTGAAATCGGCAGGATATTCCCAAGAATCTAATGAGATGATCACATCATCCAATACTCCTTCTGGCTTAATTTTAGATCTATTTTCTAATTCAAGCACAGTGGGAGTAGGGTGAAGATGAGATAATCGAAGTTGATCCATGGTTTGTTTAGTCATGATATTAATGGATGCCCCCAGGTCTATAAGAACATTAGAGAAAAGGAAATTACCAATCTAAACTGAGACAAAAGGGTTTCCAGGATCAGTATATTTTTCCACAGACACAAATCTCTGGCCATCAACTCTACCGCCCTACCAAAATTGAATCTGTTCGAGGTTCCGTCTCCTCCTCCTGTGTTTCTGAGACATAGTTCTCACTGATCTGGTACAAATGGGGATCTCTTTTTAATGGCTTAATGTGTTGCACTTAATGAAAATATTTTAACTTGCATTCCAAAACCAGTCTCGTAAATAGGCTCACTCTTTCATTACTAGCCTCTAGAAAGGAGTACGGTTGGAAGAAGATGGCAGTGATTCAGATGGTAAGGTCGATTAGTGACAAATTTCAAAGAATGGTTTAGAGTTTCCTTCTCCTTTCTCTTCACCGATCACCATATCTTGATTCTGATTTCCTTACAATGTTGCGATTCTTCTCATCTGTGCCTGAATATCATGAACCCCAACCGGAATAGATCGGTATTCGAATGGTAAAGGTGGGTTTGTTACATGGATCATTTGCACTACTTTATTATTTTTAGGATTGGGCATAGGTTGAGCAGGAAAATGAGGAGGTCGAAAGGGTCGAGGTAAAGGCAATGGTGGAGTGAACTGACTCGAAAGTTGAGGCATTGAATAAGGTGCATGTGTAGATGGGTATGACTGCATAGGTGGCTAGTAGGAATATGGAGAATGAGTTTGCCCTCTCCAACCTTGTTGCTTGTTATAGGTCAATTTGGGCACCAATCTCAATGACCTGGTTTACTGGGTAGCATCTCTAGGACTGATGACCAGAAGGGTCTATCATTCCCTATCATCTCAGTTGCTATATGCTCTAAGACAGGAAACATTCATGAACCAAACAATATTTTCATCAAAGCAAGGATTTTCCATGGTTTGAAGCTTATTATTAAACATTTGGGAGCTCACCAACGCAGGCTCCAAGGGTCCTAAGTGCGTTTCATATGCAGGTAGCCCCATTCTGGGCTACTCTGCAAAGCACTTCCCGACATTCAAAGGTGCGTTGGTAAGATTGGGAGCGAAATTCTCATTGTTCCGGAATCTCCACTTGGCTAGTGTCTTCTAGAAGGGTTCACATGTGTCATGCTTCGGATCCAAGTGTCCATTGACATCTACATGATTGGAAAACATGTCTTGCCTATTTTTGGAATGTAATTTAATTCAAAACAACCTACACTTCATCTATAAATTGAATACAAAGCTAAGTGTTCAAGGAGGAATATTTTGAGTAGAGAAATGTTGGAGAATTTTCAATAGAGATTTGATTTGTGGAGTTGTTGGTGGAGAAGCTTATGCTGTGATGAGACTAAGGAAATATGCTGGAAGGTGACAATGAATCAGTCATTAGGTTGTAACCTCTCCTTCTATCATCAATAAAGAGTACTTCTTGTTTTTCCCTACATGCATCCATGTTTACTTTGATTTTCCATGTTGCGAAATCTTTGTTGATGAATGTAGTTTATGCTTAACTTATTTGGCTAATTAACTTGAATAGATATCTAGATTATTCTATCTTCTACTGTTTCAATGCTCTTTCTTGCAGGAGGCATTCAACTATTTGAAACCGCTTGAATTTGAGGCTGTAGTGGAAGCGACAGAAAGGAGCCATTTGGAAGCGACTTAAATAAGTAAGCATCCAATGATAATCCCCTCTGTATATCTGTTCTGAGTTAGGAAAAAGGGTAGAGCAGTCTTTCACCTGTTGTTCTAGACTAGACACCAGTTTAGGGAAGCGTATTTTATTCGTAGATTACAATTCTGGCCCAACAAACTGGCAACTCCACTGGAGAGAATTTATGTTGAATCTTGGTGTTTTAGTCTCTAATCTGCTTTCTAAATCCACCCAGTAGTTATTTCACATAAAGATTAGACATTTTCATAGGTTAATTTGCAAAGTTAGTGAACCATAAGGTAGTTTTTTCTTTGTTTACTGTGCTCAATGCACCCTTGGTCAGGGCATAGTGCTTTGCAGAGCACTGTCTCCCTTTGGAGACTGTGTTGGCTCCTGAAAGGAAAAAATCCCCTTGAATCTTGTTAGACTCCGTCTTGTCAGTCTACTGTCAGAGGTAAACTCACCAAGGTTCAATAAGTTTATTATTTCAAGAGTTTTATCATTATTAATAATCAAGGATGACTCTTCTCCAAAACCCTGTTTTGGAGAAGAGAATGTCAGATTAGTAGTTTGTAATAATGTGTTGGAGCATAATTGGCAAGAATATTGCAAAGAGGATTTCATCAGATGGTGGCACATTCGCGGTATACTCCTTGTTAGCTCAGTATGTCAAGTATGTCAACCTTGAAAAAATCACTGGCAAGCAATTCAGGCGCCTTGCATCAGATGCTAGATTGAAGATTTTCAGTACGCAAAATGGTGGAAAGGTTATCAACTCGAAGACAAAGGAACTGATTGAGAAGAGTGCAACGGCTCAGAGAATTATGCTTGTTGCTGTCATGATGGGCACTTGTATGGTGATTGGCGATGGAGCGCTGACTCCTGCAATTTCAGTGATGTCAGCTGTGCAAGGAATTCAGTCTGCAAGCAACAATAACATGAGCCAAGGCATTGTTGTACTTGTGTCATTTGTAATCCTGTTACTACTGTTTCTTTTTCAAAGACTCGGTACAAGTAAAGTTAGCTTCCTGTTCTCACACATAATGATTGTCTGGTTCGTGACCAACATCATGATAGGACTATATAATATTGTGACATATTATTCTGCAGCATTCAAGGCATTCAACCCATATTATATATACTATTACTTTCATGAATATCACAAACAAGGATGGGTGATGCTTGGAGGTGTAGTCTTATGTATAACAAGTGCCGAGGCCATGTTTGCAGACTTGGGCCATTTCAACAGGAATTCAATCCAGCTTGCTTTCTGTGTGTTGGTTTACCCATCTCTGCTTATCACATATACGGGACAAGTGGCATATTTGATAAAGAACCCAGGGGACCTAGGCTCTACATTTTACAAAGCAATACCACAGCATGTTTATTGGCCAAGGTTCATTGTTGCCACTTTAGCAGCCATTGTAGCCGATCAAGCATTGATTACGGTAGCATTCTCGATCATAAAGCAGTCCATGGCTCTTGTTTGCTTTCCTCGAGTGAAGATTGTGCATACCTCACAAGATTACGGGTCAAATCTATTCACTGAGAAGTTAACTATGTTCTCATGGTTATTTGCCCTTTTAGTGTCGTAAGATTCGGGATGGAACACAAATTGGCAATGCATATGGGGTGCGGTGGTTGGGGTCATGTTCATTACGACGTGCATAGTAACCTTGGTCATGCTTGTGATTTGGAACATGAATATTTTGCTTATACTACCCTTCTCTGTTTTGCTTTATTTGAAGGCGTTTGCTCATCATACGTATTGAATAAGGTGCCACGAGGAGGTTGGTGTCTCTTCACAATTGCAGCAATTTTTATGGCCATAATGTTCTCTTGGAACTATGGAAGGCAGAAAAAGTACAAATATTTAGCACGGAGAAGACTCAGCATAGAAGGTTTGAATGGATTGGTTGCCAGGGTGAATTCACGTGTACCAGGAATTTGTTTCTTCTGCAGTGACCTTATTTCCGGGTTACCACCGATTATTGAGCAGTATGTAACGAATGTGGGGTCCTGCATGAAAGTTATTATCATTGTCACCATAAGAATGGTTCCGGTCGAGACGATTACTTTTGTCGGAGAGATTTATGGCTTCAAAACTAGAACGAAGGGTGTCGAATAGATGCGTAGCCCAATATGGTTACAAAGACGCCCCGAACATGGCAATCACAATATTTAGCAAATATGATCCATAGCTGAGAAAACAAGTTTCATTTCCAACGATCCATAGCATACAAGTCGAGATTTGGAGATTGGAAGGCCGAAATCAAGTTTTAAAGCAGCGTTGACAGAGTTGTGGGGCTCGAGCGATCCACCTGGGCGCGAGCGACCCACCTGGGCGCAGAGCGACCCACTCGGGCGTTCTTTGCAGTGCAAAAATACAACGCGAGCGACCCACGCAGAAGGTGAGCGACCCACGCAGAAGAGGAGCGACCCACAGAACAACAGCACCCAGAAATTTATTTTGAGCGCCCAATTTCGTTTTAATTCGTCTTCAGCTGCCTGCAAACATGTTTTAACCTTTGCTCAGAAGATTTTTGTCATGGTTGTATTGATATTGGGAAATAAGCATTGCATGAGGAAATTATTGATATGTTTTCTGTTGTGGCATAAAAAAAAAAACATGTGTTCGATTTGTGGAACGAATTTGTTCAGAAGGTCTCATGGATTGTGGGCATTGGCGCAATTCTAATCGCCTTCACTCCTCTTCGCCCATTCGCTTCATTCCTCAGGCTTTATCTGTGTGGATTCTTTTTCTACCTGGCAGCACCCTTATCAATGTGCAGTTTGGGCGTCCCAGAGGTGTACTTATACTATCACCCAAGCAGGTCATTCTGTTTTAAGACAAAGAGCTCGTATAACTGACATAGAGTTGAAATTTTTTAGAGTATGGAAATTCTCCTTTAAAACCGGGAAAGAGGCCAACGCATTTCCAGAACATTCGGGAGTAGTGCAAAGTGGCATTCCAAGATGCAATTGCTTATGCTTAGTAATGGGATTGACACCTGTAATGCCACCTCTTCATCAGATTCAACAGATTCGAGTAGAAGGAGCGCTATTCCATCTTCTGAGCGCTAATTGTTTCTTTTTAGGTTTATTTATTAATAATAATAAAACAAATCCCTGGTCTTGGGGTCGATTTGTTTTTTCCCTTAGCAGCATTTATTTAATGTATTGAAAATCATTTGGTAGAGGAGGAGAATTCTGAGCGCTGGTGTAAAAGAGAAAACAGAGCTTTCATTGTACAGTCTTAGACAGAGATTTTAATGAAAATACCCAGCGCTGGCTTCTGAGATTCCTGTGGTATGAGATTTAACATTTGTGTCCTCTTTTGTTTCATATGTAGCCTGTTATGTGTTCATGTCATTTCATGATCATTTCCAATTGAACAAATGAAGTGTTAAGGTAGAATTCATATTTGGTATGCTCTGCTTTTAAGTTTGTTCATATTTAATGTTTTCTTCTGTTCGACAAGGATTCATCCTCGATGCCCTTGTCGGCTCCTCAACAGTCTTGCCATTCCATTTAATCTCAATTTGATGTTAAATTTTCTTGCCTACCTTGCCTCAGGAGACAATCTGTGTTTTTGATTACATTTCTCTGTTCAAGCTGTTCTTTGCCTCACACAGCCCAGAAACCCAACATTTATTAAAAACCCCTTTCTATCAGTTTACTAGCCTAAGATTAGTTTTCCTTATCGGTCATCTCAGCCCCTTGAAGATCCTTTTGCTGAGTTTGACCCGGAGAGAGCCCTCTCCTGTCCTCGTAGGGCTAGCTACGAGGCTAAGGTTGGTTTGATGTTGCCTCGAGCCTCGCCTCTTTCAGCCTGTGGCAGATTCGAGCGCTAACATAGTGGCGACCATACAGGGAAGATCTTTCCCCGTGGGGGATAACAAAGTTGCGGATACGTCTTGCATCCTGACGACGATCGGAGACACATATATTTGAAACTATTCACCCGGCGACTCCGGCTCGATCCAGAGATTCCCGGTCTTTCTTGATCTACTCATGCAATGGTAGGGTCGTAGCAAACCTGCACTTTCTGTTTGTAGAAGATGTAGAAATTCGTTAGCGGATTTTGAAATTAATAGGCAATTTGTCCCGTTCTTGCTTCAATGTTTGAAATCTCCAAAGTTTCCTCTTGAAACAGGCACTAGGTTTTGTGAGGAAATTTAATTGTTGAAAAGTTTGAAGGAGATTCAATATTTAAATGAGCGAGATCAGGTCATATGACTTAGAGATCCCAAAATGTTCTTGGAAGCTCTTCCTCCTCCAAAACAAGAAACAATAGAGCTGCCTGTCGATGTTTGCATTGACAGTGTGCAGCTGGAAGTATGTATTGCGGATTTTGGGCAGCAAACAAAGTCTGGCTTTTGCGATCCTATTGCAACGTACATGGAAATGTTTTTCAGTTTGAATGATAGATCAAAAAATTGTCTTATACATGGCTTGATTCATTACGTGAATGAAGGGCTGCCGACAATTACATCGGTGATACGGTGGAAGCATTCTCGACGGCATCATTCTCGGGTTTGCTTGAGTGGTTGACCCCGGCATTTCGGTATTGCGATCTATTAGTTTTGCGTGATGGGGTAGATGTTCTAAATAAATAAGCGAGTCAAGGGCGGCATTTTGTTCAGTTTATTGCGGAGTTCTGGTTTGAGGTTTGCAGGGATTAGTTCACAAAATCATTTCAGTCAGTTTTCAGTTAATAAGTTGATCATGATTCCATAGCCCAATGGATGGAGGCACTATCTGCTCTCCCAAAGCTCTGCGGTTCTTGGCACCTCCAAGAAGCGGCAGCTGCCATCCCCATTGGAGTTAATGTTAGACTCCGTCTTGTCAGTCTACTGTCAGAGGTAAACTCACCAAGGTTCAATAAGTTTATTATTTCGAGAGTTTTATCATTATTAATAATCAAGGATGACTCTTCTCCAAAACCCTGTTTTGGAGAAGAGAATGTCAGATTAGTAGTTTGTAATAATGTGTTGGAGCATAATTGGCAAGAATATTGAAAAGAGGATTTCATCAGATGGTGGCACATTCGCGGTATACTCCTTGTTAGCTCAGTATGTCAAGTATGTCAACCTTGAAAAAGCACCGCTTGAAAACGATTCGGGCGCCTTGCATAGGATACTGAATTGAATATTTTCGGTACGCAAAATGGTGGAAAGGTTATCAACTCGAAGACAAAGGCCCCGGTGAGAAGAGGTGCAACGGCTCGAGAGAATTATGCTTGTTCTTGTCATGATGGGCACTTGTATGGTGATTGGCGATGGGCCGACTCTACCAATTTCGGTGATGTCGGTTGTGCAAGAATTCGATGCACGGAACGATAACATGAGCCAAGGCATTGTTGTACTTGTGTCATTTGTAATCACATTACCTCTTTGTTTCTTTTTCAAAGACTCGGTACAAGTAAAGTTAGCTTCTTGTTCTCACACA
Organism: Pinus albicaulis; assembly: GCA_034641835.2. Classification (NCBI taxonomy): domain Eukaryota; kingdom Viridiplantae; phylum Streptophyta; class Pinopsida; order Pinales; family Pinaceae; genus Pinus; species Pinus albicaulis. The sequence continues at coordinate 47,902,305 of CM076571.1, forward strand.
TAATGATTATTAGGTTTCGTGACCAACATCATGATAGGACTATAATATTGTGACATATTATCCTGCGACTACATTCAAGGCATTCAACCCATATTATATATACTATTACTTTCATGAATATCACAAACAAGGATGGGTGATGCTTGGAGGTGTAGTCTTATGTATAACAGGTGCCGAGGCCATGTTTACAGACTTGGGCCATTTCAACAGGAAGTCAATCCAGCTTACTTTCTATGTGTTGGTTTACCCATCTCTGCTTATCACATATACGGGACAAGCGGCATATTTGATAAAGAACCCAGGGGACATAGGCTCTACATTTTACAAAGCAATACCACAGCATGTTTATTGGCCAATGTTCATTGTTGCCACTTTAGCAGCCATTGTAGCCAGTCAAGCATTGATTACAGCAACATTCTCAATCATAAAACAGTCCATGACTCTTAGCTGCTTTCCTCGAGTGAAGATTGTGCATACCTCACAAGATTACGAGGGTCAAATCTATTCACCTGAAGTTAACTATGTTCTCATGGTTATCTGCCTTGCAATTGTCGTAGGATTCCGGGATGGAACACAAATTGGCAATGCATATGGGGTTGCAGTGGTTGGGGTCATGTTCATTACGACGTGCATAGTAACCTTGGTCATGCTTGTGGTTTGGAACATGAATATTTTGCTTATACTACCCTTCACTCTGTTTTTTGCTTTATTTGAAGGCGTTTATCTATCATCTGTATTGAATAAGGTGCCACAGGGAGGTTGGTGTCTCTTCCTAATTGCAGCAATTTTTATGGCCATAATGTTCTCTTGGAACTATGGAAGGCAGAAAAAGTACAAATATTTAGCACGGAGAAGACTCAGCATAGAAGGTTTGAATGGATTGGTTGCCAGGGTGAATTCACGTGTACCAGGAATTTGTTTCTTCTGCAGTGACCTTATTTCCAGGTTACCACCAATTATTGAGCATTATGTAACGAATGTGGGGTCTCTGCATGAAAGTTCTTATCATTGTCACCATAAGAATGGTTCCAGTCAAGACAGTGCTTTTGTCGGAGAGATTTATGGTTGGAAAACTAGAACCAAAGGGTGTATATAGATGCGTAGCCCAATATGGTTACAAAGACGCCCCAAACATGGCAATCACAATATTTAGCAAATATGATCCATAGCTGGGCAAACAAGTTTCATTTCCTGCGATCCATAGCATACAAGTCGAGATTTGGAGATTGGAAAGCCGAAATCAAGTTTTAAAGCCGCATTGACTGGGTTTGGAGGTCGAGCGACCCACCTAGGCGTCGAGCGACCCACCTGGGCGTTCTTCGTGGTGTAAAAATACAACGTGAGCGACCCACGCAGAAGAGGAGCGACCCACAGAACAAACAGTACCCAGAAATTTCATTTGAGCGCCCAGTTTCGTTTTAATTCGTCTTCAGCTGCCTGCAAACATGTTTTAACCTTTGCTCAGAAGATTTTTGTCATGGTTGTATTGATATTGGGAAATAAGCATTGCGTGAGGAAATTATTGATATGTTTTCTGTTGTGGCATAAAAAAAAACATGTGTTCGATTTGTGAAGGTCTCATGGATTGTGGGCATTGGCGCAATTCTAATCGCCTTCATTCCTCTTCGCCCATTTGCTTCATTCCTCAGGCTTTATCTGTGTGAATTCTTTTTCTACCTGGCAGCACCCTTATCAATGTGCAGTTTGTGCGTCCCAGAGGTGTACTTATATTATCACCCAAGCAGTTCATTCTATTTTAAGACAAAGAGCTCGTATAACTGACATTGAGTTTTGGGTGTAGGAAGATGCAAAATGATTTCAATATTTGCTGGATCAAGCTGGATACCTTTGTTAGAAATTAAATGGCCAAGCACCACTACCACTTTTCACATTAATCTACATTTCTTATTGTTTCGGGAAATAACTCCCTAGAGGTCGTTGGGTCAAAAACCTCCATAGATCAGGGCATGCTATTCAAGAAGGACTCACACAACCACACTTATACACTAAAAAATAGATATTATAGATTGTAGAACTCACCCGTAGATCCTACGTTTGATGTAGATCCCTTGGGGTCCAAACCCCCAGCAACCCTTATTCCTCTTCAACCTGGAAATCAAGAAGAGACATGCACGGAAATCTAGTTGTAAAGCATATATCTTTCCTAAATGTCAGTGTAATCCATGTGAAACATCATATAAACAATAATAAGTGCTTAATTAACAACCTTTTCACATATGCAAGATGATATTAACACGTGAATTTGGGAACAAGATGGTTCTTCTTCATTACGAACAACATGTACAATAATAGAAAGGTGGAGATATCACCTGAATCCTTCCACGATCTTCGAACAGACCGTCGTTTGGATCCGTCCCGCCCTTGACTCACTAAGATTCTTTCAAGACTTATGCACATGAGATGACATATAAACTGATGAACATCTCCAGGAAACAAGGGTTTCCTGTAAAAAATCTGGGAAGTGTAGGAGGCATGGGAAATAAGACTTGAATTGGGCTCCAACAGAGTATAATGTCTATAATTTTCTCTCTCCCTTAGGCCATGCATATGAGGGGTTTTTTATACTCCCTCAAAGTAGTTTCAATCTGTTGGAAACAGTTGGCCATGGGCTAGGGTGGTTGAATTACTGGAATTACCATCAACCCAGCCTCGAAAATAGGGATTTATATATATATTTTTAATGATTTTAATGGCATATGCGGAAAAGTATCTATGGACTCGTGTATACACGCAGAAAATTCTGGGCATACCCGCGTATGGGATTTTAAACACTGTTTTTTATGAACTTTATTCAAGTCTGTGGGAATGGGTGCCCAAGGCCAAAGAGACAATCATGAATCACATGAGGGTGAAAAATGATGCTATAACAGATGCCCCATAATATATGAGGTCAGAAGGGGTACATGATGGCCGAAATGTATTATGTTCATAGAAAGAACTTCACGAGGACAAGAGAGGACTTCAGCAAATTTCAGCCTGCCAAAAACCAATGAAAGAAAACAGAGAGTCAGCTCATGTCTGAGGCGGGCATACCCATGCACACTCAAAAATATATCCATATAAAAAGTACATAATAGATCCAGAATTTATACAAGTATAGCTGAACTGAAAGTACACAATGAATCAACTGAGCATGGATCGGAAGTACAAGTCCGAATCAATGTCCAAGTATCACATATATCAAACTGATCAATAGTGTTGAAAATGGATGTCTAATCACAAAAGTAACTAAATCTCCAGGTACCAAATCATAAGGGGTGGAACACATGGTACAATTATGCAAATCGGGAGCCAACATATAGGATGCTGCTATACTAACACTGCAACATATAAGGGTGGACGGCATCACTGGCAGAAATTGAATGGACTGTCAAAAGTGAACCGAAAGATGCTGATGCAACCCGAGGTCTTCACCAATCTCGATGGCACAATTTTACACAATGGGGATAAATGAGCTGAAGTCGACCATGTGAGAAATCATTTGATTACTGGTCAATAATGTATACCTTTAACAAACGTGAGACAACCCACCGATAATGAAAATGAGTGTCAAGGTGCCCCAACACAATCTAACAAGTGCGAATGAATGAGTTGAAGTCGAACACTTGGAAGAATCTACTAATCAGGAGGCAATGATGAATCCCCACTGTCAATAGCGAAGAGTCTGCCACTGATGACTGCAAACCCTAAGGTACTGACAAAAGACTCTAGACCTTATTCCCAAAGCAATGAGTCGGAGTCGATGGGAAAAGATCTGCTGGAAGGAAGGCATTAAGGAATCCTACATCAATCCAGCATGAGTGTAACCCGCAGGCCAAGATTTGAAAGGAATTGGACGAAGCAGAGTGAAGGAACCAAACCGAAGTACGTTTCCGACATGCACAAGATGAAGCTAGCGCATGGAAGAAACCCTCTAAACCAACCAATAATGAAAGCTGACACAGAGGCGAGATATCCACCGATAGGGTAAAATGGAAATCAAGGTACTGCACGAATCCCAAGTGTGATAATGTATGCTGACGTCGAACACAAGGAAAATCACTCAGTCAAAGACCCATAATGATGATCAAATGCTGAGCACAAGGTCACCTATCAATGATGGAAATAGGGCTAGGGTGTAGCTCTAGGTTTACTCTCAGAGAAATATGTCATAGTCAATGAGAGACAAACCCGCCAACAAGAAGTCAATGGAGACCTTCTCAAACCAGCACGAGTAGAAGACCAAAACATCTGATGTGATAGAACAAGATACTGACAAGACCAGGAAGGCCAACTAAATAATGAGTCAAGAGACACCGTAGAATGGCCGACTCTGGTTTAACTTCCCTTGAAAAAAATCACAACTCGTGATGACCATGGCAGTAAAAAAATGACACTGTATAAGTCTATTATTCAGGAGGCAAAAATAAAATCTCCATATGATTGGAAGAGATAACCAACCGGGGGAGAACTGACAAGTCAAACAAGGAAAAAATTGAACCTAGGTCAAAACTAAAACCATCCCAAATGAATGAAATATATAAATGTATGTGCTTTTTTCAAGGGTGACAAACTGATACTGTACTGCCATCAAATTACGAAGTAACATCCCGTTCCCACTCTTTTTGTTATATTTGATTTTTTTGTCTTTTTCATACAATAAGCCTGAAAAAGAATAAAAGAATGCTATGGTACAATGGATAGAACGAGTATCAAGAAACATATGCACTAGTTCCTGGGATAGGAACGATCCTATGCTCAATGCAAGGTGGCAGAAACTGGTAAGCGATACTCAAAGGAATGTTCCATCCATGGGAAAAAAGGGTGTCAAGTCACGGTAGCTAAGTGAATGCAATGGTTAACTTGTACAGATAGTCAAGGTCAAAAGATGGCTTAAACATCGAGTCCAAATGAAGCCGGCTAAAGGCCAGGATAAACAAGTAGCCAATATGCAATGCAGTAGTACAACTCAACAACACCAGGGAGCCTCTAGGGTAATAGCTATAAAAAAGATAGTGAAGAAGAAGAAGAATGAAGCTTCAACACGTAAGTCATGGCGGGACTAAAGAGGACTCCCAAGCCTACATAAAATGTAGCATGGGCAACAAGTGCTAGCGAGGAACTACCTAGGAAGCCCATGTAAAGGAAGGCTCTACCACCAAGTCATGATTAAATAATCGACAAGTGAAATGGGTGGAATACTCGTGACCTGATGGGATCGACCCTATGGCAAGTGATCAGAATGGAGGCTAGTATGCAAAATGCAACGAGAAGTGGATTTTCTAACCTATATGCCAGTTTTAGTTTATAAAAAAGAGATTTCAAGAAGACCAATTGAACTATCCGGTAACTAAGTCAAACAAACTCTGAATTTCAAGTATAACTTCAAAAAAATGCTCAAATCCAACCATGCCACTCTCGCAGTGGGGCTTTATACGAGCAAAAAGGAAGACAAGAAACTCAATAAATCAACTCAGTACAATAGTATAAACTTGCAATAAAAAACTTCAAAGAATAAAAAAGAGACTCTTCGAAAATTGCAACAAAACTAGTCTACTGAACATTAACGAAACCAAATGCACCGAATAGGTAAAAAATCAAAATGCGCAACAACACACAAGGAAAGAGTAAATGAGCAGGAGCTCTCTACTCTGATTAAGAAGAACAGCCAAGAATCTTCAAGAAAAGACCTTGGTACTCAAACCAAAATTACAAACGTAACAACCAAAAATTTCACCAACCGAGAGAGTCTTCACACAAAGGAGAGAGAAATAGACATATAAACACTTTAAACACAGTCCAGAGATTAAAAAACACTGTAGAAATAGGTCACCATAGGCAGACAAGACCAGAAAAACTAAAAACCAAAACTTCAAAATTTGTCCCCAGACATACGCTACTTATCAGTTTTGAAACAAGCGTGCATACGCGACTGTGGCAAAGAAAAAACGCGTATACGCGACTTCCTTTCACCAAACCTGCGTGTATATGTGTCTGTGTAGAGGAAAACTAGCGTATGGAAAGGTAAATAATGAAAAAAAAAATGATCAAGCCTGGCTAAAGAACCAGGTCTTTAGTCTGATTGAGAAAAAACTAACTGGACTGGAAATAATGATTAAAACTGTTGGAAACCTTTAAAACAGCTGAAACAACCCAACAGGGGAATCACAAGAATGCGATCCCCAGCAGAGTCGCCAGTTCTGTTTTGGGAAATAACTCCCTAGAGGTCGTTGGGTCAAAAACCTCCACAGATCAAGGCATGCTATTCAAGAAGGACTCACACAACCACACTTATACGCTAAAAACTAGATATTATAGATTGTAGAATTCACCTGTAGATCCTACGTTTAATGTAGATCCTACGGGTTCCAAACCCCCAGCAACCCTTCTTCCTCTTCAACCTGGAAATCAAGAAGAGACATGCACGGAAATCTAGTTTTTTTTTTTTTGTAAATTTGGTGGTACCTTCTATTTTCTATTTATATGTAAAGACAGGTTACAGTATAATAAACATTCTTGGCCTCAACCTGCCCGCAGGAAACCAGGTCTGTTGGCCATCTAATTCCGTTAAAAGCTTGCCAAAAATGAAATTGTCTTCTTCTTCTATACATCGCATGAGCTAATTTTCCTACTGTTTCAACATGTTCAAGCTTATCATATAAACTAAGTTCATAAACTTTCCAAAAAACCATAAAATAGAAAACTAAGAGTAACTAGCCATCTGAAGAGGACACCGGGGCTGGGTCATTGGCCCGAGACCCAGGCATATCAGCCTGTTGCATGTGCTGGAGCAGTTTCTCCAATCGTCCCATCCTGTCATCCAATCTCTGAATTGCTTGATGTTGGGTAAATTTAATATGCTGCAGGTTGGTGTCAATATTCTCCAACAGGTCTTTGAGGAACAACTCTGTCTTTGGTTGAACTTTATACTCTGGCTAAAGAACCAGGTCTTTAGTCTGATTGAGAAAAAACTAACTGGACTGGAAATAATGATTAAAACTGTTGGAAACCTTTAAAACAGCTGAAACCACCCAACAGGGGAATCACAAGAATGCGATCCCCAGCAGAGTCGCCAGTTCTGTTTTGGGAAATAACTCCCTAGAGGTCGTTGGGTCAAAAACCTCCACAGATCAAGGCATGCTATTCAAGAAGGACTCACACAACCACACTTATACGCTAAAAACTAGATATTATAGATTGTAGAATTCACCTGTAGATCCTACGTTTAATGTAGATCCTGCGGGTTCCAAACCCCCAGCAACCCTTCTTCCTCTTCAACCTGGAAATCAAGAAGAGACATGCACGGAAATCTAGTTGTACAACATCTATCTACCCTAAATGTCAGTGTAATCCATGTGAAACATCATATAAACAATAATAAGTTCTTAATTAATAACCTTTTCACATATGCAAGCAGCCATTAACACGTGAATTCGGGAACAAGATGGTTCTTCTTCATTACGAACAGCATGTACAATAATAGAAAGGTGGAGAGATCACTTGAATCCTTCCACGATCTTCGAACAGACCGTCGTCTGGATCCGTCTCGCCCTTGCCTCACTAGGATTCTTTCAAGACTTGTGCATATGAGATGACATATAAACTGATGAAAATCTCCAGGAAATAAGGGTTTCCTGTAAAAAATCTGGGAAGTGCAGGAGGCACAGGAAATCAGACTTGAATTGGGATCCAACAGAGTATAATGTCTATAATTTTATCTCTCCCTTAGGTCATGCATATGAGGAGCTTTTTATACTCCCTCAAAGTAGTTTCAATCTATTGAAGCTTGATTGTATGGGCTAGGGTGATTAATTCTTAGACCAACCATCAACTTGACCTCGAAAATAGGGATTTTTATATATTTTTTAATGATTTTAATGGCATACGCGGAAAATTATCTCTGGACTCGCGTATACACGCGGAAAATTCTGAGCATACCCGCGTATGGGATTTTAAACACTGTTTTTTAATGAACTTTTACTCAATTTTGTGGGAATGGGTGCCCAAGGCCAAAGAGACAATCATGAATCACATGAGGGTGAAAAATGATCTTCCGTAACACTTATCACTCAAAGCGAGATGGGCTTCCTGACAACGAAGAAGTACTTTCTCCAAATTTTTGAGAGCTTCCTCAAAAGAATCACCAAACACAGAAAAGTCATCCATATAAATTTCTACAAATTCTAGATCAGCCAAAATAACCAGGACTTTAGCCGAGGCATTACATAAACCAAAGGGAAGCACTTTGTAAGAAAATTTCCCCCATGGACATGTAAAAGTAGTTTTATCCTGATCTTCAGGTGCAATCTGTATCTGGTTGCCATCCAAAAAGAAGAAATATTTCTTCCCTGCAACGGTATCAAGCACCTGATCAATGAAAGGGAAAGGGAAGCAATCTTTAAGAGTGGCTTTATTCGATTCTCGATAATCAATATTTCATCTTTCTTAGGTACTAGTACTAATGGAGAGACCCACTGACTGTCAGAAATAGGATAAATAAAACTGGCATCTAAGAGTTTATGTACTTCTTCCTTCACAATGTCTCTTAGAGCTGGATTCATTCGCCTTTAAGGATGTCAGACAGGTCAGGTTCCTTCCTTAATATAGATGTGATGTGTACAAGTTTCAGGAGGGATACCCTTCATATCTTCATATCCCCAAGCAAAGGCACTAAGATGTTTTTGCAACAAATTCACAAGCTACTCTTGCTGAGATGAGTCCAATCTGAACTAATATGCAAGGATTTACCAGTGCTCATCTCAACAAGAGTGGTATCAGGCTCAGGAGTACTTAAGGGAGTGGTCAAATGTAGTGGTACAAAAGAATGAGAATCATGATTTTCTTGAAATTCTAGGTTGAAAATTTGGCTCAAAATCATAATTGACCTCGTGTCTAGATTATTCGGGGAAATCTTGAATCTCATCTTCTGGTGACGACCTAGTATAATGATGAATAAGGGAAATAATTCTCCTCATCACTACTTTGATCCAACCATAAGGTATCTCGAAGGTCCTGAATGGATCTGGCAGGGGGGTATAAGGTAACTTTATTCCTAGAATCTCCATGTGAGATATACATATCACCGGAATGACATCCAATATATGCATTAGCCGTAGCAAGCCATGGTCAACCCAAGATCAAGGGATGTCCTCCTACTTGGTTCTTTGGCTCAAGCACAGTGAAATCGGCAGGATATTCCCAAGAATCTAATGAGATGATCACATCATCCAATACTCCTTCTGGCTTAATTTTAGATCTATTTTCTAATTCAAGCACAGTGGGAGTAGGGTGAAGATGAGATAATCGAAGTTGATCCATGGTTTGTTTAGTCATGATATTAATGGATGCCCCCAGGTCTATAAGAACATTAGAGAAAAGGAAATTACCAATCTAAACTGAGACAAAAGGGTTTCCAGGATCAGTATATTTTTCCACAGACACAAATCTCGTCATCAACTCTACTGCCCTACCAAAAATTGAACGGTTCGAGGTTCCAATCTCCTCCTCCCAGGTTTCTTGAGACATAGTTCCTTAATGATCTTGGTACAAATGGGGATCTCTTTAATGGCTTGAAGCAAAGGTATCTTAATGAAAATATTTCGAATCTCAGATTCCAAACTAGTCTCAGAAATAGGCTCACTCCTTTCCATTACTAGCCTCTCTAGAAAGGGAGGCTGGTTGGAAGAAGATGGCAAGGATTCAGAGGGTAAGGGCTGATTAGTGACAAATTTCAAAGAATGGTTTAGAGTTTCCTCTTCTCCTTTCTCTTCAACGATCACCATATCTTGATTCTGATTTTCTGATGTTACAGTCCTTCTCGATCTTAATTGAATATAATGAACCCCAACTGGAATAGACTGGTATTCGAATGGTAAAGGTGGGTTTGTTACATGGATCATTTGCACTACTTTATTATTTTTAGGATTGGGCATAGGTTGAGCAGGAAAATGAGGAGGTCGAAAGGGTCGAGGTAAAGGCAATGGTGGAGTGAACTGACTCGAAAGTTGAGGCATTGAATAAGGTGCATGTGTAGATGGGTATGACTGCATAGGTGGCTAGTAGGAATATGGAGAATGAGTTTTCCCTCTCCAACCTTGTTGCTTGTTATAGGTCAATTTGGGCACCAATCTCAATGACCTGGTTTACTGGGTAGCATCTCTAGGACTGATGACCAGAAGGGTCTATCATTCCCTATCATCTCAGTTGCTATATGCTCTAAGACAGGAAACATTCATGAACCAAACAATATTTTCATCAAAGCAAGGATTTTCCATGGTTTGAAGCTTATTATTAAACATTTGGGAGCTCACCAACGCAGGCTCCAAGGGTCCTAAGTGCGTTTCATATGCAGGTAGCCCCATTCTGGGCTACTCTGCAAAGCACTTCCCGACATTCAAAGGTGCGTTGGTAAGATTGGGAGCGAAATTCTCATTGTTCCGGAATCTCCACTTGGCTAGTGTCTTCTAGAAGGGTTCACATGTGTCATGCTTCGGATCCAAGTGTCCATTGACATCTACATGATTGGAAAACATGTCTTGCCTATTTTTGGAATGTAATTTATTTCAAAACAACCTACACTTCATCTATAAATTGAATACAAAGCTAAGTGTTCAAGGAGGAATATTTTGAGTAGAGAAATGTTGGAGAATTTTCAATAGAGATTTGATTTGTGGAGTTGTTGGTGGAGAAGCTTATGCTGTGATGAGACTAAGGAAATATGCTGGAAGGTGACAATGAATCAGTCATTAGGTTGTAACCTCTCCTTCTATCATCAATAAAGAGTACTTCTTGTTTTTCCCTACATGCATCCATGTTTACTTTGATTTTCCATGTTGCGAAATCTTTGTTGATGAATGTAGTTTATGCTTAACTTATTTGGCTAATTAACTTGAATAGATATCTAGATTATTCTATCTTCTACTGTTTCAATGCTCTTTCTTGCAGGAGGCATTCAACTATTTGAAACCGCTTGAATTTGAGGCTGTAGTGGAAGCGACAGAAAGGAGCCATTTGGAAGCGACTTAAATAAGTAAGCATCCAATGATAATCCCCTCTGTATATCTGTTCTGAGTTAGGAAAAAGGGTAGAGCAGTCTTTCACCTGTTGTTCTAGACTAGACACCAGTTTAGGGAAGCGTATTTTATTCGTAGATTACAATTCTGGCCCAACAAACTGGCAACTCCACTGGAGAGAATTTATGTTGAATCTTGGTGTTTTAGTCTCTAATCTGCTTTCTAAATCCACCCAGTAGTTATTTCACATAAAGATTAGACATTTTCATAGGTTAATTTGCAAAGTTAGTGAACCATAAGGTAGTTTTTTCTTTGTTTACTGTGCTCAATGCACCCTTGGTCAGGGCATAGTGCTTTGCAGAGCACTGTCTCCCTTTGGAGACTGTGTTGGCTCCTGAAAGGAAAAAATCCCCTTGAATCTTGTTAGACTCCGTCTTGTCAGTCTACTGTCAGAGGTAAACTCACCAAGGTTCAATAAGTTTATTATTTCAAGAGTTTTATCATTATTAATAATCAAGGATGACTCTTCTCCAAAACCCTGTTTTGGAGAAGAGAATGTCAGATTAGTAGTTTGTAATAATGTGTTGGAGCATAATTGGCAAGAATATTGCAAAGAGGATTTCATCAGATGGTGGCACATTCGCGGTATACTCCTTGTTAGCTCAGTATGTCAAGTATGTCAACCTTGAAAAAATCACTGGCAAGCAATTCAGGCGCCTTGCATCAGATGCTAGATTGAAGATTTTCAGTACGCAAAATGGTGGAAAGGTTATCAACTCGAAGACAAAGGAACTGATTGAGAAGAGTGCAACGGCTCAGAGAATTATGCTTGTTGCTGTCATGATGGGCACTTGTATGGTGATTGGCGATGGAGCGCTGACTCCTGCAATTTCAGTGATGTCAGCTGTGCAAGGAATTCAGTCTGCAAGCAACAATAACATGAGCCAAGGCATTGTTGTACTTGTGTCATTTGTAATCCTGTTACTACTGTTTCTTTTTCAAAGACTCGGTACAAGTAAAGTTAGCTTCCTGTTCTCACACATAATGATTGTCTGGTTCGTGACCAACATCATGATAGGACTATATAATATTGTGACATATTATTCTGCAGCATTCAAGGCATTCAACCCATATTATATATACTATTACTTTCATGAATATCACAAACAAGGATGGGTGATGCTTGGAGGTGTAGTCTTATGTATAACAAGTGCCGAGGCCATGTTTGCAGACTTGGGCCATTTCAACAGGAATTCAATCCAGCTTGCTTTCTGTGTGTTGGTTTACCCATCTCTGCTTATCACATATACGGGACAAGTGGCATATTTGATAAAGAACCCAGGGGACCTAGGCTCTACATTTTACAAAGCAATACCACAGCATGTTTATTGGCCAAGGTTCATTGTTGCCACTTTAGCAGCCATTGTAGCCGATCAAGCATTGATTACGGTAGCATTCTCGATCATAAAGCAGTCCATGGCTCTTGTTTGCTTTCCTCGAGTGAAGATTGTGCATACCTCACAAGATTACGGGTCAAATCTATTCACTGAGAAGTTAACTATGTTCTCATGGTTATTTGCCCTTTTAGTGTCGTAAGATTCGGGATGGAACACAAATTGGCAATGCATATGGGGTGCGGTGGTTGGGGTCATGTTCATTACGACGTGCATAGTAACCTTGGTCATGCTTGTGATTTGGAACATGAATATTTTGCTTATACTACCCTTCTCTGTTTTGCTTTATTTGAAGGCGTTTGCTCATCATACGTATTGAATAAGGTGCCACGAGGAGGTTGGTGTCTCTTCACAATTGCAGCAATTTTTATGGCCATAATGTTCTCTTGGAACTATGGAAGGCAGAAAAAGTACAAATATTTAGCACGGAGAAGACTCAGCATAGAAGGTTTGAATGGATTGGTTGCCAGGGTGAATTCACGTGTACCAGGAATTTGTTTCTTCTGCAGTGACCTTATTTCCGGGTTACCACCGATTATTGAGCAGTATGTAACGAATGTGGGGTCCTGCATGAAAGTTATTATCATTGTCACCATAAGAATGGTTCCGGTCGAGACGATTACTTTTGTCGGAGAGATTTATGGCTTCAAAACTAGAACGAAGGGTGTCGAATAGATGCGTAGCCCAATATGGTTACAAAGACGCCCCGAACATGGCAATCACAATATTTAGCAAATATGATCCATAGCTGAGCAAACAAGTTTCATTTCCAACGATCCATAGCATACAAGTCGAGATTTGGAGATTGGAAGGCCGAAATCAAGTTTTAAAGCAGCGTTGACAGAGTTGTGGGGCTCGAGCGATCCACCTGGGCGCGAGCGACCCACCTGGGCGCAGAGCGACCCACTCGGGCGTTCTTTGCAGTGCAAAAATACAACGCGAGCGACCCACGCAGAAGGTGAGCGACCCACGCAGAAGAGGAGCGACCCACAGAACAACAGCACCCAGAAATTTATTTTGAGCGCCCAATTTCGTTTTAATTCGTCTTCAGCTGCCTGCAAACATGTTTTAACCTTTGCTCAGAAGATTTTTGTCATGGTTGTATTGATATTGGGAAATAAGCATTGCATGAGGAAATTATTGATATGTTTTCTGTTGTGGCATAAAAAAAAAAACATGTGTTCGATTTGTGGAACGAATTTGTTCAGAAGGTCTCATGGATTGTGGGCATTGGCGCAATTCTAATCGCCTTCACTCCTCTTCGCCCATTCGCTTCATTCCTCAGGCTTTATCTGTGTGGATTCTTTTTCTACCTGGCAGCACCCTTATCAATGTGCAGTTTGGGCGTCCCAGAGGTGTACTTATACTATCACCCAAGCAGGTCATTCTGTTTTAAGACAAAGAGCTCGTATAACTGACATAGAGTTGAAATTTTTTAGAGTATGGAAATTCTCCTTTAAAACCGGGAAAGAGGCCAACGCATTTCCAGAACATTCGGGAGTAGTGCAAAGTGGCATTCCAAGATGCAATTGCTTATGCTTAGTAATGGGATTGACACCTGTAATGCCACCTCTTCATCAGATTCAACAGATTCGAGTAGAAGGAGCGCTATTCCATCTTCTGAGCGCTAATTGTTTCTTTTTAGGTTTATTTATTAATAATAATAAAACAAATCCCTGGTCTTGGGGTCGATTTGTTTTTTCCCTTAGCAGCATTTATTTAATGTATTGAAAATCATTTGGTAGAGGAGGAGAATTCTGAGCGCTGGTGTAAAAGAGAAAACAGAGCTTTCATTGTACAGTCTTAGACAGAGATTTTAATGAAAATACCCAGCGCTGGCTTCTGAGATTCCTGTGGTATGAGATTTAACATTTGTGTCCTCTTTTGTTTCATATGTAGCCTGTTATGTGTTCATGTCATTTCATGATCATTTCCAATTGAACAAATGAAGTGTTAAGGTAGAATTCATATTTGGTATGCTCTGCTTTTAAGTTTGTTCATATTTAATGTTTTCTTCTGTTCGACAAGGATTCATCCTCGATGCCCTTGTCGGCTCCTCAACAGTCTTGCCATTCCATTTAATCTCAATTTGATGTTAAATTTTCTTGCCTACCTTGCCTCAGGAGACAATCTGTGTTTTTGATTACATTTCTCTGTTCAAGCTGTTCTTTGCCTCACACAGCCCAGAAACCCAACATTTATTAAAAACCCCTTTCTATCAGTTTACTAGCCTAAGATTAGTTTTCCTTATCGGTCATCTCAGCCCCTTGAAGATCCTTTTGCTGAGTTTGACCCGGAGAGAGCCCTCTCCTGTCCTCGTAGGGCTAGCTACGAGGCTAAGGTTGGTTTGATGTTGCCTCGAGCCTCGCCTCTTTCAGCCTGTGGCAGATTCGAGCGCTAACATAGTGGCGACCATACTGGGAAGATCTTTCCCCGTGGGGGATAACAAAGTTGCGGATACGTCTTGCATCCTGACGACGATCGGAGACACATATATTTGAAACTATTCACCCGGCGACTCCGGCTCGATCCAGAGATTCCCGGTCTTTCTTGATCTACTCATGCAATGGTAGGGTCGTAGCAAACCTGCACTTTCTGTTTGTAGAAGATGTAGAAATTCGTTAGCGGATTTTGAAATTAATAGGCAATTTGTCCCGTTCTTGCTTCAATGTTTGAAATCTCCAAAGTTTCCTCTTGAAACAGGCACTAGGTTTTGTGAGGAAATTTAATTGTTGAAAAGTTTGAAGGAGATTCAATATTTAAATGAGCGAGATCAGGTCATATGACTTAGAGATCCCAAAATGTTCTTGGAAGCTCTTCCTCCTCCAAAACAAGAAACAATAGAGCTGCCTGTCGATGTTTGCATTGACAGTGTGCAGCTGGAAGTATGTATTGCGGATTTTGGGCAGCAAACAAAGTCTGGCTTTTGCGATCCTATTGCAACGTACATGGAAATGTTTTTCAGTTTGAATGATAGATCAAAAAATTGTCTTATACATGGCTTGATTCATTACGTGAATGAAGGGCTGCCGACAATTACATCGGTGATACGGTGGAAGCATTCTCGACGGCATCATTCTCGGGTTTGCTTGAGTGGTTGACCCCGGCATTTCGGTATTGCGATCTATTAGTTTTGCGTGATGGGGTAGATGTTCTAAATAAATAAGCGAGTCAAGGGCGGCATTTTGTTCAGTTTATTGCGGAGTTCTGGTTTGAGGTTTGCAGGGATTAGTTCACAAAATCATTTCAGTCAGTTTTCAGTTAATAAGTTGATCATGATTCCATAGCCCAATGGATGGAGGCACTATCTGCTCTCCCAAAGCTCTGCGGTTCTTGGCACCTCCAAGAAGCGGCAGCTGCCATCCCCATTGGAGTTAATGTTAGACTCCGTCTTGTCAGTCTACTGTCAGAGGTAAACTCACCAAGGTTCAATAAGTTTATTATTTCGAGAGTTTTATCATTATTAATAATCAAGGATGACTCTTCTCCAAAACCCTGTTTTGGAGAAGAGAATGTCAGATTAGTAGTTTGTAATAATGTGTTGGAGCATAATTGGCAAGAATATTGAAAAGAGGATTTCATCAGATGGTGGCACATTCGCGGTATACTCCTTGTTAGCTCAGTATGTCAAGTATGTCAACCTTGAAAAAGCACCGCTTGAAAACGATTCGGGCGCCTTGCATAGGATACTGAATTGAATATTTTCGGTACGCAAAATGGTGGAAAGGTTATCAACTCGAAGACAAAGGCCCCGGTGAGAAGAGGTGCAACGGCTCGAGAGAATTATGCTTGTTCTTGTCATGATGGGCACTTGTATGGTGATTGGCGATGGGCCGACTCTACCAATTTCGGTGATGTCGGTTGTGCAAGAATTCGATGCACGGAACGATAACATGAGCCAAGGCATTGTTGTACTTGTGTCATTTGTAATCACATTACCTCTTTGTTTCTTTTTCAAAGACTCGGTACAAGTAAAGTTAGCTTCTTGTTCTCACACATAATGATTATTAGGTTTCGTGACCAACATCATGATAGGACTATAATATTGTGACATATTATCCTGCGACTACATTCAAGGCATTCAACCCATATTATATATACTATTACTTTCATGAATATCACAAACAAGGATGGGTGATGCTTGGAGGTGTAGTCTTATGTATAACAGGTGCCGAGGCCATGTTTACAGACTTGGGCCATTTCAACAGGAAGTCAATCCAGCTTACTTTCTATGTGTTGGTTTACCCATCTCTGCTTATCACATATACGGGACAAGCGGCATATTTGATAAAGAACCCAGGGGACATAGGCTCTACATTTTACAAAGCAATACCACAGCATGTTTATTGGCCAATGTTCATTGTTGCCACTTTAGCAGCCATTGTAGCCAGTCAAGCATTGATTACAGCAACATTCTCAATCATAAAACAGTCCATGACTCTTAGCTGCTTTCCTCGAGTGAAGATTGTGCATACCTCACAAGATTACGAGGGTCAAATCTATTCACCTGAAGTTAACTATGTTCTCATGGTTATCTGCCTTGCAATTGTCGTAGGATTCCGGGATGGAACACAAATTGGCAATGCATATGGGGTTGCAGTGGTTGGGGTCATGTTCATTACGACGTGCATAGTAACCTTGGTCATGCTTGTGGTTTGGAACATGAATATTTTGCTTATACTACCCTTCACTCTGTTTTTTGCTTTATTTGAAGGCGTTTATCTATCATCTGTATTGAATAAGGTGCCACAGGGAGGTTGGTGTCTCTTCCTAATTGCAGCAATTTTTATGGCCATAATGTTCTCTTGGAACTATGGAAGGCAGAAAAAGTACAAATATTTAGCACGGAGAAGACTCAGCATAGAAGGTTTGAATGGATTGGTTGCCAGGGTGAATTCACGTGTACCAGGAATTTGTTTCTTCTGCAGTGACCTTATTTCCAGGTTACCACCAATTATTGAGCATTATGTAACGAATGTGGGGTCTCTGCATGAAAGTTCTTATCATTGTCACCATAAGAATGGTTCCAGTCAAGACAGTGCTTTTGTCGGAGAGATTTATGGTTGGAAAACTAGAACCAAAGGGTGTATATAGATGCGTAGCCCAATATGGTTACAAAGACGCCCCAAACATGGCAATCACAATATTTAGCAAATATGATCCATAGCTGGGCAAACAAGTTTCATTTCCTGCGATCCATAGCATACAAGTCGAGATTTGGAGATTGGAAAGCCGAAATCAAGTTTTAAAGCCGCATTGACTGGGTTTGGAGGTCGAGCGACCCACCTAGGCGTCGAGCGACCCACCTGGGCGTTCTTCGTGGTGTAAAAATACAACGTGAGCGACCCACGCAGAAGAGGAGCGACCCACAGAACAAACAGTACCCAGAAATTTCATTTGAGCGCCCAGTTTCGTTTTAATTCGTCTTCAGCTGCCTGCAAACATGTTTTAACCTTTGCTCAGAAGATTTTTGTCATGGTTGTATTGATATTGGGAAATAAGCATTGCGTGAGGAAATTATTGATATGTTTTCTGTTGTGGCATAAAAAAAAACATGTGTTCGATTTGTGAAGGTCTCATGGATTGTGGGCATTGGCGCAATTCTAATCGCCTTCATTCCTCTTCGCCCATTTGCTTCATTCCTCAGGCTTTATCTGTGTGAATTCTTTTTCTACCTGGCAGCACCCTTATCAATGTGCAGTTTGTGCGTCCCAGAGGTGTACTTATATTATCACCCAAGCAGTTCATTCTATTTTAAGACAAAGAGCTCGTATAACTGACATTGAGTTTTGGGTGTAGGAAGATGCAAAATGATTTCAATATTTGCTGGATCAAGCTGGATACCTTTGTTAGAAATTAAATGGCCAAGCACCACTACCACTTTTCACATTAATCTACATTTCTTATTGTTTCGGGAAATAACTCCCTAGAGGTCGTTGGGTCAAAAACCTCCATAGATCAGGGCATGCTATTCAAGAAGGACTCACACAACCACACTTATACACTAAAAAATAGATATTATAGATTGTAGAACTCACCCGTAGATCCTACGTTTGATGTAGATCCCTTGGGGTCCAAACCCCCAGCAACCCTTATTCCTCTTCAACCTGGAAATCAAGAAGAGACATGCACGGAAATCTAGTTGTAAAGCATATATCTTTCCTAAATGTCAGTGTAATCCATGTGAAACATCATATAAACAATAATAAGTGCTTAATTAACAACCTTTTCACATATGCAAGATGATATTAACACGTGAATTTGGGAACAAGATGGTTCTTCTTCATTACGAACAACATGTACAATAATAGAAAGGTGGAGATATCACCTGAATCCTTCCACGATCTTCGAACAGACCGTCGTTTGGATCCGTCCCGCCCTTGACTCACTAAGATTCTTTCAAGACTTATGCACATGAGATGACATATAAACTGATGAACATCTCCAGGAAACAAGGGTTTCCTGTAAAAAATCTGGGAAGTGTAGGAGGCATGGGAAATAAGACTTGAATTGGGCTCCAACAGAGTATAATGTCTATAATTTTCTCTCTCCCTTAGGCCATGCATATGAGGGGTTTTTTATACTCCCTCAAAGTAGTTTCAATCTGTTGGAAACAGTTGGCCATGGGCTAGGGTGGTTGAATTACTGGAATTACCATCAACCCAGCCTCGAAAATAGGGATTTATATATATATTTTTAATGATTTTAATGGCATATGCGGAAAAGTATCTATGGACTCGTGTATACACGCAGAAAATTCTGGGCATACCCGCGTATGGGATTTTAAACACTGTTTTTTATGAACTTTATTCAAGTCTGTGGGAATGGGTGCCCAAGGCCAAAGAGACAATCATGAATCACATGAGGGTGAAAAATGATGCTATAACAGATGCCCCATAATATATGAGGTCAGAAGGGGTACATGATGGCCGAAATGTATTATGTTCATAGAAAGAACTTCACGAGGACAAGAGAGGACTTCAGCAAATTTCAGCCTGCCAAAAACCAATGAAAGAAAACAGAGAGTCAGCTCATGTCTGAGGCGGGCATACCCATGCACACTCAAAAATATATCCATATAAAAAGTACATAATAGATCCAGAATTTATACAAGTATAGCTGAACTGAAAGTACACAATGAATCAACTGAGCATGGATCGGAAGTACAAGTCCGAATCAATGTCCAAGTATCACATATATCAAACTGATCAATAGTGTTGAAAATGGATGTCTAATCACAAAAGTAACTAAATCTCCAGGTACCAAATCATAAGGGGTGGAACACATGGTACAATTATGCAAATCGGGAGCCAACATATAGGATGCTGCTATACTAACACTGCAACATATAAGGGTGGACGGCATCACTGGCAGAAATTGAATGGACTGTCAAAAGTGAACCGAAAGATGCTGATGCAACCCGAGGTCTTCACCAATCTCGATGGCACAATTTTACACAATGGGGATAAATGAGCTGAAGTCGACCATGTGAGAAATCATTTGATTACTGGTCAATAATGTATACCTTTAACAAACGTGAGACAACCCACCGATAATGAAAATGAGTGTCAAGGTGCCCCAACACAATCTAACAAGTGCGAATGAATGAGTTGAAGTCGAACACTTGGAAGAATCTACTAATCAGGAGGCAATGATGAATCCCCACTGTCAATAGCGAAGAGTCTGCCACTGATGACTGCAAACCCTAAGGTACTGACAAAAGACTCTAGACCTTATTCCCAAAGCAATGAGTCGGAGTCGATGGGAAAAGATCTGCTGGAAGGAAGGCATTAAGGAATCCTACATCAATCCAGCATGAGTGTAACCCGCAGGCCAAGATTTGAAAGGAATTGGACGAAGCAGAGTGAAGGAACCAAACCGAAGTACGTTTCCGACATGCACAAGATGAAGCTAGCGCATGGAAGAAACCCTCTAAACCAACCAATAATGAAAGCTGACACAGAGGCGAGATATCCACCGATAGGGTAAAATGGAAATCAAGGTACTGCACGAATCCCAAGTGTGATAATGTATGCTGACGTCGAACACAAGGAAAATCACTCAGTCAAAGACCCATAATGATGATCAAATGCTGAGCACAAGGTCACCTATCAATGATGGAAATAGGGCTAGGGTGTAGCTCTAGGTTTACTCTCAGAGAAATATGTCATAGTCAATGAGAGACAAACCCGCCAACAAGAAGTCAATGGAGACCTTCTCAAACCAGCACGAGTAGAAGACCAAAACATCTGATGTGATAGAACAAGATACTGACAAGACCAGGAAGGCCAACTAAATAATGAGTCAAGAGACACCGTAGAATGGCCGACTCTGGTTTAACTTCCCTTGAAAAAAATCACAACTCGTGATGACCATGGCAGTAAAAAAATGACACTGTATAAGTCTATTATTCAGGAGGCAAAAATAAAATCTCCATATGATTGGAAGAGATAACCAACCGGGGGAGAACTGACAAGTCAAACAAGGAAAAAATTGAACCTAGGTCAAAACTAAAACCATCCCAAATGAATGAAATATATAAATGTATGTGCTTTTTTCAAGGGTGACAAACTGATACTGTACTGCCATCAAATTACGAAGTAACATCCCGTTCCCACTCTTTTTGTTATATTTGATTTTTTTGTCTTTTTCATACAATAAGCCTGAAAAAGAATAAAAGAATGCTATGGTACAATGGATAGAACGAGTATCAAGAAACATATGCACTAGTTCCTGGGATAGGAACGATCCTATGCTCAATGCAAGGTGGCAGAAACTGGTAAGCGATACTCAAAGGAATGTTCCATCCATGGGAAAAAAGGGTGTCAAGTCACGGTAGCTAAGTGAATGCAATGGTTAACTTGTACAGATAGTCAAGGTCAAAAGATGGCTTAAACATCGAGTCCAAATGAAGCCGGCTAAAGGCCAGGATAAACAAGTAGCCAATATGCAATGCAGTAGTACAACTCAACAACACCAGGGAGCCTCTAGGGTAATAGCTATAAAAAAGATAGTGAAGAAGAAGAAGAATGAAGCTTCAACACGTAAGTCATGGCGGGACTAAAGAGGACTCCCAAGCCTACATAAAATGTAGCATGGGCAACAAGTGCTAGCGAGGAACTACCTAGGAAGCCCATGTAAAGGAAGGCTCTACCACCAAGTCATGATTAAATAATCGACAAGTGAAATGGGTGGAATACTCGTGACCTGATGGGATCGACCCTATGGCAAGTGATCAGAATGGAGGCTAGTATGCAAAATGCAACGAGAAGTGGATTTTCTAACCTATATGCCAGTTTTAGTTTATAAAAAAGAGATTTCAAGAAGACCAATTGAACTATCCGGTAACTAAGTCAAACAAACTCTGAATTTCAAGTATAACTTCAAAAAAATGCTCAAATCCAACCATGCCACTCTCGCAGTGGGGCTTTATACGAGCAAAAAGGAAGACAAGAAACTCAATAAATCAACTCAGTACAATAGTATAAACTTGCAATAAAAAACTTCAAAGAATAAAAAAGAGACTCTTCGAAAATTGCAACAAAACTAGTCTACTGAACATTAACGAAACCAAATGCACCGAATAGGTAAAAAATCAAAATGCGCAACAACACACAAGGAAAGAGTAAATGAGCAGGAGCTCTCTACTCTGATTAAGAAGAACAGCCAAGAATCTTCAAGAAAAGACCTTGGTACTCAAACCAAAATTACAAACGTAACAACCAAAAATTTCACCAACCGAGAGAGTCTTCACACAAAGGAGAGAGAAATAGACATATAAACACTTTAAACACAGTCCAGAGATTAAAAAACACTGTAGAAATAGGTCACCATAGGCAGACAAGACCAGAAAAACTAAAAACCAAAACTTCAAAATTTGTCCCCAGACATACGCTACTTATCAGTTTTGAAACAAGCGTGCATACGCGACTGTGGCAAAGAAAAAACGCGTATACGCGACTTCCTTTCACCAAACCTGCGTGTATATGTGTCTGTGTAGAGGAAAACTAGCGTATGGAAAGGTAAATAATGAAAAAAAAAATGATCAAGCCTGGCTAAAGAACCAGGTCTTTAGTCTGATTGAGAAAAAACTAACTGGACTGGAAATAATGATTAAAACTGTTGGAAACCTTTAAAACAGCTGAAACAACCCAACAGGGGAATCACAAGAATGCGATCCCCAGCAGAGTCGCCAGTTCTGTTTTGGGAAATAACTCCCTAGAGGTCGTTGGGTCAAAAACCTCCACAGATCAAGGCATGCTATTCAAGAAGGACTCACACAACCACACTTATACGCTAAAAACTAGATATTATAGATTGTAGAATTCACCTGTAGATCCTACGTTTAATGTAGATCCTACGGGTTCCAAACCCCCAGCAACCCTTCTTCCTCTTCAACCTGGAAATCAAGAAGAGACATGCACGGAAATCTAGTTTTTTTTTTTTTGTAAATTTGGTGGTACCTTCTATTTTCTATTTATATGTAAAGACAGGTTACAGTATAATAAACATTCTTGGCCTCAACCTGCCCGCAGGAAACCAGGTCTGTTGGCCATCTAATTCCGTTAAAAGCTTGCCAAAAATGAAATTGTCTTCTTCTTCTATACATCGCATGAGCTAATTTTCCTACTGTTTCAACATGTTCAAGCTTATCATATAAACTAAGTTCATAAACTTTCCAAAAAACCATAAAATAGAAAACTAAGAGTAACTAGCCATCTGAAGAGGACACCGGGGCTGGGTCATTGGCCCGAGACCCAGGCATATCAGCCTGTTGCATGTGCTGGAGCAGTTTCTCCAATCGTCCCATCCTGTCATCCAATCTCTGAATTGCTTGATGTTGGGTAAATTTAATATGCTGCAGGTTGGTGTCAATATTCTCCAACAGGTCTTTGAGGAACAACTCTGTCTTTGGTTGAACTTTATACTCTGGCTAAAGAACCAGGTCTTTAGTCTGATTGAGAAAAAACTAACTGGACTGGAAATAATGATTAAAACTGTTGGAAACCTTTAAAACAGCTGAAACCACCCAACAGGGGAATCACAAGAATGCGATCCCCAGCAGAGTCGCCAGTTCTGTTTTGGGAAATAACTCCCTAGAGGTCGTTGGGTCAAAAACCTCCACAGATCAAGGCATGCTATTCAAGAAGGACTCACACAACCACACTTATACGCTAAAAACTAGATATTATAGATTGTAGAATTCACCTGTAGATCCTACGTTTAATGTAGATCCTGCGGGTTCCAAACCCCCAGCAACCCTTCTTCCTCTTCAACCTGGAAATCAAGAAGAGACATGCACGGAAATCTAGTTGTACAACATCTATCTACCCTAAATGTCAGTGTAATCCATGTGAAACATCATATAAACAATAATAAGTTCTTAATTAATAACCTTTTCACATATGCAAGCAGCCATTAACACGTGAATTCGGGAACAAGATGGTTCTTCTTCATTACGAACAGCATGTACAATAATAGAAAGGTGGAGAGATCACTTGAATCCTTCCACGATCTTCGAACAGACCGTCGTCTGGATCCGTCTCGCCCTTGCCTCACTAGGATTCTTTCAAGACTTGTGCATATGAGATGACATATAAACTGATGAAAATCTCCAGGAAATAAGGGTTTCCTGTAAAAAATCTGGGAAGTGCAGGAGGCACAGGAAATCAGACTTGAATTGGGATCCAACAGAGTATAATGTCTATAATTTTATCTCTCCCTTAGGTCATGCATATGAGGAGCTTTTTATACTCCCTCAAAGTAGTTTCAATCTATTGAAGCTTGATTGTATGGGCTAGGGTGATTAATTCTTAGACCAACCATCAACTTGACCTCGAAAATAGGGATTTTTATATATTTTTTAATGATTTTAATGGCATACGCGGAAAATTATCTCTGGACTCGCGTATACACGCGGAAAATTCTGAGCATACCCGCGTATGGGATTTTAAACACTGTTTTTTAATGAACTTTTACTCAATTTTGTGGGAATGGGTGCCCAAGGCCAAAGAGACAATCATGAATCACATGAGGGTGAAAAATGATCTTCCGTAACACTTATCACTCAAAGCGAGATGGGCTTCCTGACAACGAAGAAGTACTTTCTCCAAATTTTTGAGAGCTTCCTCAAAAGAATCACCAAACACAGAAAAGTCATCCATATAAATTTCTACAAATTCTAGATCAGCCAAAATAACCAGGACTTTAGCCGAGGCATTACATAAACCAAAGGGAAGCACTTTGTAAGAAAATTTCCCCCATGGACATGTAAAAGTAGTTTTATCCTGATCTTCAGGTGCAATCTGTATCTGGTTGCCATCCAAAAAGAAGAAATATTTCTTCCCTGCAACGGTATCAAGCACCTGATCAATGAAAGGGAAAGGGAAGCAATCTTTAAGAGTGGCTTTATTCGATTCTCGATAATCAATATTTCATCTTTCTTAGGTACTAGTACTAATGGAGAGACCCACTGACTGTCAGAAATAGGATAAATAAAACTGGCATCTAAGAGTTTATGTACTTCTTCCTTCACAATGTCTCTTAGAGCTGGATTCATTCGCCTTTAAGGATGTCAGACAGGTCAGGTTCCTTCCTTAATATAGATGTGATGTGTACAAGTTTCAGGAGGGATACCCTTCATATCTTCATATCCCCAAGCAAAGGCACTAAGATGTTTTTGCAACAAATTCACAAGCTACTCTTGCTGAGATGAGTCCAATCTGAACTAATATGCAAGGATTTACCAGTGCTCATCTCAACAAGAGTGGTATCAGGCTCAGGAGTACTTAAGGGAGTGGTCAAATGTAGTGGTACAAAAGAATGAGAATCATGATTTTCTTGAAATTCTAGGTTGAAAATTTGGCTCAAAATCATAATTGACCTCGTGTCTAGATTATTCGGGGAAATCTTGAATCTCATCTTCTGGTGACGACCTAGTATAATGATGAATAAGGGAAATAATTCTCCTCATCACTACTTTGATCCAACCATAAGGTATCTCGAAGGTCCTGAATGGATCTGGCAGGGGGGTATAAGGTAACTTTATTCCTAGAATCTCCATGTGAGATATACATATCACCGGAATGACATCCAATATATGCATTAGCCGTAGCAAGCCATGGTCAACCCAAGATCAAGGGATGTCCTCCTACTTGGTTCTTTGGCTCAAGCACAGTGAAATCGGCAGGATATTCCCAAGAATCTAATGAGATGATCACATCATCCAATACTCCTTCTGGCTTAATTTTAGATCTATTTTCTAATTCAAGCACAGTGGGAGTAGGGTGAAGATGAGATAATCGAAGTTGATCCATGGTTTGTTTAGTCATGATATTAATGGATGCCCCCAGGTCTATAAGAACATTAGAGAAAAGGAAATTACCAATCTAAACTGAGACAAAAGGGTTTCCAGGATCAGTATATTTTTCCACAGACACAAATCTCGTCATCAACTCTACTGCCCTACCAAAAATTGAACGGTTCGAGGTTCCAATCTCCTCCTCCCAGGTTTCTTGAGACATAGTTCCTTAATGATCTTGGTACAAATGGGGATCTCTTTAATGGCTTGAAGCAAAGGTATCTTAATGAAAATATTTCGAATCTCAGATTCCAAACTAGTCTCAGAAATAGGCTCACTCCTTTCCATTACTAGCCTCTCTAGAAAGGGAGGCTGGTTGGAAGAAGATGGCAAGGATTCAGAGGGTAAGGGCTGATTAGTGACAAATTTCAAAGAATGGTTTAGAGTTTCCTCTTCTCCTTTCTCTTCAACGATCACCATATCTTGATTCTGATTTTCTGATGTTACAGTCCTTCTCGATCTTAATTGAATATAATGAACCCCAACTGGAATAGACTGGTATTCGAATGGTAAAGGTGGGTTTGTTACATGGATCATTTGCACTACTTTATTATTTTTAGGATTGGGCATAGGTTGAGCAGGAAAATGAGGAGGTCGAAAGGGTCGAGGTAAAGGCAATGGTGGAGTGAACTGACTCGAAAGTTGAGGCATTGAATAAGGTGCATGTGTAGATGGGTATGACTGCATAGGTGGCTAGTAGGAATATGGAGAATGAGTTTTCCCTCTCCAACCTTGTTGCTTGTTATAGGTCAATTTGGGCACCAATCTCAATGACCTGGTTTACTGGGTAGCATCTCTAGGACTGATGACCAGAAGGGTCTATCATTCCCTATCATCTCAGTTGCTATATGCTCTAAGACAGGAAACATTCATGAACCAAACAATATTTTCATCAAAGCAAGGATTTTCCATGGTTTGAAGCTTATTATTAAACATTTGGGAGCTCACCAACGCAGGCTCCAAGGGTCCTAAGTGCGTTTCATATGCAGGTAGCCCCATTCTGGGCTACTCTGCAAAGCACTTCCCGACATTCAAAGGTGCGTTGGTAAGATTGGGAGCGAAATTCTCATTGTTCCGGAATCTCCACTTGGCTAGTGTCTTCTAGAAGGGTTCACATGTGTCATGCTTCGGATCCAAGTGTCCATTGACATCTACATGATTGGAAAACATGTCTTGCCTATTTTTGGAATGTAATTTATTTCAAAACAACCTACACTTCATCTATAAATTGAATACAAAGCTAAGTGTTCAAGGAGGAATATTTTGAGTAGAGAAATGTTGGAGAATTTTCAATAGAGATTTGATTTGTGGAGTTGTTGGTGGAGAAGCTTATGCTGTGATGAGACTAAGGAAATATGCTGGAAGGTGACAATGAATCAGTCATTAGGTTGTAACCTCTCCTTCTATCATCAATAAAGAGTACTTCTTGTTTTTCCCTACATGCATCCATGTTTACTTTGATTTTCCATGTTGCGAAATCTTTGTTGATGAATGTAGTTTATGCTTAACTTATTTGGCTAATTAACTTGAATAGATATCTAGATTATTCTATCTTCTACTGTTTCAATGCTCTTTCTTGCAGGAAGCATTCAACTATTTGAAACCGCTTGAATTTGAGGCTGTAGTGGAAGCGACAGAAAGGAGCCATTTGGAAGCGACTTAAATAAGTAAGCATCCAATGATAATCCCCTCTGTATATCTGTTCTGAGTTAGGAAAAAGGGTAGAGCAGTCTTTCACCTGTTGTTCTAGACTAGACACCAGTTTAGGGAAGCGTATTTTATTCGTAGATTACAATTCTGGCCCAACAAACTGGCAACTCCACTGGAGAGAATTTATGTTGAATCTTGGTGTTTTAGTCTCTAATCTGCTTTCTAAATCCACCCAGTAGTTATTTCACATAAAGATTAGACATTTTCATAGGTTAATTTGCAAAGTTAGTGAACCATAAGGTAGTTTTTTCTTTGTTGTGTAGCAATGCACCCTTGGTCGGGGCATAGTGCTTTGCGAGCAGGTTTGTCTCCCTTTGGAGATTGTGTTGGCTCTGAAAGGAAAAAATCCCCTTGAATCTTGTTGGGCCTAGTCTTGTCGATCTGTCGAGAGGTAAACTCACCAAGGTTCAATAAGTTTATTGTTCAAGGTTTTATCGTGTGTAATCGAGATGACTCTTCTCCAAAACCATTGTTTTGGAGAAGAGAATGTCGAATTAGTAGTTTGTAATAATGTGTTGGAGCATAATTGGCAAGAATATTGCAAAGAGGATTTCATCAGATGGTGGCACATTCGCGGTATACTCCTTGTTAGCTCAGTATGTCAAGTATGTCAACCTTGAAAAAAGCACTGGCAAGCAATTCAGGCACCTTGCATCAGATGCTAGATTGAAGATTTTCAGTACGCAAAATGGTGGAAAGGTTATCAACTCGAAGACAAAGGAACTGATTGAGAAGAGTGCAACGGCTCAGAGAATTATGCTTGTTGCTGTCATGATGGGCACTTGTATGGTGATTGGCGATGGAGCGCTGACTCCTGCAATTTCAGTGAGGTCAGCTGTGCAAGGAATTCAGTCTGCAAGGAACAGTAACATGAGCTAAGGCATTGTTGTACTTGTGTCATTTGTAATCCTGTTACTACTGTTTCTTTTTCAAAGACTCGGTGTAAGTAAAGTTAGCTTCTGTTCTCACACATAATGATTGTCAGTTCGTGACCAACGGCATGATAGGGTATATAATATTGTGACATATTATTACGCGGCATTCAAGGCATTCAACCCATATTATATATACTATTACTTTCATGAATATCACAAACAAGGATGGGTGATGCTTGGAGGTGTAGTCTTATGTATAACAGGTGTCGAGGCCATGTTTGCAGACTTGGGCCATTTCAACAGGAAGTCAATCCAGCTTGCTTTCTGTGTGTTGGTTTACCCATCTCTGCTTATCACATATACGGGACAAGCGGCATATTTGATAAAGAACCCAGGGGACCTAGGCTCTACATTTTACAAAGCAATACCACAGCATGTTTATTGGCCAAGGTTCATTGTTGCCACTTTAGCAGCCATTGTAGCCAGTCAAGCATTGATTACAGCAACATTCTCAATCATAAAACAGTCCATGTCTCTTAGCTGCTTTCCTCGAGTGAAGATTGTGCATACCTCACAAGATTACGAGGGTCAAATCTATTCACCTGAAGTTAACTATGTTCTCATGGTTATTTGCCTTGCAATTGTCGTAGGATTCCGGGATGGAACACAAATTGGCAATGCATATGGGGTTGCAGTGGTTGGGGTCATGTTCATTACGACGTGCATAGTAACCTTGGTCATGCTTGTGATTTGGAACATGAATATTTTGCTTATACTACCATTCACTCTGTTTTTTTTTGCTTTATTTGAAGGCGTTTATCTATCATCTGTATTGAATAAGGTGCCACAGGGAGGTTGGTGTCTCTTCCTAATTGCAGCAATTTTTATGGCCATAATGTTCTCTTGGAACTATGGAAGGCAGAAAAAGTACAAATATTTAGCACGGAGAAGACTCAGCATAGAAGGTTTGAATGGATTGGTTGCCAGGGTAAATTCACGTGGACCAGGAATTTGTTTCTTCTGCAGTGACCTTATTTCCGGGTTACCACCGATTATTGAGCATTATGTAACGAATGTGGGGTCTACGCATGAAAGTTATTATCATTGTCACCATAAGAATGGTTTCCGGAGTCCAGACGATTACTTTTGTCGGAGAGAGATTTATGGTTGGGCCAGAACCAAAGGGTGTATATAGATGCGTAGCCCAATATACAAAGACGCCCCAAACATGGCAATCACAATATTTAGCAAATATGATCCATAGCTGGGCAAACAAGTTTCATTTCCTGCGATCCATAGCATACAAGTCGAGATTTGGAGATTGGAAAGCCGAAATCAAGTTTTAAAGCCGCGTTGACTGGGTTTGGAGGTCGATCGACCCACCTGGGCGTCGAGCGACCCACCTGGGCGTTCTTCGTGGTGTAAAAATACAACGTGAGCGATCCACGCAGAAGAGGAGCGACCCACGCAGAAGAGGAGCGACCCACAGAACAAACAGCACCCAGAAATTTCATTTGAGCGCCCAGTTTCGTTTTAATTCGTCTTCAGCTGCCTGCAAACATGTTTTAACCTTTGCTCAGAAGATTTTTGTCATGGTTGTACTGATATTGGGAAATAAGCATTGCGTGAGGAAATTATTGATATGTTTTCTGTTGTGGCATAAAAAAAAAAAACATGTGTTCTTGTGGAACGAATTTGTTCAGAAGGTCTCATGGATTGTGGGCATTGGCGCAATTCTAATCGCCTTCATTCTTCTTCGCTCATTCGCTTCATTCCTCAGGCTTTATCTGTGTGGATTCTTTTTCTACCTGGCAGCACCCTTAGCAATGTGCAGTTTGTGCGTCCCAGAGGTGTACTTATACTATCACCCAAGCAGTTCATTCTGTTTTAAGACAAAGAGCTCGTATAACTGACATAGAGTTGAAATTTTTTAGAGTATGGAAATTCTCCTTTAAAACCGGGAAAGAGGCCAACGCATTTCCAGAACATTCGGGAGCAGTGCAAAGTGGCATTCCAAGATGCAATTGCCTATGCTTATTTTTAGTAATGGGATTGACACCTGTAATGCCACCTCTTCATCAGATTCAACAGATTCGAGTAGAAGGAGCGCTATTCCATCTTCTGAGCGCTAATTATTTCTTTTTAGGTTTATTTATTATTAATAATAAAACAAATCCCTGGTCTTGGGGTCGATTTGTTTTTTCCCTTAGCAGCATTTATTTAATGTATTGAAAATCATTTTGTAGTGGGGGGGAAGAGTTCTGAGAGCTAGTGTAGGAGGAAAATCAGAGTTTTATTGTACAGTTTGATAGAGATTTTAATGGAGAAATACAGCTCTGTTTTCTGAGATTCTTGTGGCATGAAATTTAACATTTGTGTCCTCTTTTGTTTCATATGTAGCCTGTTATGTGTTCATGTCATTTCATGATCGTTTCCATTTGAACAAATGAAGTGTTAAGGTAGAATTCATAATTTATATGCTCTGCCTTTAAGTTTGTTCATATTTGATGTTTTCTTCTGTTTGACAAGGATTCATCCTCTATGCCCTTGTCAACTCCTCAGCTGTCCAGCCATTCCATTTAATTT
Source organism: Pinus albicaulis (assembly GCA_034641835.2). Classification (NCBI taxonomy): domain Eukaryota; kingdom Viridiplantae; phylum Streptophyta; class Pinopsida; order Pinales; family Pinaceae; genus Pinus; species Pinus albicaulis. The sequence goes on from CM076571.1 coordinate 47,933,302, forward strand.
CAAATTTGATGTTAATTTTCTTGCTTACCTTGCCTCAGGAGATAATTTGTGTTTTTCATTTGATCTCTGCTCTTGCTGTCTTTTCCCCACACAACCCAGAAACCCCAACATTTATTAAAAACCCCTTTCTATCAGTTTACTAGCCTAAGATTAGCATTCCTTATCGGTCATCTCAGCCCCTTGAAGATCTTTCTGCCGAGATAGACCCGGAGAGAGCCCTCTCCTGTCCTCGTAGGGCTAGCTACGAGGCTAAGGTTGGTTTGATGTTGCCTCGAGCCTCGCCTCTTTCAGCCTGTGGCAGATTCGAGTGCTAACATAGTGGCGACCATACTGGGGAAGATATTTCCCCGGTAAAGGATAACAAAGTTGCAGATCTGATGCTGATGGTGGACAGCAGTCAGACACATATGAAGGCTGAAACTTTCACCCGGCGACTCCAGCTCGATCCAGAGATTCCAGTGCGCACTGATCTACTCATGCAATGGTAGGGTACGTGGCAAACCCTGCACTTTCTGAAGCTGTAGAAGATGTGAGAAATTCGTTAGCGGATTTTGAAATTAATGAGCAATTTGTCCGTTTCTTGCTTCAATGTTTGAAATCTCCAAAGTTTCCTCTTGAAACTAAAACTAGGTTTTGTGAGCTAATTGTTGAAAAGTTTGAGAAGGAGATTCAATATTTAAATGAGCAGATCCAGTCATATGACTTCCGAGATCCCAAAAAGTTCTTAGAAGCTCTTCCTCCTCCAAAACAGAAAACAATAGAGTTACCTGTGGATGATTGCATTGACAGTGTGCAGCTGGAGGTATGTATTGCGGAGTTGGGGCAGCAAACAGAGTTTGGCTTTCGCGATCCTGTTGTGATGTACATGGAAATGTTTTTCAGTTTGACTGATAGATCAAGCTGTCTTATACATAGCCAGATTCATTACGTGCATGAAGGGCTGCCAGCAATTACATCAGTGATCTGGTGGAAGCATTCTCAAGCGGCATCATTCTCAGGTTTGCTTGAGTGGTTGACCTGGCATTTCAGTATTACCTGATCTATTGTTTTTGCAGTAGAGTAGGGTAGATTTTGTAAATAAATAAGCAGTCCAAAGGGCAGCATTTTGTTCCAGTTTATTGCAGTTCTAGTTTGAGGTTTGCCAAGTTAGTTTTTCAAATCATTTCGTCAGTTTTCAGTTAATAAGTTGATCATGATTCCATAGCCCAATGGATGGAGGCACTGTCTGCTCTCCCAAAGCTCTGCGGTTCTTGGCACCTCCAAGAAGCGGCAGCTGCCATCCCCATTGGAGCCAATGTTAGACTCCTTCTTGTCAGTCTACTGTCAGAGGCAAACTCACCAAGGTTCAATAAGTTTCTTATTTCGAGAGTTTTATCATTATTAATAATCAAGGATGACTCTTCTCCAAAACCCTGTTTTGGAGAAGAGAATGTCAGATTAGTAGTTTGTAATAATGTGTTGGATCATAATTGGCAAGAATATTGCAAAGAGGATTTCATCAGATGGTGGCATTCGCCGGTATACTCCTTGTTAGCTCGATATGTCAAGTATGTCAACCTTGAAAAAAGCAGCAAGCAATTCGGGCGCCTTGCATCGGATGCTAGATTGAATATTTTTCAGTACGCAAAATGGTGGAAAGGTTATCAACTCGAAGACAAAGGAACTGATTGAGAAGAGTGCAACGGCTCAGAGAATTATGCTTGTTGCTGTCATGATGGGCACTTGTATGGTGATTGGCGATGGAGCGCTGACTCCTACAATTTCAGTGATGTCAGCTGTGCAAGGAATTCAGTCTGCAAGGAACAGTAACATGAGCCAAGGCATTGTTGTACTTGTGTCATTTGTAATCCTGTTACTACTGTTTCTTTTTCAAAGACTCGGTACAAGTAAAGTTAGCTTCATGTTCTCACACATAATGATTGTCTGGTTCGTGACCAACATCATGATAGGACTATATAATATTGTGACATATTATCCTGCAGCATTCAAGGCATTCAACCCATATTATATATACTATTACTTTCATGAATATCACAAACAAGGATGGGTGATGCTTGGAGGTGTAGTCTTATGTATAACAGGTGTCGAGGCCATGTTTGCAGACTTGGGCCATTTCAACAGGAAGTCAATCCAGCTTGCTTTCTGTGTGTTGGTTTACCCATCTCTGCTTATCACATATACGGGACAAGCGGCATATTTGATAAAGAACCCAGGGGACATAGGCTCTACATTTTACAAAGCAATACCACAGCATGTTTATTGGCCAATGTTCATTGTTGCCACTTTAGCAGCCATTGTAGCCAGTCAAGCATTGATTACAGCAAAATTCTCAATCATAAAACAGTCCATGGCTCTTAGCTGCTTTCCTCGAGTGAAGATTGTGCATACCTCACAAGATTACGAGGGTCAAATCTATTCACTGAAGTTAACTATGTTCTCATGGTTATTTGCCTTGCAATTGTCGTAAGATTCCGGGATGGAACACAAATTGGCAATGCATATGGGGTTGCAGTGGTTTGGGTCATGTTCATTACGACGTGCATAGTAACCTTGGTCATGCTTGTGATTTGGAACATGAATATTTTGCTTATACTACCCTTCACTCTGTTTTTTTTTGCTTTATTTGAAGGCGTTTATCTATCATACGCCCATTGAATAAGGTGCCACGGGGAGGGTTGGTGTCTCTTTCACATTTGCGGCAATTTTTATAGCCATAATGTTCTCTTGGAACTATGGAAGGCGAGAAAAAGTACAAATACAATGATCGGAGAAGACTCGGCTAGAAGGCGAGTTGAATGGATTGGTTGCCGGGGTAAATTCACGTGTACCAGGAATTTGTTTCTTCTGCAGTGACCTTATTTCCGGGTTACCACCGATTATTGAGCATTATGTAACGAATGTGGGGTCTCTGCATGAAGTTCTTATCATTGTCACCATAAAAATGGTTCCAGTCAAGACAGTGCTTTTGTCGGAGAGATTTATGGTTGGAAAACTAGAACCAAAGGGTGTATATAGATG